>CM051029.1:3151403-3246403 GCA_027627225.1 Congeria kusceri | reverse complement strand
CCAGTAATATATTGCGCTATGTATGGTTTTACGTATTGAGCTAAAATGCGGTATCACAGCCATTGAATTTAAAAGTGCTGATGGTCTCTGATATACGCGTGAAATTAAACATGTAGTATTTAAATACATGGCGATTAGAAGGAAATTGTAGACATATATAGTTTAAAAACGGGTCACCTTTATTGCGTATGTTCGACTAATCAAATTATAGTTATTTAAATATGCTTATGATCAAGAAATTGATTTTATGTACACTGTTTAAAGTTTAAAATGTCCTTTATAATTCTATTTTAGCAGCAATCGATTCCGAACAATCCAACTCTAGTTTATGTATTCACATACATGTATTTCGTAAATACTTATACAAACTTGCGAAATGATACAAAAAGATCTCAAGTTATTTGTATTATTTTTATTTATAAATTATTAAACATAAACTAGAAGAACAATAAGTAGATGACATACGGTAATTTAATTGCATTTCACATTTAATTGTTATTCACATTTTCAGAAGCCTCAGTATATGCCAAACATAGAAAAAGTATTATTTTGGCAATACCTGTCCTTTAAAGGTGAAAACGTAGACCTTAGAATTACCCTCCAAAACAAAAATCATGACATTTTCAAGATTTATTTGCATGTCAGTCAGTCCAATGAATTTGCGACTATATGTACAATTGTATAAATAAATCACAAACATAAGCTTTTGTTACAACAATACAGTTAATATTACTATACCATCTTAAAACAATCTTAAAATTACAACAATTATTGTTTACCTTGGCAACATATTGCAACTTTTAAAATAATGATATTTCTGTAATACTCAGGAAGTGTTTTTGCATTTTATTAAAACCGCTGATACCAAACAGAAAATGGTATGTAAGGAAATTTGTTATTAACTTCGTGTGTTTATTAACTCTTTCAATTTTGAATCCATTTATAAAAATTAAAAAATATTTTTTTTAAACTGTACCGAGAATATTCAAAACTTGCATCTAATTTTGCCAGAGATAGTGAAATTGATAAAGTATCTACAGATTTAAGTTGAACTGTAGCCATGACAACCATAAACAACATGAACAGATGTGAACTGAATGATTTTCTCCATTAAACTTTGCCAAATACTACACTTAATAATAATGAATTGCAATTAACAAGTTCATATAGTTAAGTCCATACTGAATCAAAAATTAAGACCGAGAATGTAACCCTAACAGTAACTATTGACTTGAAAGTACTTTTTTGCTCAAGTTTTCTTCCACTGAGTGACTTTCTTTAAATCTTCAATTCATTGATATTTATTGCCGTCCTACAACGTTAATATTTTCATCAAATGTAATAATAATCAATTGAAATTTCATACATTAGTATTTAGGTAAATTGCAATAACAATAACGTGACATAACTTATAATATACATAGTGATAACCATGGGACCCATTTTAAAATGGAAACAAAGCATCTATGCGATGTAGTTCTTATTCGAAATATTGCGGTGTGACATTCTCCTTTGTAGAACGAAACAAATTTAGAATGGCAATTTATGTATATATAAAAATATATTATACATATAATGCCCTTTACATCTTGACTGTATCCATTAATCTACTGAGCTACTGCGGCAGATAAATCGTAGATCCATCATTGTAATAACATGGGTCACCGTAATACTGGTCTTGCAACTTTGCACTGTTATGACAATAGCGGTTATTATTCACATTTTGCATGCATCGGTAGTGGGCATATACTGGCATAGATGGAGTTGTAGATAACACTGGCGTTCAGCAAATAGGCCATGTGACTTCAATTGGTCCGGCAAACTGTCAAGCATTAAGTCCTTCTTCAAGATGGTCAGAGCCTCCTCGACATCAGATGTATACTTTTGCATAAGGACCATCTCTGGCTTGACTGATGCTATTCTGAGTTTCAACATCACATATAATCCATTGTGTAACACACTTTTCAATAATGAAAACTAGAACTATAATGTCTTCATCAATATAAGTTACTTTGAAAAGAAAATAAAACATGTCTTCATGGTCTAGATATAATGTACCAGGTATTTCAAATGACCATATTTGTATTTAGATATGTTTGCCTTTGATTTACTAAAGTCTATATATTTCCTCTGATATCATTTAATTCATAATACATTGTGTTAAGTATTTACAAGCATGTGACAAAAATAACAATATATGCAAACCTGAAGTGGTGGTATGAGAGCAGATTTGGTGCGGGCTTGAATAGGCGTTTCAGAAAGTCTGTCCAATTTTAGAGTTTGAATGGTTGTTCTGGATCCTTTACCAGGTGTATGATGTTGTGGCTATTGCGGGATGATGCCCTGATGGTCTCGGCGATATCCTCCAATGTATTAACATTGGAGTGTTTCCAACGCACTAGCAATTATAATGAAAAAAGTAATTCAGACCCATAACACACATACATGTATCTATATATTACTTTATACATTACTATATTTGATCAGTTATGAAGTATTTTTAGAACAAAATAAATATGCAAATGATAATCATTTATTTTGTGTTACATTTTTCAGGAACAGAATCAAATTTATTATAAAGTAATTTTACAAATAATAAACAAGAGACTACAGTAATTATAATCAATGATTTTTTGGTTCAATTTCAGGAACATAATCAAATTCACTATGAAGTAATTTTAGAAATAATACGCGTCAAACCAATATTGATATCGAAATTTGTCAGACTTGAGTGTGGCTAATGCTATTTAGGTCAATGGCCTACGGCTGTTAAAGGGGAGAAATCAGTTCATAGCGCAATCAAACAGGTCAAAGTCAACAGGGTCAGTAAGAATATACATTAAACAACACAAGTTAGCTAATAATTGTATTTCTTTAAAAAGATAAACGCTAAAAGTATTAAAGATAAGAGTCAATCAAAACTAATTTCAGCGCGAATTTTGTGACGTAATTTCAAACGACGTTTTCTCTAAAAGACGCTTGCCGAGTCAGGACCAAAAGTCTCAGAAAACGCCACAAATGATGACTGGATAAATGTTCCTGAGACCACATACTGTTGTAGGTTGCCCCGTATTTTGTAATAGATTAATGCAAGCGTGTAGGTTTCGATGTAACAAATGAATTTATAAATCATTTATAATGACTTAATATGCACAAGAATAACTATATTTGCGATAACTGTTCGTATACATTTATACATAAGAAATGTCCCTATATCAAATAACAAATGGTTGTTGTTTTCAGTTGTTTGCAGAAAAAGTATATGTTCTGCCTCTAAAATCTACATGTTGGATTCACTATGAATTTAACTCATGTATTATTACGCGAAAGTGAGAAGTGCCATTTTTAATATCATGAACGTTTCCCAAATGCATCGTTGTTTATTGAGAATGTAATTTGAACATAATATGCTTAAAACAAACTAAAAATGTTGGGTAGTTCATAACTTTTAGTGCAGTATCACATTTTGAGACTAAAATCGCGGAAGAAAGTAGTCTACTATGCAGCAATCTAGGTCGGAGATATTAAACCCTAAGCTATTTTTGTTATTTAATAACCTGGCAATTTTTTATCTAAAGTAAGCCTCAGCAATCACTAAACGCCCCCCCCCCCCCCCATCAAGATTAGACTATGCGAGTATGTATGCAAGCGTGGTACATTCGTCTGTTTGTCCTGGTGTCTGTCTGCCACAAAGTTTGTCCGCTCCATACCTTTTAACCACTTTTAAAAATGAAGTCGATGAAATAGGACAGTGGTGTGTTTCAATCGATATTACTCGCCTTTATATCGTATTTCCTGTATTGTTTCATATGTGTTTTTGTAATTAGCAAAATAATATTCTTCATTTAATAAATTCCACAGTCTAAATAGATACATACATTATTTCTATGCAAAATGTATTTTCACGAAAACTAGCTTGGACTCCAGAATTGGCATTTTCGATAAAGTCAGTATGCAGTTTAATGCTTCCCATTCGATATATGGATTCTTGGGTCACGATCCAAGTTACATAGTATCATGGACATATTATAATCCTATAATAATCATCTCGCTTATTGTCGATGCAAGTTAAGGTGTTTATCTTTGGCTTATTTGAAAATGTATTACTTTTTATTTTACCTTGAATTAAACGAACAAAACGGGTTACAAAGCGAGCCAAAAAGAAACATTCTAATCCTGACCTTTTCGTCACGCTATCGCCGACTCCTGTTAAGGTTATGTGTTGAGTGTGGCTTGATTAATTATTGTATGACAATTATGTTATTAGTATTGTATTTTTCAGTTGGTCGGAATAATAATAATAATACTAATAAAACTACTACTACTACTACTAATGATACAAATGGAGTTCTCAGTTTGTCGGTAATTACGCAGTACAGGTACAAGCGATAGCGATCGGCTACATTCCACTGGATCTTGGAACAGACTATGGCCGAGTGGTTATCACTTTAGGCTCTCATTCTGACGGTATGGAGTTCGATCCCCGTGAGACGCAGGATTGTTTATCTCATTGTTATATATTATATTTTTGTTTTTAAGAATATAAGGATTTTCTACCCCAGACGCTTTATTAATTGAAAAAGACATTTCTAAACTATAATAGTATGTAAGTAACTTCCTTTAAACATTTTAAAACATTACCAAATATTATTACACAATGAGTTTGCTAATAAGATTGTAACACTGCCATTGTATTCATTATATTGTTATATAGTTTTAATATTTAGCATATTGATGGCTTTAAAGTGTAAGTTGAGTTTTGTTTAACGCCATAGTTATTACTCTTCGACAAATTAATCTACTGTCTTCCACACAGATTGTCCGGTAATCAAACTGATAACGATCATTTTTCTCTATATACACGGTAGGTAGGCAAAGCCAATTTGGCTAATCAGATTCTATGGCTCGAACATATTTTTGATTTTTAATTGAAAGTTGTTCTGACAGTCCTTATGGATTTAATTCGAACATAGTATTTTTAGCTGATGTAGGCGGCCTCTCGTTTTCACACCTGCTAATGTTTTAATTAGCGGCGTACGTTTTACAATGGACCTCAATTCAACAGCTGCACATTTGACTACATAAACAATTCAAAGACACAAACTAACTAATTACACAATGGCGATACACATTTTAAAATCTGAGTTTATTTCGTTGCAATATTTATTTTAACACCGCATTTTGAAGATTATAAATCGCTAAGCAAAGTATATGTTTAAGTTATACATATAGGTATAATGTTGACACAAATATTATGGTAAAACACGGACTCTAGGATTCCATTCAATGATGTTTTACGAATATTTTCGTTTAATGATTGACGTTTTGGAAAGACCGTATTATTATGTATAACACGTCGTGTTTGCTGGTTCTGGCTTAACCAGAATTAAAATTTAGAGATTTTTATTTTCTTCCCAATAGAACACTGAACGAGTTATTAGCACAACTATACTATTTTACCAATAAAAAAACATCAAACAAGTTTATAACCACTTTTTTCCAAGGTACATATGATATCGCATACCTCTATATTTGCCCAGATTGTCTATGATAACGCGTCGGTGTTTTCATTTTCAGTTATTATATGGTCATTAAGGTGACTTCTTACAATTTGTCCCTATATCAAATAACAAATGGTTGTTGTTTTCAGTTGTTTGCAGAAAAAGTATATGTTCTGCCTCTAAAATCTACATTTTGGATTCACTATGAATTTAACTCATGTATTATTACGCGAAAGTGAGAAGTGCCATTTTCAATATCATGAACGTTTCCCAAATGCATCGTTGTTTATTAAGAATGTAATTAGAACATAATATGCTTAAGACAAACTAAAAATGTTGGGTAGTTCATAACTTTTAGTGCAGTATCAAATTTTGAGACTAAAATCGCGGAAGTAAGTAGTCTACTATGCAGCAATCTAGGTCGGATATATTAAACCATAAGCTATTTTTGTTATTAATAACCTGGCTATTTTTTATCTAAAGTAAGCCTCAGCAATCAGTAAACGCCCCCCCCCCCCCATCAAGATTAGTCTAAGTGAGTATGTATGCAAGCGTGGTACATTCGTCTGTTTGTCCTGGTGTCTGTCTGCCACAAAGTTGTCCGCTCCATACCTTTTAACCACTTTTAAAAAGGAAGTCGATGAAATAGGACAGTGGTGTGTTTCAATCGACATTACACGCATTTATATCGTATTTCCTGTATTGTTTCATATGTGTTTTTGTAATTAGCAAAATAATATTCTTCATTTAATAAATTCCACAGTCTAAATAGATACATACATTATTTCTATGCAAAATGTAATTTCACGAAAACTAGCTTGGACTCCAGAATTGGCATTTTCGATAAAGTCAGTCTGCAGTTTAATGCTTCCCATTCGATATATGGATTCTTGGGTCACGATCCAAGTTACATAGTATCATGGACATATTATAATCCTATAATAATCATCTCGCTTATTGTCGATGCAAGTTAAGGTGTTTATCTTTGGCTTATTTGAAAATGTATTACTTTTTATTTTACCTTGAATTAAACGAACAAAACGGGTTACAAAGCGAGCCAAAAAGAAACATTCTAATCCTGACCTTTTCGTCACGCTATCGCTGACTCCTGTTAAGGTTATGTGTTGAGTGTGGCTTGATTAATTATTGCATGACAATTATGTTATTAGTTATTGTATTATACAGTTGGTCGGAATAATAATAATACTAATAAAACTACTACTACTACTACTAATGATACAAATGGAGTTCTCAGTTTGTCGGTAATTACGCAGTACAGGTACAAGCGATAGCGATCGGCTACATTCCACTGGATCTTGGAACAGACTATGGCCGAGTGGTTATCACTTTAGGCTCTCATTCTGACGGTATGGAGTTCGATCCCCGTGAGACGCAGGATTGTTTATCTCATTGTTATATATTATATTTTTGTTTTTAAGAATATAAGGATTTTCTACCCCAGACGCTTTATTAATTGAAAAAGACATTTCTAAACTATAACAGTATGTAAGTAACTTCCTTTAAACATTTTAAAACATTACCAAATATTATTACACAATGAGTTTGCTAATAAGGTTGTAACACTGCCATTGTATTCATTATATTGTTATATAGTTTTAATATTTAGCATATTGATGGCTTTAAAGTGTAAGTTGAGTTTTGTTTAACGCCATAGTTATTACTCTTCGACAAATTAATCTACTGTCTTCCACACAGATTGTCCGGTAATCAAACTGATAACGATCATTTTTCTCTATATACACGGTAGGTAGGCAAAGCCAATTTGGCTAATCAGATTCTATGGCTCGAACATATTTTTGATTTTTAATTGAAAGTTGTTCTGACAGTCCTTATGGATTTAATTCGAACATAGTATTTTTAGCTGATGTAGGCGGCCTCTCGTTTTCACACCTGCTAATGTTTTAATTAGCGGCGTACGTTTTACAATGGACCTCAATTCAACAGCTGCACATTTGACTACATAAACAATTCAAAGACACAAACTAACTAATTACACAATGGCGATACACATTTTAAAATCTGAGTTTATTTCGTTGCATTTTGAAGATTATAAATCGCTAAGCAAAGTATATGTTTAAGTTATGCATATAGGTATAATGTTGACACAAATATTATGGTAAAACACGGACTCTAGGATTCCATTCAATGATGTTTTACGAATATTTTCGTTTAATGATTGACGTTTTGGAAAGACCGTATTATTATGTATAACACGTCGTGTTTGCTGGTTCTGGCTTAACCAGAATTAAAATTTAGAGATTTTTATTTTCTTCCCAATAGAACACTGAACGAGTTATTAGCACAACTATACTATTTTACCAATAAAACATCAAACAAGTTTATAACCACATTTTTCCAAGGTACATATGATATTGCATACCTCTCTATTTGCCCAGATTGTCTATGAACACGCGTCGGTGTTTTCATTTTCAGTTATTATAGGTCATTAAGGTGACTTCTTACAATTTGTTTATATTTACTGGTTCTAATATACAATTTAATTATTAATGTATTTCAATATATTTGCAAAAAAGTCTGCACAACACCTTAAAGGTTCTTAACCTCCTATTTTACTAAGTTATTTGGACGAGTCGATAAGATTCATCTGACTCTATGATATTGAACTGTGCACTATTAAAAACGAATGTTATAACAGTCATGTAATGTTATTCTTTATATCTGATATTCAAAACTGTAGACAGATTTTCGATCAGACACAATCTAAATAAACCCTTTGAATATATTATGTTTACTCTAAACACGTTTTGCAATATACATTTAAATAGAGTGAGTTGTGCCCAATGTTACGAAACAGGAACAACTGCTTTGCCTTCCGCGCTTTGATTTTAATCAGATTTGTATCAGTTTGTTATTTTGCCAGATGAAAGCATGCTGGCAATTTTAATCCTGTAATATTAAAATGCGTAAATGCATAATGTTCATTGAAAATATGTCTTTATATGTCAGTCCATGTTATATTTTGTATATAATAGTGTTTAATGTATGATCCGATTAAAGCTTCTGATATCAAACGATCCGACCTTTTTCCAAAATAGTGAGAATGAAGCCATCTCGTCAGTAGGATTTTATCATATTTCAGTGAATGTGAGATTTCATCTTGTCTTATTAGGGCAGCGAGTGACTAACATTGTACATTATTAGGTTTATGATTTGATTCATTTATTAAATAATTATTTAAATTTGCCTAAGGCTTCGGTCGCAGACCACGGCGGTGACCGCACACAAATCGCACGTTTTTCAGACAAACGCATGAGTTTTGAAAACTCATTTGGAATTTGCACAGGAATCATGCGGAAACCGTACGGGAACAGTGCGGTCACTGCACGTCGTCTCAAGTAGTTTGCATATATTTCGATAGCAACGCAAATATCAACACTATTTTGTATTGGTGTCATTATCGAATGTAATTTGGCACTTAAGCCTTTATCAGGAAGATAATAGAGTGAACTCTTTAAACTAACACATTATTATAAAATTTACATTTAAGGAGCACACGTGAAATAAAGAGATATGTTAAATGACATCATCTTGACAAAATCATGAAACTAATTTCATTTATCTATACGAAACTAATGGCGCCGCGAGGTCACTGTGTGATATCTCCAATGGTGACCGTATTGTCAGTTTCATTATAATGGCGCCTGTACGTTTATCGCAAGCAAGCAATGCAAAACACGCCACAGTGCTTCCGCACGTGCATCGTATGATGCTCATTGGTTGACCATACCATGACCGCACGGTGCCTGCACAATGTATGATTGACGCTGCTTTCGAGAAAGAACGCACAAACATATGCGGTCAACACAACCCGAGTGTGTCCAAGTCATATGTTGTACATTAACAAGTTTGATCATATTGCAACATCTTTTTATCAAACTGTTCATAGGTTGTTATCAATTTCAATAAATCAAACCCTAACTGCATGTGTTCATCTGTTGATTTTGCACTAATAAATTGTAAACTGTACTATTGTATCACATATAACATATATAACTCCAACTGTACAACCAGTGTGGAAACCGTTAATACATATTTTACTTTGTTTTCCCTTTATTGCAGACAATTGACCATTTGCTTTTTTGACTTTACAACACAGACACAAAACATTAGTTTAATTGATAAATAGTATCAATTTATTTCGTGTATTTCCTTGGCCTATACAGCGATACTATTTAGTGTGTCATAATATAGCAGTATTGTATGCTTCTGCAGAGTTTCACTTATTAAATATGTTGCGGGGTCTACTGCAAACAATAAACGACTGTATTCATATATATATATTTTATTTTTGAATTTCAAAATATTAAATTGAAAAAATCTGCAACAATAACAGCATTATCGCCAACCAACCTTAATATTATATAAACAAAAAAAAAAAAAAATATGCTTGGGAATGGAACCTACAAGCAACATATATAAAGTATGTTAAAACATACATGTGTTATCAACATATGAGCGAAAACCTTTCACGTTTCACTAATTCAATTGTTTAGTTTTTTGTTTTTTTTATTCGCAAACGAGAAATTGTAATCAGTAAATGTCTGCTTCATGAGTGCTATTTCAAATATAGTGTACATTTTGGAATGTGTGACAACAGCATCGAAATTGTCAATTTGCAAATATGCGAATATGCCCCCTTAATGAAAATCAATATTTTGCGTCACATTCATGAATTTGATCAATATAAAAATACTTCATAACGTTATTTCAAAAGACTGGCTGTTAATTTATTTGAACCAATAACGACTTGGAACAGACTATGGCCGAGTGGTTATCACTTTAAGCTCTCATTCTGACGGTATGGAGTTCGATCCCCGTGAGACGCAGGATTGTTTATCTCATTGTTATATATTATATTTTTGTTTTTAAGAATATAAGGATTTTCTACCCCAGACGCTTTATTAATTGAAAAATACATTTTTTAACTATACTAGTATGTAAGTAACTTCCTTTAAACATTTTAAAACATTCCCAAACATTATTACACAATGACTTTGCTAATAAGGTTGTAACACTGCCATTGCATTCACTATATTGTTAAATAGTTTTAATATTTAGCATATTGATGGCTTTAAAGTGTAAGTTGCGTTTTGTTTAACGCCATAGTTATTACTCTTCGACAAATTAATATACAGTCTTCCACACAGATTGTCCGGTAATAAAACTGATAACGATCATGTTTCACTATATACACGGTAGGTAGGTAAAGCCAATTTGGCTAATCAGATTCTTTGGCTCGAACATATTTTTGATTTTTAGTTTAAAGTTGTTCTGACCGTCCTTATGGATTTAATTCGAACATAGCATTTTTAGCTGATGTAGGCGGCCTCTCGTGTTCGCACCTGCTAATGTTTTAATTAGCGGCGTACGTTTTACAATGGACCTCAATTCAACAGCTGCACATTTGACTACATAAACAATTGAAAGACACAAACTAACTAATTACACAATGGCGATACACATTTTAAAATCTGAGTTTATTTCGTTGCAATATTTATTTTAACACCGCATTTTGAAGATTATAAATCGCTAAGCAAAGTATATGTTTAAGTTATACATATAGGTATAATGTTGACACAAATATTATGGTAAAACACGGAATCTACGATTCCATTCAATGATGTTTTACGAATATTTTCGTTTAATGTTTGACGTTTTGGAAAGACCGTATTATTATGTATAACACGTCGTGTTTGCTGGTTCTGGCTTAACCAGAATTAAAAGTTAGAGATTTTTATTTTGTTCCCAATAGAACACTGAACGAGTAAGTAGCACAACTATACTATTTTACCAATAAAAAAACATCAAACAAGTTTATAACCACTTTTTTCCAAGGTACATATGATATCGCATACCTCTCTATTTGCCCAGATTGTCTATGATAACGCGTCGGTGTTTTCATTTTCAGTTATTATATGGTCATTAAGGTGACTTCTTACAATTTGTCCCTATATCAAATAACAAATGGTTGTTGTTTTCAGTTGTTTGCAGAAAAAGTATATGTTCTGCCTCTAAAATCTACATTTTGGATTCACTATGAATTTAACTAATATATTATTACGCGAAAGTGAGAAGTGCCATTTTCAATATCATGAACGTTTCCCAAATGCATCGTTGTTTATTAAGAATGTAATTAGAACATAATATGCTTAAGACAAACTAAAAATGTTGGGTAGTTCATAACTTTTAGTGCAGTATCAAATTTTGAGACTAAAATCGCGGAAGTAAGTAGTCTACTATGCAGCAATCTAGGTCGGATATATTAAACCATAAGCTATTTTTGTTATTAATAACCTGGCTATTTTTTATCTAAAGTAAGCCTCAGCAATCAGTAAACGCCCCCCCCCCCATCAAGATTAGTCTAAGTGAGTATGTATGCAAGCGTGGTACATTCGTCTGTTTGTCCTGGTGTCTGTCTGCCACAAAGTTGTCCGCTCCATACCTTTTAACCACTTTTAAAAATGAAGTCGATGAAATAGGACAGTGGTGTGTTTCAATCGACATTACACGCATTTATATCGTATTTCCTGTATTGTTTCATATGTGTTTTTGTAATTAGCAAAATAATATTCTTCATTTAATAAATTCCACAGTCTAAATAGATACATACATTATTTCAATGCAAAATGTAATTTCACGAAAACTAGCTTGGACTCCAGAATTGGCATTTTCGATAAAGTCAGTCTGCAGTTTAATGCTTCCCATTCGATATATGGATTCTTGGGTCACCATCCAAGTTACATAGTATCATGGACATATTATAATCCTATAATAATCATCTCGCTTATTGTCGATGCAAGTTAAGGTGTTTATCTTTGGCTTATTTGAAAATGTATTACTTTTTATTTTACCTTGAATTAAACGAACAAAACGGGTTACAAAGCGAGCCAAAAAGAAACATTCTAATCCTGACCTTTTCGTCACGCTATCGCCGACTCCTGTTAAGGTTATGTGTTGAGTGTGGCTTGATTAATTATTGCATGACAATTATGTTATTAGTTATTGTATTATACAGTTGGTCGGAATAATAATAATACTAATAAAACTACTACTACTACTACTAATGATACAAATGGAGTTCTCAGTTTGTCGGTAATTACGCAGTACAGGTACAAGCGATAGCGATCGGCTACATTCCACTGGATCTTGGAACAGACTATGGCCGAGTGGTTATCACTTTAGGCTCTCATTCTGACGGTATGGAGTTCGATCCCCGTGAGACGCAGGATTGTTTATCTCATTGTTATATATTATATTTTTGTTTTTAAGTATATAAGGATTTTCTACCCCAGACGCTTTATTAATTGAAAAAGACATTTCTAAACTATAATAGTATGTAAGTAACTTCTTTTAAATATTTTAAAACATTACCAAATATTATTACACAATGAGTTTGCTAATAAGGTTGTAACACTGCCATTGTATTCATTATATTGTTATATAGTTTTAATATTTAGCATATTGATGGCTTTAAAGTGTAAGTTGAGTTTTGTTTAACGCCATAGTTATTACTCTTCGACAAATTAATCTACTGTCTTCCACACAGATTGTCCGGTAATCAAACTGATAACGATCATTTTTCTCTATATACACGGTTGGTAGGCAAAGCCAATTTGGCTAATCAGATTCTATGTCTATAACATATTTTTGATTTTTAATTGAAAGTTGTTCTGACAGTCCTTATGGATTTAATTCGAACATAGTATTTTTAGCTGATGTAGGCGGCCTCTCGTTTTCACACCTGCTAATGTTTTAATTAGCGACGTACGTTTTACAATGGACCTCAATTCAACAGCTGCACATTTGACTACATAAACAATTCAAAGACACAAACTAACTAATTACACAATGGCGATACACATTTTAAAATCTGAGTTTATTTCGTTGCATTTTGAAGATTATAAATCGCTAAGCAAAGTATATGTTTAAGTTATACATATAGGTATAATGTTGACACAAATATTATGGTAAAACACGGACTCTAGGATTCCATTCAATGATGTTTTACGAATATTTTCGTTTAATGATTGACATTTTGGAAAGACCGTATTATTATGTATAACACGTCGTGTTTGCTGGTTCTGGCTTAACCAGAATTAAAATTTAGAGATTTTTATTTTCTTCCCAATAGAACACTGAACGAGTTATTAGCACAACTATACTATTTTACCAATAAAACATCAAACAAGTTTATAACCACATTTTTCCAAGGTACATATGATATTGCATACCTCTCTATTTGCCCAGATTGTCTATGATAACGCGTCGGTGTTTTCATTTTCAGTTATTATAGGTCATTAAGGTGACTTCTTACAATTTGTTTATATTTACTGGTTCTAATATACAATTTAATTATTAATGTATTTCAATATATTTGCAAAACAGTCTGCACAACACCTTAAAGGTTCTTAACCTCCTATTTTACTAAGTTATTTGGACGAGTCGATAAGATTCATCTGACTCTATGATATTGAACTGTGCACTATTAAAAACGAATGTTATAACAGTCATGTAATGTTATTCTTTATATCTGATATTCAAAACTGTAGACAGATTTTCGATCAGACACAATCTAAATAAACCCTTTGAATATATTATGTTTACTCTAAACACGTTTTGCAATATACATTTAAATAGAGTGAGTTGTGCCCAATGTTACGAAACAGGAACAACTGCTTTGCCTTCCGCGCTTTGATTTTAAACTGATTTGTATCAGTTTGTTATTTTGCCAGATGAAAGCATGCTGGCAATTTTAATCCTGTAATATTAAAATGCGTAAATGCATAATGTTCATTGAAAATATGTCTTTATATGTCAGTCCATGTTATATTTTGTATATAATAGTGTTTAATGTATGATCCGATTAAAGCTTCTGATATCAAACGATCCGACCTTTTTCCAAAATAGTGAGAATGAAGCCATCTCGTCAGTAGGATTTTATCATATTTCAGTGAATGTGAGATTTCATCTTGTCTTATTAGGGCTGCGCGTGACTAACATTGTACATTATTAGGTTTATGATTTGATTCATTTATTAAATAATTATTTGAATTTGCCTTAGGCTTCGGTCACAGATCACTGCGGTGACCGCAGACAAATCGCACGTTTTTCAGACAAACGCATCCGTTCTGAAAACTCATTTGGAATTTGCACAGGAAACATGCGGAAACCGTACGGGAACAGTGCGGTCACTGCACGTCGTCTCAAGTAGTTTGCATGTATTTCGAAAGCAACGCAAATATCAACACTATTTTGTATTGGTGTCATTATCGAATGTAGTTTGGCACTTAAGCCTTTATCAGGAAGATAATATAGTGAACTCTTTAAACTTACAAATTATTATACAATTTACATTTAAGGAGCACACGTGAAATAAAGGGATATGTTAAATGACAACATCTTGAAAAAATAATGAAACTAATTTCATTTATGTATACGAAACTAATGGCGCCGCGAGGTCACTTTGTGATATCTCCAATGGTGACTGTATGGTGTCAGTTTCATTATAATGGCGCCGGTGCGTTTATCGCAAGCAAGCAATGCAAAACACGCCATAGTGCTTCCGCAAGTGCATCGTGCGTTCTTGCGGTTGGTAAATTCTAAGTTAAAACCGTATGATGCTCATTGGTTGACCATACCATGACCGCAAGGTGCCTGCACAATGTATGATTGACGCCCGTGCGCCGCGTAGCTAGTCTTATTTTCTGCTGCGGTCGTTGCAGCGACGCTGCTTTCGAGAAAGAACGCACGCACATATGCGGTCAACACAACTCGAGTGTGCCCAAGTCATATGTTTTACATTAACACGTTTGAACATATTGCAGCATCTTTTTAGTAAACTGTTCATAGGTTGTTATCAATTTCAATAAATCAAACCCTAACTGCATGTGTTCATGTGTTGATTTTGCACTAACAAATTGTAAACTGTACTATTGTATCACATATAACATATATAACTCCAACGGTACAACCAGTGTGGAAACCATTAATAAATATTTTACTTTGTTTTCCCTTTATTGCAGACAATTGACCATTTGACTTTTTGACTTTACAACACAGACAAAAAACATTAGTCACAACATTTTATTTTAAAAGGGGTCATCGCTTTACAACGGACAATTTCAATTATTTTAAACCTGCCTAAATGCGCACTGTTTAGCATACTTGTCCTAAAAGTTATTACTATTATGCCAAATAAAAACTATCTCATAATAATATAAATCAAATAAATAGTGAATAGTAAATAAATGAAATAAAGTACCTATCCAAAAATTGCAACTAAATAACACAATTGTATGACATCAACCCTAATATACCCTAAAAATACTACCCCAACATAATGAACGTTTTCTGTGCTTTTTAAACTATCATAGACAATCTGACTCTGTTCTATTTTTGTGCAACTGATTGAAATATGTTGTGGTCTACATTCGGAATTCCATGATAACAATATGAAGACTCATTTCTATATATCCATCACAATAATTGAATGAAACATGATAACTTTGTGATTGTCTTCCTTATGGCCCATCTGCGACATAACGCGAAGTTTACAAACTAACTGCTAACTATGAGTATGATATTCAATTAATGGATTCCAACTTAATCCGCTCTTCCTTATTATTGTTCTCGATTCCGATTATACGTCTTGTTTCATTGCAATTGATAAATAGTATCAATTTATTTCGTGTATTTCCTTGGCTGATACAGCGATACTATTTAGTGTGTCATAATATAGCAGTATTGTATGCTTCTGCAGAGTTTCAATTATTAAATATGTTGCGGGGTCTACTGCAAACAATAAACGACTGTATTCATATATATATATATATTTTATTGTTGAATTTCAAAATATTAAATTGAAAAAATCTGCAACAATTACAGCATCAGCGCCAACCAAACTTAATATTATATAAACAAAAACAAAATAAATTATGCTGGGTATGGAACCAACAAGCAACATATATAAAGTATGTTAAAACATACATGTGTTATCAACATATGAGCGAAAACCTTTCACGTTTCACTATTTCAATTGATTTTTTATTCGCAAACGAGAAATTGTGATCAGTAATTGTCTGCTTCATGAGTGCTATTTCAAATATTAGGTACATTTTGGAATGTGCGACAACAGCATCGAAATTGTCAATTTGCAAATATGCGAATATGCCCCCTTAATGAAAATCAATATTTTGCGTCACATTCATGAATTCGATCAATATACAAATACTTTATAAGGTTATTTCAAACTACTGGCTGTTAATATCTTTGTACCAATAACGTTGAAATCCATGTCTATCACTCGTTAATTGCTGATTTATTAAATTTGGCGACAGTTATGAAAATAATAAACATTCGATGTAAAACTATTACTGAACTCTTTATTTGTGTATTGAATATCGCAATGTCTGTATATGCCATTATAATTTGGATTTAGATATAAATGTAGATATATATGTGAGAAAAAAGAATACATGTCGTGAAATAAATATATATTTAAGAAAGTGTTCGAACAATGCGTTAAAACCTAAGTCTGATTAAACATCAAAATTTATGTTCTTAAATCGACCTATAAGATTGTTATAGTAACATATTCTTCCAATTTTATAATAAAAAATTTATACATAAACGCATTTGGCCATATGTAGTTTATCTGTGAATTGCTTCATTTCCAGTTTCTCTTACTTCGTTGACCATTGATCCACAAACACCCGTTGCGTATCCTGTTTTCAATGTCACATCGACGTTCACGTGCATCACATCAACCAGCCGTCCTCGGGCTATTATTCACTGGTTTAATGATGGAGTGAACATCACTGACCTGGCTGAATATGCCTACAGTAATGACGTCGCAAGCAGTAGCTTGCTATACACACCGAACACGTACGCGTACCGTGGAGGAAATCTGTCTTGTATTGCAAGCTATGAGTTCAAAGCCATCAACATGGTTCTAGCAACCAATAAGAGCATCAAAGTACAATGTACGTTTTTTTCTTATATACTTTTTTGTTTCGTTTGATTTGCATGCATTTGTTTGTTTATTTCGATATAATACAACGGTACAACGAAAGTTTGGAGTTAATTGTGTACACTCATGTATCATCATACTTTTATGTCATTCAAGTAAATGGTGATTTTGTACAAGTATCGCCTTTATTTTCAGAGTATTGTGTTAATCAGATTCGAATAAAGTATTTAAGTAACAGTTGTCATGTCTAATTTTCAGTCCCCGTTTCCAAACCGATAGTGACTGTCAACAACATAAGTATATCTAGCACGTTCAATATGCGAGAAGGCAGGATGGTACATTTGAATTGTTCCTCCTCCGGATATCCACCTCCCTCTTATCACTGGACCTACCCAGGAGGACAGTCCTATGGTGCCCTGCTGTCGTTAAATATCACTCGCAATAATGGAAGCGTTTCGTGCAGGGCATTTCACTTTATGTATTCATTGAATGGAACCAACAGTACACATTCTACAGAGAAGTTAATTGCACTCGATGTAAGCGCACTATGTAAGTTGTTTTCAATGGCATGTGTATCAAAACATTTATTAACAATTGGTACAGGTTGAAGCCAGGCGAACAGCTCTGGTGAAAGGAACTACTATACTGTTAAATATTATTAGGACTCCCAACCGGTAATTTATAAATAAAAAAATTCGCTGCCATTTAGATATGGACATTAACTTGATTGTTGACTATTAATATTATTGAATAATATAATGTGGTATCTGCAATTACAGATCCACCATCCATTAAACGCCTATTTAATAAGGACATCGGATTAACACCAGTTGATAGCAATATCAGAGTACTGAGAGGTGAAAACATCAGCATCGAATGTGAGAGTGACGCCAATCCCCCCGCTATGATATTTTGGCAGGGACAACAGGTCAATTCCTCTACATTGACCATTACAATTATACAACATGACACGGAGTGGACATGCAGAGCTACAAACACTATGACTGAAGCTGACGGAAAGACATCAACGGAAACTGTAACAAGGGACTTGTCCGCTACAGTATTATGTAAGCGCAATACGCATATTTTGAGAAAACCAGTTATCAATTAGTTTATTTATACCAACCATATGTGTTACTGATATATTTCAAAATATAATCATGTGATTTCGTACAGAAGCGAGTATCACCACCCTATCAAGGGCTTCAATGCACGTTTACATTTGCAAAATTTAGATGCTGCATTGCCGGTTTTGATAAGTAATCAATCAATAGCACATTTAGTCCTAGCAAAATGGTGTACTTTTACACCAGAGTATGTGTCTTAGTGACATAAATTACGTGAGCTCTCGCCTATAATTTTTGCTTAAACATTAGCAATGGATTTTGTGGAATCTTGATATTTTGCAAATTATCGTTACCGTTTCTGAGCTTCTTGTTCAGTAAATAGGTAATCATTTTCTATATGTAACAATTGATTATAAATAAAAATACTGCTTTATTGCAGACGGTCCTGTTGTTCCTACGATCACGTATAGCATTCTACCGCACTCTGACAAAAGTTTGATTGTAACAAACGAAACCATACGAGTTATAGTAGGAAGTACCGTTCGGTTGATGTGTTCAGTAGGCAGTTTGCCAACTTCAATATATACATGGGGTTCCGGACACGACGGGGGCATTCGAAACATATCTAATATCACGCGCGCAACGGACACGAACAACACATGCACGGTAAAGAATATCATGGACACCACATTTAAAGGAAACGTTTATGGAAGCAACCATTCATCAGTAATCCTGAACTTACTGTGTAAGCATTATAGTGGACTATTGTGTTTACCATTCACTATCACGGCATTACATATATAGTTGTTTTAATCAATTTATTAGCCAATATGTATTACTTTTCAGATGGTCCTGAGAATATAAAAGCAAAATTCAACAACATCAAACAGATAGACCAAGTACTTAAAGTTATAAAAGGGTGGTCGTTCACAATAGCATGTTTTGCAAGCAGTAATCCAGCTCCTAGTTTTTCTTGGCATGGCCCTGGAGCTCCAGAGGGAAATGTCCTGTCTATTACCAATGCGAGCACTGACATGGACAGCAATTTAACATGCGACGCAATTAACACCATGGTAGATAGCGTTGGACATATCGTAAACGAGACAGCGCACCTAACAATTACCCTTGATATACTATGTAAGTAATGTTAGCCAAAATTGACCTTATTGGTACATGTATAGGGATCGCTATGTAAGTAATGTTAGCCAATATTGACTTTATTTGTACAGAGGTTGGTTTATTTTAATATCTCACTTGTTCTAGATTTTGAATTGGAATTCCCATTATTGATTTCCTTCTTGCAATTGTATTATATTCGAAAATTCATAACATTAACATCGTTTCCATAAATAAGGGCATATATACCTAATTGTTAATTGCATAGTTTAAAAAATGTTTGATAGGACTAATTGATACTACAGACCCACCGGCTGTTCACGGTTTGCAGAACCAAAGCGCTCTACTCAACACGTCTCTAACGGTTACATGCTCCTTAACAAATGTTGGTTGTCCACCAGCCTCAATCTTTACATGGATAAGGAAAGACACGAGTACAGTGGTGGGTACAGGACAAACACTAACAATAAACAACATTGGATTGACCGATGAAGGGGAATACCAATGTATTGCATCAAACATAATGCAGCCTATTGGAAATGAAGTTGTGTACGGATTTGGTCAATCGACATTCTATATAAATGTTGAATGTAAGTTAAATAATTACTACGTTTTTATTTAACTGATGTTGTTATTTTAATTAGAAAGTTATAGGGAAATAACATTAATTATGTTGGCATCACACATATAAAGTTGCTTAATTATCAAGGCAAACACGCGATTGAGTTCAAACCATTCTGGCGTTTGATGAAGTGGTGAGTAAAACGTTAGAGAATGTGTGTATACTGTTTATATTGCAAATAACTGGCACGATGGAATATGTTTTTATTATAATGCTTATTCGCGACTCCGTGTTTTGCTTTTTGTCCCAGCCTTCTTAACTTTTGGAAAATTAATGTATAATTGACCGAAGCGATATTAAAAACAATAATCTGTAATTAATAATCCATTATTTCTACCACATTTTCCTAAATAGTTCTTGTTGTGTATCATACAATAGCCACTTTATTCAACAAGTTTGTAGTGTTATATTGGTGTTCAAATATATATTTCACAAGCAAGTTTTCTTCCAGACGGGTCATATATACGGGCATTCAAAGCAAATGAATCAAGCACTAACATCACTGTGGACCAAGGCGAAACATTAGAGCTTGTATGTGATGCTGATGGTGACCCTCAACCTACTGTTCGTATCGTCAATGCAACTCGTGGAAATGAAACAATCCTTGTTGAGACTGAAGCACATAAAGCCAAATCTCACATACATCGAGCAACATGTGAATATGATGCTGGAAGCTATAAATGCCTCGCTAACAACCGTTTTAACAAAGGACAACAAAAACAGTCACTGGCTCTATTCGTTAACTGTAAGTAATTAGGTACATATATATATAGTAATGAGTAAATATATTGGCTATACTTTTAAAGTGCATACAATACAATTGCGATCTTGCACAGGTGCACCCAGAGCGTCGCCCTTTTCACCTCCTATAACAGAACAGTACAGAGCTCCTAACGACTCGGCTGTGTTTACCTTCACAATAATGGCCTATCCTGAACCAAAATCTTCAGACTTCAGTTGGTACAGGCGTGTAGATGATGGATGGAAAGATGTGTCCAGTGATTCCAACAACTTTCTGATTAATACCTCTGATGACAAAATGCAGACACAACTGATGATTCTCCGTGTGCAGCTCGGAGATTATGCAGAATACATGGTGAACGTTTCCAATACATTGGGTTCAGTAGTGGAAGTGTTTACCTTACACGCACAATGTATGTATCTATTACAACGTTTTTTGTTGTTGTTTTTTAATTATGTTGTAACTTTACACATAGTAACACTTTACTAGAGTTAAACATTGATAAATTTAGTTGATTCAAAATACTAATCGCCTATGTAAATATCTATGTTTTATTTATTATACGAGCACAAATATTTTAGCCAAACCACATTTTCCGAAGGACTTGCTAATTGACCGAGTAGGAAAAACGGACATTGTTATTACATGGGTTCCTGGGTTTAATGGCGGTCAGGATCAGAACTTCACTATTCGATACAAAGACGTCGATATTGAAATCTGGAGAGATATATACGTAGCTAGCTCTGTTATAATCTATACCTGGGCTATTGAGGGATTAAGACCTGGCACGACTTACACAATCAAAATGCTGGCAGAAAACAAAATAGGCAAATCAGAGTGGACTAAAGAAATAAGGGAAACGACACTAGTTGACACAGGTACAGTCTTTACTCACTATGGTTTTAAGTATAAATGATTTAACTCGATATAAGCAAAGATAAGTAAAACCAATTGAATGGTTCCATTGTCATATAATGTATATATTGAATATTTTATTTCAGTTGCGAGTAGCCCTGAAACGTCAGTTGTGGGTGGTGTAGTAGGTGGCGTCTTGGGGGTTGTTGTCATCATGATTGCTGTGTCCATCCTGCTATGGAAACATATTTCGCATGGTAAATATGTGTTGCATTGTATTGCGCTATATAGCGTTTGCATATATATGTACATGCTCATTTCATATATTTTTGTTTGCGGTTTATTATGAAATAGATGACAGTTAATTGTGTAGCAGCAGAACGTGTTTAGGAGATCTAGTGTTTTGCAGTTTATTGAACAAGTGTATTTGTGGAATTCGTACTTGATCTCAAAACTGGCTGCTAATGAATTCTCAAATAAAAATAACAACATCACAACCTGTAACATGCATAACATATTATAAAACAATTACTTAGACTGAGACTTATTTATATCAATAATAGCTTTGTGACTTCAATTATTTTAGGGCGAAACGAGTCCAACACATACCAAACGCATACCAACTCGACTGACCGGTACGAAGATCTTGTCAGAGAACCGTAAGTCAATGTATATACAAAAATGTGCACGTTGATTTATCATAAAAATTATTTGACCAATTGCAAATATTATAACGTGTAAGTGTGTGATTTATCATTGTATTAAAATAAACCGTTGTCAACGGTAACTACGAAAACATAGGTAATTAATCACATCAGTGTGCTAGTCATACAATAACATCTAATAATGATATTAAAATGGGTGCATTTAGACGAAACAACGATGCCTCAAACACAGATGGAAGTTATGAAACATGTAGAATTGGTAAGGTTTCATATGTCAGTTAATTATTGATGTCAACTATATCAAACCAGGATACATAATAAAGATAATACATCTTTTGATTCTGCTTTTATATTTGTTAACAAGTGTCATCTTAAAGATTAAAAACAACACAACAATACAATAAGTTGTTTCGCATCTACCTCGCCTCAGTTTTAATTAATTGTTCCCCTAACTGTCTTTGTTGCTTTTCTTGACAATTATTTTTTCGTTTCATGTTCTACCAGATTCTGCAGATTCCCACCATGATAATAAGTATGAGACACTTGAAGAACTACAATTCCGTGAATATTCGAGTCTAACTCCTTACGAAACTCAAGGAGACATCACATCTTGCACAGATAATCAGCCTAGGATGCCAGCATTAAGACAAACTGTGTCGTCAACTGATGATCGGGATTACGTTAATATGACGTTGTCCACCCTTTAAGCGTGGCACAAATGATTTGCTGAAAATTAACTGTTACGTAATGAGACAGGGGATCTTTTTTTTAAACGCTTATTATCGGATTGTATTTGTAGAATTATGCATAGCCGTATTGAATTGCCGGGATATATATGTAGAATTATACATGACCTTATAGAATTGTTGGGCGTTATAAGTACAATCATGCATTACAGTATTGTATTGTCGGATGATATATTATGCATACGTGAATTGCTATATCGGCTGATATTTGAAGCATTATGTATACCATATGTTATACGTTAATAGGATTGTTGTGTGATATATAAAGTCCACATGCTTAATGCTTAGATATCGTTATCATTTATGTATATGAAACATGATGCATACCGTAATTGAAGCATAGGGTGATGCATACAATATAATACAATATCATACATAAGTAAATTGAAATATTGAGTGATATATTAAGCATTTCGCATAGCATAATTATATGCTTCGGATAATAAATGAAGTATTATACATAATATACCTGCAGCGAAGCATGTTGTTTATTTTAATTGTATTATGTTAAAATCCTTGAAATGTATTGATTGTACTTGCTGTATGTTGCTGAACCAGATAAAAATGTATGAATAACGTATTGAAGAATGGACCAAATTAACTACACCATTCACATTTAATTTTATTTCATCTTCCAAAAGCTGAAGGCGATGTTACGAACATACCGATATTTTAATAACAATCACATATACGCTAGGTTCTTTAAAATTCAGTAAACAATTGAACGTGTATCATTATATTCGTAAGACGTATTGTCACAACCTCATATGATTTCCATGAACATGGGCGTTCGATCCTAATTTAATAGAACATAGCTACAGCGGGAATAGGGATTTTGTTCCGCAAATTAGGGCTGATTGATTTGGATGTCGATTTTTTATAAATTAATCCTTAACCATCCCGTTTTCAGGGAGTTTTTAGTGGTTGTTTGAGTTTTTTAGGGACTATTAAGGATTATTAAAGATGCTAGAGTACTGCGAATGCGTAGGGGTGAAAAGGTGGGGCTAACGAAGGATGACTTAGTACTGCGCATGCGTAGGGCTGAAAAGGCGGGGTTTATTTATGTGTGCAATCGATAACCAATGAAGTTTATTGCGTTGAACGATAACCTCGCTCACTAATCATGCCATTTCAATCATGTTATTTTTATGTGACAATAGGCTTAATAAAATATTAGTGATATTTAAAATTAACATGAAATATGCTGCAGTTGATTGGCCCAACTGTATTAAATGCCAGTGATTAAATGTATACAAACAACACCCCGATTCTTGTTTATTCTATTTTTATTTTTATGATTTAAGTTTCGCTGACTGTTCAGCAATTATTTTTTTTATAATTATAATTAATACGCAAACAATAATGGTTAAAATCACTGAGTCAAACCTGCGGTATTTATTGTTCGTATATAAATCGAGAACTTAGTGTTACGGTTGTCTGTCATATTAAAACTGATTTATGTGACAACATTGAAGACAGTCACCATTCGTTACAATACTGTATCACGCTACTGTGTAAAATTCTGTGCTGATTTTCTAATAAACTGTGTAAAACATTTAGACGCATTTATGCCCGTTTGCATTGTTATCAGGGATGTTACTGTGTGCACAAATGTCGCCTGCAATTTACTTTCCCGAAACAACCTTTTTTGATTAATGCCGCTACTTTGAACGATGGTGCTCAATTCACACATACACTAATTGATGCAGCTTTTGATAAGCAAGCCTTGTCAGAGTTATCGATGTATGAATTTTTTTACTTTTTTACGTTGAACATGAAATAAACTTATAACACGTTTTTTTCGTGTATTTACACAATAAGTATATAGGCGTAAAATATATGTATATAGAGAATACATGGTTGGTGCCGGGATCGAGAAAGTTTATCCGGTGTGGCTTAGAAAATGAAAATAGGGCGAGCTTTAGCCAAAGAAAGTATATCCGCAAAGAATAACCACCTTGCATCAGATTCAAGTGTGTTGAAATGGCATGGAACTGGAAGGAAGTTGTTGTTAACCAGTCAAATGGAATTCGAGGATAAACAACTCATTTGTTGTTTAACTCTATTAAACGAGACAACATAAAGTTTGTATCGATGAAAAACTCTGGTAAGTAGACTTTATGCTGTGTTATTCTCGACAATGTTGTTATCCGTTGCGTAGGAATACCTATCGACGGTATATCACAGTCACGTGATCTACTGCCGGATATGAACAAGTTTATACGGTCACCGCTTTAGTAGGTCACTGTTTGGGTTAGTAGCAGGATAAATATGATTTTCTATATTTAAAAAGCAAAAAACAAATCTTCTATGCACAATAATAAGTGTTGAGTTTGGAAGCGCTAATCATGTTAGGTTACAAGAGGGTGTATTTGCTTTTATTTTTGTAATTTGTATTGGAAAGCTAAATTCATCTGATAATGGTTTATAAATGTTAAGATGGTCTTCTTGTTGTTTTTGATGTTGTTGATGATGATGATGATGATGATGATGATGATGATGATGATGATGATGATGATGATGATGATGTTGATGATAAATAACTGCCAGCAAGACCCTTAATATGATTACATATAGTCGTTTGATGTTGTTTGTTTCTACTTCAATAGGGTGTATACTATTTTTATAATATATTTACTTCTTTATAACTGATCACAATTCATATCGACAGCAGCACACAATCTTTAGCTATGGATTTAGAAAGTATTTAAAACTGGTTTTCCGAAGATAGCGTGCTTAGGCCAGAGTTTCTTTTTTCTTGAATCACGGACATTTTGGGAAAAGTGTCCGGTTGGAGGAGTGAAAACAAATAAAAATAAAAATCATAACAGCAACACAGGATTAAGCAGATTAATGACGAGAATTTCACAAATGGAAATGGACATTTATATTACAATTTTAATGCATTATTACTTACAAAAATCACATTACACAACATTTACTTAATCACTACGTGAACAGTGACATTCATCTGGGTTTTTTTTGCATTCCGCGTAACAGGTTGAAACCCCTTCACAAGAGCGTTTTATGATATAGGTTACATTCTACAAATGTTTATTTGTTTTGCTTTTTTGCAAAAAATATTATTATTTCTCTCTCGCGACTCAATAGGGGTGGGGTGGGGGGCTTTATTTGTGTGACTCTGTTATGGCATTGTTACATTCTGTCTTATCTAACTTAGTTTTTGTATAGATATTTTACATATATATTCTGCAAGTATATCAACAACTGCTTCAATAGCGAAGCATGTATTTATATGTGTGTACTGGTAGTTACTTGAAAACTGTGTTATTGATAGAGAATAATTATTGTTTATGTCTGACTCTATATAGTATTTGTTATATTTATTACATTTGGATATTCGACATATTAATGAAGGTATTGTGTTTAACTTGCATTTTACCCCACAATATATTCATCCGCTATTGACTGTATCAGTATCTATATATGTATATAGCATTCGTACATATATTTTATATGTATACTATATATGCGTTTTTCAAGCAACGTTGCGTTATATTTAACTCTATAATGTTCGTTTTAGTTTTTAAATCTTATTTTTTCATAAACTATCTCAAAAATACGGTTACATATCAAACGTATCGTGATAAATGTACATGAAATTTACGCTTTCATATTAAGTGACGTTATCTTCCTCAAAATACTTAATACTGAATCATTAAATAAGTAATATACATACACATAGTCGTCTTTGTGTATTATTACAAAAAATAAGTGTATATTAAACAGATAAACTTTATCAGTTCGTCCTTTTATACGCATGCGTATCTTCGGTGAACAAAAGCAGTTTTATTTTCAAACAACATGCCCAGGTGGCCCTATAGCGCCAACCCGAGTATAAAGATCTGGGGTTTGTGGTTTCAGAGGAGAAGTGTTTTCACGCCAGTTTCCTATCTAAGTCTATATAAACCATGTGAAGCCTGTGGCGTGGCCATTTGACCCCAGTAGCATAATTTGAAAAATCTTTGTAGAGGACAAATATACCATGTTACATGTCTAATATTAAACCTCTGGGCTTTGCAGTACCAAAGGAGAATAATTTCAAAGTCCTCTTGCCATACATGTTTTTAGAAACCGGGAAACCCCGGGTGCTTGGCTTCTGTTTACCCCAGGGCCATAATTTAGGGCATGACCATAGCAAAATTTGAACGATCTGTGTTGATGACCATTATAAAATACGAACTCACCTGACCTTGTTTTTACGGAGGAAAATAATTTTAAGTTCCACTTGCAATATAAGTCTTTAGAAAATATGTGACCCCTGGGCGAGGCTTCCTTTTACCACAAGAGCATAATTTGAACAATCTTTGTAGAGGACAAGTATACAATGTTTCAGGCCAAATACAAAATCATTGGGCCCTGCTGTTTCCGAGGAGAAGATTTATAAAGCCCACTTGACATAAAAGAAAACATGTGACGTAGGGGCCTGGCTTCTTTTTACCCTAAGAATAATATTGGTATAGGACCACTATAGGATTGTACATACCAAAATATCTCTTGGCCTTACGGTTTCAGAGGACAAGCTTTTTAAAGTCAGTTTGCTATTTAAGTCTATTTAAACCATGTGATCCCCGGGACGTGGTCACTTTTTACCGCAGGGTAATATTTAAATAATCTTCGTAGAGAACCACTATACAATGTTACACCTCCTCTGGAACTTGCGGTTTCATAGGTGAAAATCGTTAATGTAATTTTGCTCTTTAAGTCTCTGTTAACCATGTGCCCGCCAGGCCGTGGTCAGTTTTAAACATATGGGCATATGCACAATCTTTGTAGAGAACCACTATACCATGATTCTTACAAATACTAAACCTCTAGGCCCTGTGGTTTCAGAGGATAAGAAGTCAAAAGTAGTTTTGCTATTTAAGTTTTTATAAACCATGTGACCCTCAGGGCGTGGCCAGTTTTAATCCCATGGGCATAATTTGAGCCACCTTTGTAAAGGACTACTATACACTGTTTCAATACCAATATGAAACTTCTAGGCCTTGCGGTTTGAGAGGAGACGATTTTTATACCCATTTGCAATAAAGCCTATTGAAATCATATGACCACCAGGGCGTGGCCACTTTTTACCCAACGGGCATAATTTGAACAAACTTTGTAGAGGACCACTACATCATTCTTCACACCAAATACAAAACCTCTGGGTCGTGTGGTTTCCGATGGGAAGATGTTTTAAATTAATTAACTATATAATTCTTTGTAAGACATGTGGCCCCGGGGCGTGGTCACTTTTTACCCCAGGGTCATAATTTAAACAATCTGTGTAGAGGACCACTATTACATTCTAAATTCAAAACCTCTGGGTATTGAGGTTTCAGAGGGGAGATTTTAAAATCGTTTTGTTGTTTATGTCTATTTAAACCGTATGACTCCAAGGAAGTAGCCACGTTTTACCCCAAGGGCATAATAGAACAATCTGTGTAGAGGACGCGTATACGTTGTTACATACCAAATACAAAGCCTCTGGGCCTTGCGGATTCAGAGAAGAAGATTTTTAAGTTCATTTTGCTATTGAAGTCTAAATAAACAATATGACCCCAGGGCGTGGCCACTTTTACCCCTAGGGCCTTATTTGAACAATCTTTGTACAGGACCACTATATCATGTTAGATACCAAAAACGAAACATCTGGACCTTGCGGTTTCAGAGTAGAATATGTTTAAAGTCATTTTCCTATTTAAGTCTATATAAACCATGTGACCCCCGGGGCGTAGCCACTTTTCACCCCAGGGGCATTATTTAAACAATCTGTGTAGATGACCACTATTACATTCTAAATTCAAAACCTCTGGGCATTGAGGTTTCAGAGGCGAAGATTTTCAAAATCGTTTTGCTATTTATATCTACTTATATCATATGACTCCAAGGAAGTAGCCACGTTTTACCCCAAGGGTATAATTCAACAATCTTTGTAGAGGACGCGTGTGCGCTGTTACATACCAAATACGAAACCTCTGGGCCTTGCGGTTTCAGAGAATAAGATTTAAAAAATCATTTGCTATTAAAACCTAAATGAACCAGGTGACCCCAGGGCGTGGCCACTTTTTACCACAAGGGCAGAATTTGAACAATCTCTGTAAAGGACCACTATATACTGTTAAATATCAAAAACGAAACCTCTGGACTCTGCGGTTTCAGAGAAGAAGATTTTTAAAGTCATTTTCCTTTTTAAGTCTTACTATATAAATGATGTGACCCACGGGACGTGGTCACTTTTTACCCCAGGGGCATAGTTTGAATATTCTTAGAGGATTATTATACGATGCTGCATACCAAATACGAAACCTCTGATTTTTAAAGTCAATTTAATATTTGTGAGTGTAAACCATGTGACCCCCTGGCCGGCCAGTTTTGACCCCATGGGCATAATTTGAACAAACTTTGTAGATGACCACTAGAGGATGCAGCATACCAAATATGAGAGCTCTTAGTCATGCAGTCTAGTATATGTTATAACAGCATAATACCAATGTGCAATATCTCATTAAGATACAACTATATTGCATTTAAACTTCTTCTGTATAAAGATTTATATTCATTCAGATAACATATCTTGAGCCTTCTTCAATACAATTCAATACCAAAATCGTTTAATGTTTGAGAGTACCTTGGTCCGATTTTGTTGCGATATAACTTGTTTATGCTTAAGAGACGTATATGTACTTGTGTGCATTAGGCGTTTTCAATACGTGCTGTCAAAAATAGCATTAATATAACGTTTATGCAGGGTAACTTTAAAATTAAGGGTTTTAACAGGAAGAGAAAAAGCTGATATCATACCAGCCATAAAGCTATCAATAGAGGTTTATCAATAGCTCTAGTCGTGTGCGTGTAACTGAAGAAGCAAACATGTTTACCACAATCAATTCAGCCATGACCTAAATACGTGCAACCGATAATTATATTACATGTACATAACATTATTCTCTTCCTTATTGGGAATTACTCCAATGCCATAAAATATACCACACTTAATTACGCAATTTAAAGACTTTAAAAAACAGCAATTGATTCAGTAAATGTTATATTATAAATATGTTGCTTAAGCTACGTGTACGTTATCCTTAAATAACCTACTGCTACCTCTATTTGTCTTGAACCTGAGGATCATTCATATTATAATCTGAATTCCGTTTATAATGTTTAACGGCGACGTTTGCATGTCTATTTTGAATGCTAGCATTCAGCTAACAAAACAAAACAGTCTTCGGGCAAAAGCTGGACTGTTCTCATGACACTGAATTGGATATTGAAATAATTAGTTGTCAACTTGTATCGTTATTTTTATGATGACTATTTTGCATTGTATTTTAATAATAAATGTAAAATGTTATTGACTGCCAAGCTTAAAAAGCATAACATGCACTAACTTTTTAGTACAATAAACTCTAATACAGCTACTGACCAGTTTTTAATGACACAAAGACACGTTGGTAATGAAAACACAAATATATTACAGCATGTCATCCTTAGTAGTTTAGAAAACTGCCAAGAGCCATCTTAGGCTTTTTGTGAATTTTCCACCCAATTGTGTCATATGATCAGTGTGCTCGTATGTAAATGTTCTATTCTGCCTGTTTCAAAGTTGCACGTCAACTACACTTAAGATACATAGAAGTTTGCAAAACCTCATACACTGAAAACAAATCTAACTTTGCAGGGGTAATGATTGCGAAATACCGGGCTTTCGCCAGGTATCGGTTTGTACAGATACAATGGACCTATGGGGCGTGCCCATGGTTGCTATGCAATCAGGAAGTTTTGACCAATTTTGAACGCAATCATTCTCGTAAGCAATGTCAACGGACGGCGTGTTCTGCACTATACCTTGACCTACTTAACTACAGATTAACGTGGTGTTGAGTCTGACGATAGTTATCTGTAGACTATCTCATTAATATGAGACAACTGCGTAAACTCTGTGTATTATTATCCGCTCATGCTGGCTTATACAAAGGGAGGTAATAAACTTCATTTAATATCAAATACGTGCATGTTTATTCCCCTGGTTGTATTGATAAATGGTTTCAAGGTATTGATTGAAATACAGATGATTCGAATGAAAATAGGTGAACATTATTCTGTACACTTTATGTCATTAGTATGCAAACATCTCAGTTACATAATACATGGCATTTAAATATATATATTTAACGACGAATTCGAAACCAAACACTTTGAAACAGCCCATTATATTAGTTAACTTGCATTGGTTCATATGCAGACACAGTCGAGTTGTTTTAATTTTAAATATGTTCATTTCAGATGGTCATATTTAAAATTTGTCAATATCCGTTAAAGTCTACGTCGCAAAGAATTCATGGATATGATGTTAAGTTCATGAGATAAATTACGACTAATAACATATAACGTTACATATGAATTTGTTTTTAATGTGTTGTCAATTGCTGTAGTGTAATAGAAGTAAGTATATATAAACGAAACGTCATTCGGACATAGTGATACTCGAATCAAATCAGGCTACTCTATGTCCTAACAGAACGAAATGTGCACATAGTGTATATAGTGCACATAGTGATATAAAAAGATATCTTCAACAATATATATAATCAAACACAAAGAACAAAAACCACCAAACTGTAATCTGAACCTATTCTGAAAAAACGTAGGATATGTTCAATGTATTACATTTCGGTGAAATAAAATCTCAGTGTTGTATTCCAATTTACATATTGCACAAGAGATTTACTAACCATAAAGTGAAGAGCATACATTGTCTAATAATGAACTTGAAATTGTTCATATTGGTGCAATAGGCCCAATGGAAAACATCGAACAACTGTTAAGCTGATAGCATATGAGAAACAAAAAGGCAATGCAATTGTGCTTAAGCGTGCAGGTGAATAATGGTATTTGAAATACGTTCATGCTTTGCAAAGATATTCATCGGGCAGTGCAGGGCTTTTGTGCGTTTGGAATTCAATCCATGTTTTGAGCGTGACCGTAAATGCATTGAAAAGAAAAAGAAGCCTAGAACAGGGTAAGAAGACGACACCATACTTTGTTAAAATTTAAACCATGAGCATTATAAGATGATTTCACTATAATTATATTCTGTATTCCAAACCAAGAAATACAACATGCAGTCGAAACAAACCAACAACACTACCTTAACACTATAAACCAAGACTTCAATGAAGTATATATGCAACTTAAAATTGCAAATATAAACAAAGTTCATTAAGCAATTTTATGGAGGAAACTGAGTTCGTCCCTTGTTGAACGTTATATAGGAAAAACAAAAACATTGTAAGACGATATCGTGCATTTAGTAAAACATAACAAAATACACGCGTTACTAATGTTAATGGACTTGGATAGAACCCTCGATACATTGCAATATGATTTCATTGAACATACATTATTAAAGTTACGTCAGTGTTGACCCTGAGTTTCTTACCGTTATTAAAATAAAAAAGGCTGTTAGATTAAGCTTTGCCATTCATACCCTTCCACGGAATATGTAAATATAAATTGATTAAATAATAATAATTGCTAAACCATGCATACCATATATCTTTGTTGTGCTGTATTTTTCTTTATTACGCAAAATAGTTACAATCAATGATACCAAGTACCAATTGTATGCACTAAATAATAAACTGTTGAGTCGACGGTTTGCTTAATTATATTAGTTAAGAAAAAGGGAACACAAGTCTTTAGGGACAGGTATATAGGAAAGCAGTATATATTCGTATTTATAGTGGGATAGATTATACAGATATGCAGTAATTGCCTGAAAAGGAGCAGTTAAAGCCATGATATATACACGGAAAAAAAACTACAGTGTATAGACTGAAGCGCGTATATGCATAATGTATGGATGACGGTAGGTGTATGGGTGAATATATGCGTGGTTGAGTGTTTGGTTGAGTGAGTGATTAAGTGGTCGAGTGGTTTAGTGGTTGAGTTGTTAAGTGAGTGGCTAAGTGGTCGAGTAATTAAGTGGTTGAGTGGTTGACTTAGAGGTTCAGTGGTTGAGTGGTTAAGTGGTTGGTGGTTGAGTGAGTGGTTAAGAGGTCGAGTGGTTAAGTGGTTGAGTAATTGATTGAGTGATTGAGTGAATTGTTTAGTGAGTGGTTGAGTGATTTAGTGGTTGAGTGGTTAAGTGATTGACTGGGTGGTTGAGTGGTTGAGTGATTGAGTGGTTGAGTGGTTGAGTGATTGACTGATTGGTTGAGTGGTTGAGTGGTTGATGGTTGAGTGTTTGAGTGATTGAGTAGTTGATGGTTGAGTGGTTGAGTGGTATAGTGGTTGAGTGGTATAGTGGTTGAGTGGTATAGTGCTTGAGTGAATGGTTAAGTGGTCGAGTGGTTAAGTGGTCGAGTGGTTAAGTGGTCGAGTGGTTAAGTGGTCGAGTGGTTAATTAGTTGAGTGAGTGAGTGAGTGAGTGAGTGAGTGAGTGAGTGAGTGAGTGAGTGAGTGAGTGAGTGAGCGAGTGAGTGAGTGAGCGAGTGAGTGAGTGAGTGAGTGAGTGAGTGAGTGAGTGAGTGAGTGAGTGAGTGAGTGAGTGAGTAGGACTTTAAAAGAACGTGCATAACCATGCGACCGGGAGAAGAACGAAAGTGCGACATAAGAATCACACCTTTCTCTCAACTTTTAATATAAGAAAAGTGGGAAGGGATCGTTTGGTTATTATTTTCATTTGGCAAATTGCGCCAATTTATGATACCGCCAAATCAAAACACATTTAAAATCATCAACACATTGCACCGAAGATATTTTTGCATCATACAGTAAACAAGAAAAGTAATGTTTCTACACTTACAAACCGTATTAAGGGTTTCCCGAAGGATTTTTGAAGGTATGTCGGCATCCCTGACATCCCCCACCCCGCGAGCGAAAACATATCAGCTGGACCCCCTCCTCCCCCCAGGGTATTGTAACGTTTGACTCCGTTGTTTTCGCCTTTAAATTATCTTATGACAGCTATTTGTGGGGGTCAGCTACAAAATAAAAAACTACAATACACATCTTTCCTTATACTACATGCGAATAATAAAAGCCGAAAACATCAACGTTGCTACTAAATACTTGAAAACGCGGCTCTTAATCGACATAAAAAATACGTTGATGTGTCTCCATGTACAAAACGTGTTTTTCACCATAAAAGCGGTTGAAAATTATGTCGCCATGTGCAGGTCATGAAAAACGTGCGTGTACTGGTCACGCGTTCAATTGCATTGTGTTTATGTGAACAAAATGACCTTTGACGACGTCAAATTATATTTTAAAATGAGGCAAGGTATTACATTATTCGTTTTAATATTTCTGATTGTCCGTTTGTGAGATGGCGTAGTGAATTAACCGGATCAAATTTTTAATGATATATATAATATTGAAGTTTAAAAATGCCTGTCGCTTTTCCTGGCAAGCGTAAGTATTTGTTCAATTGTAACAATACCATGAAATTTGGGGCATTTATGAAATTAGCAAAACTCCACGGTAGCGTTTTATTAATATGCAAGGACTAATTAGTGAATTAAGCTTACACTATATTATAAATTATAAAGCTTGATTGAAGACAATACTACATGTGGTCGTCTACAGTCGTTGCAACTACACAATTGGTAATAGTAAGATTTCAGATAAGTACAACATGATAGTGCTAGGGAATGCATTACAATTTCAACTTATAAAACAGTTTTCACGTCTGTTCATCTTTAAACAAAACTTCATACGAACGTCATTTAACCATTCGTACTGGAAGTGACATCCGCCGATGTCATTAAATGCCAGAGATATGGAGAAAGTAATACAACAATAGGAAAGTCATGCTTAATGTTTACAATACTACTGAACAGTTTCTTAACACCTCGAAATGTATGGTATTGTGACTATCATAACCGTACCTCGACGGGCTACGTCATAACCGTATCTCGTCAAGCTACGTTTAAAACAGAGAGAGAGAGGAGAGTTTGAATATTTTCATGAGCACGGGGACATGCCTTTTCTTAGCATAAAAACCGGCGAACGTTTTCATTTTCTGCCATACCAAAGACGACAAGAATGCAACATGATTGAATTAAGTATAGCCAATACCAAATGCAATGGTTTTACTTGAACATTTATCAAGCGATATCCAAATGCAAGAACAAGATAAATTTACCGATTTATGTGCATATGATCGACATGATTGTGTGGACACAATTTCTATTTCTTGCGTGTGGCTGTTTCCTGAGTATTACTTGTTGTTCATCAATGAAAGTGACTATAATGTTAAACTAGTTTTACACATATATATGTATTTATATTTGTATTTGCTCTAATCATTGCAACATCATGTGAATCAGTCATAGGTAACATAACTACAATAGTAATTACCGGTTTAAGTAGAACATATCAGTAGACTTCTGTGGATGTCACAAGCATGTTGCTGAGGGAAACGCTTCCATACAGTTACCAAGGTCACTTAAAAATAGATCAATTATTATACGCGACCAACAATCGCTTCATAAAACATTCAGACATTTGAAACAATGGTAATAGCGATAGCCCAAGTCCGAGATATGTATAGTAACCGTCACCTAAAGTATTAATTATGAAGGAGCTTCCGGAGTTCCTGTAATAGCAATACACTGTTAACATTATGTTGTGTCTTAGTATGACAAAATTACTATTTAACTCTTTTTTTTCAAATTATTGGCAAATTGTGATGGTGAAAAGGACATTCAGAACGAAGTTTAAAACAAAATTACCTCGTAGTAATCACGTGTATGTGAATGGTTCATCTTAACGTTATGAATATATGTTAATATTTGCCATATCGCATGGTGTTTACTTGTTTTAGACGCGATTACATGTTAACTCAAGTCCGCATTAAAAAAAAAGTTGTATTTGGGAATTAAAGCACTACAAAAGTATGCCACAGAAGAGCGAAAACTGTTGCTTATCGGCACAACTATTGTATCGCTAAACAATTTCATAAAAATGTTTATGTGTAGATTTGCTTAAAAATATGTTTGTGATGTCTTTCAACGGAAATGTACACCTTGTGCGTAATGAGCATTTCTTACAACCGGAGATCGGTTACTTATGTGTGTTTATCTCATATATTTTTTCATCTTAAGACAGTTTCTGAAGTGCTGCAGGCTTCGTTATCGTAATCGTCATCAAGATGACACCGATATATTTGAATGTGTCTCCAATATGGCCAAAAACAACATTTTGCCCGTTGGTGCCTTATCCGTTTTGTCATACCAAACTATTTCCGTAAATCCATCAAACAACCCATATTGTACGGAGCAGTGCTTTACCATGATGCCCAGTATGATATGAAAAGCTCACCTTACCTATATAGTGACTATCTAACTAGCTGATTACTTATAAATATCACATAATATGCATGTTCAATAAATTGTAAAATTCAGTTGTAATTTTCTTTGTCTGTGAGACATGCCTACATTTCCGTTTGAGTAACAATCATAAATATTGTTAATATGATACTTATTTAAATACCGGTTATGATGAAAATTGAGGCTTGTCGTGGGAAAAACGGACTTAATGCATGTGCGTAAAGAGCCGTCCCGGATTATCCTGTGCAGCCCGCACAGGCTAATCCGGGGCGACGCTGTTCGCATGAATGGTATTTTCTGTTTCAATGAAGTATTTTCTAAACATAAATCCACTGTGGACGGAAAGTACATTCTACCACAGTTTACCAGTCAAGCATATACATGAATGAATGACATTATACCAGAATGCCTCTGCACAGTTCAGATTATACTCTTCTGAAAATGTCTCAAAACAATAAGCATTGCAAAACACATTCATTCATTACTAGTGTGATGCAGTTTAGATCTAGGAAGCAATAACTAACTGAATCAGCAGCTTTAAAAGTGATATATCAATCATTGAAATTTGCATAACAATTATAAATCAGTTTCACTGGCATCAACTACTTTACACTATCACCACTCCACTCGTATGTATTTCCAAAGATAATTAATTCTAAATAAGCCAACATGTCGTAGGAAAAACGTGTTTGAATATGTTTGATACAATTGGTCAACATGTTAAACTGTTATTTTCTCATTGTCATAAAACTTTTAAAACATTATTATTGAGTGAATCGATTCTTAACAACGACCCGAGTATCCGAAATACATGTAATCAAGTTAATTGGAGTGTGTTGTTGAAGAACGTTACAAGTACCACTGATACGAAAATCATATCGAAATACATACTAAATAAAGTTAAATACAATACAACGTTACTAACAGAAGTACTTCATTTGCAGATGGATCAAACTTGATTAAAGAACATGCATTCGCCATCTTGAATTAGCTGGTATGTATCATCAAAAATTTAGGGGATGCATTGCCGTTACAATAAAGTAGGTAAATATCGGGAAACATAAAATGTCATGATGGTTATTTCAGCAAAAGATGACTGGTGTGTATGTATAAACACCCGATTTGCACCAAATTATGGGATTAAGGGCATAAAGTAACTGCTTGTGAGCTATGATACAATATACGGTTCGTTGGAGGTTGATATACCACTTATGTTTGAAGCTTTACTTAACAAGGTGCAGCCAATGCAACATACATGGCGTTCAGAACGGTAGTGGAGCCAATAGTTTATTATTTCACTGATGTACATTATTTGCATAAATAGCAATTTAATCTTGGATCTGTACGTGTTTCTCTCTCTTATTTGGGTTGTTGTTGCTCGTTCCTGTGCTGGTGTATTGTTGTTTTTTTTCATTTCTTTTTTATATCTGAAATAGAAGTTTTTGATTCAATTGAAACCTTTACAAAGAGATAAACACATTTAAAGAAATTAAATTCTCAATTGATATCAAATAACACGACAAATCATTTTGTAATGTTTGCACAATTGTGTAAAGGTTAATAGTCCCGCCTAATACAGATGCGTTGTAACGTACTAACTTTATAAATAGAGTAACATAACACTCAGTAATTTAAGTCATTATGTTTATTGCTTAACTACTTGCTATCACATATAGCTTGTGCATTTACGTGGATATACACATGTTTAGGAGGTTTAGGAGTAAATACGTATGTGCTGATAAAAACGGTTTGCATTTGTTTTTGTTTATTTTTTTAAGGCTAAGGCTCCACGTCTTTACTTAAAATGCAGTGAGCTGGCAAAATCGACCCCATACCAACAGTATTTATATTTAAGAAAATAGGTTTCCTGGAAACAATTAAATTAATATGTCACCAGTGTGGTAAGGAGGTCATTTAACATGCACATTTTTTAACTATTTGGTATTGTCGCCACAATGACAAAACTTATAAACGCCCCTGCATTAGAACATACGCGTTGTCTTCGAATACTTCTACGCTGTTGTTGACAATATTTCGTTCTGAATGGCACTATATACTGATTGTATTTATCATAAACATATTGTTTAGCTATAATTTGTTGTCATAAGTGTAACCTCGGAATATGTTGGTTCCTTTTGTTAACACTCCATCAACAATATTTGGCGCCAATGATTACAGCCTTGTAAGTGGCAGGTTGTAACACACTGGGGAATTGTAAATGTGATACAGATATAACTGGATCGGGTTTAAGACGTCACGTATATGTCGTAGTTATTGCATGTATCCAGACTGATGTGCTAGAAGGTAAGTCCTAATCGAGCCACAGAATCGAGTACTTTGAAGAAATATAAACTTTAAATAAGGTACCAGATGCGTTTGCAAATACATATTTTGGGCAGATATTGCTCAGGCGAGCTAAGAAGAGGATCGGGTTAAGTCTGAAGTTAAATAACACAATGAATATCTGCCGTATTTACGGTTTCGTTTGTTTGGTTTTGTAATTTGTATAAAATGTGACTTAGGATATATTGAGACATGGGATTAAACTTTTTTGTCACTACACTTCAATTCAAAATACAATATTTTTTTCGAAGTGATAATTTTAAGAAGACACTGGGCCTTTAATACATAACGTTGATGCAATCTTACTGAAGACACTAACAAGGTGATATATTCACGTTAAACTAAATAGTTAAACACATAAATTAACACATCATGAGCAAAAGAAGTACTCGTATATATATTTCCATAAAATAAATGGTAAATGAACAGTTTAAAGTTCAGATAAGTGTTAACATTTGCAAATTATCAAACTAGCCGAAGTTAGCTCGCCGAATGTTAATGGTGAAAAGTTGGATTTAGTCCGAGTAACAGTAATATTCGGCAGTTACTGTTGTGTCTGACGAAATTGGACTGACACTCATTTGTTTCCGTGCTGTTTCGTAGATTTCCGTCGTTGTATACGGGTTTGTATTGCAAAGTTACAATTATGCTACTCTGGTTGACTTCCAACAAATTGTAATTAAATTGAATAAGTACTCTATTCTATAGCTGTTTAATTTGAATTGCGCTCCTCAAGGCGGTTACCAAAGTTTTATTTGTGTGCGTTTTGTGTTTGTCATGTGTTTGTGTATTGTGGTGTGTTGTTTTTGGAAATTGGTCACTTGCCTTAAATAAAGGACCTCGTGCTGCCAATAAAAGTTCTCTCCTGCGGACACAGCTGAAGTTTCACTTTGTTTATATTTGTAAACATTGTGTACATTAGATAAAATAGCATTAAGTCGATATCTACACATATATTTTTCACGATAGCATACTGCTAGAGTGTTTGCCTACAGTTCAGAGGTTATCGTGTTCAAATCAGTCTTTCAAGCGATTTGTTCTCTGCAATATAACGAACATACATTCCCAGCTGTAATTGCTGTCTAACCTTTTCGTAGTTAACATATTTGCGTGTGTAATTTTTAATGTGTTTTGTCTTGGGTATATTCCGTCTCTTTCTGTATGTGTATTATTTTTCATATCATACAAATTATATGTGCACGAAAATAAAACGAATTGAACAGGGGCGTATATGCTGGCTCTGTCGGTAGAGCTGCAATGGCTAACAGTTCCTGTGTTGCTTCTGTCGTATGTGTCATTGATAAAAACAGCTTGTTAAAATTAAAAAATAAATCACAGAGATAAAGGAAACCGAAACAACACGATTTGTAAGGTATTGTCTTCATATCTCAACCATTCTACAATTTTACGTCGACAGTAATACACTTAATAAATTAAAGCTCACCTTTAATACATCGAACTGATTCCAAGACAGACAATAAGATAACCGCTTAATTGTTGAGTCCGAATTTGGAAACTGACTTTGTATGTAACTTTAAATTAGGACGTTAGTCTCTTGCGTACGTCGTGATGACTTTGATATATAGACCAACATATAAAAGCAGTGATAGTCAGATAAGTTATAACTATAGTGTTTCGAACCGTTCGACAGGCACGACCAAAATATGGAACAAGAGTTTGTCCATTGTAATAAGTTTGTGCATGTCTGGTAAGACAATTACATTTCATCGTGTCATTATTCTAATATGACATTAATCATTAACAAGTTCAATGATTTTTCAAATGGCATACGCATGCCACGTGCTTAAACCTGTTTGAATGTTAAATACAATGTTTAATATAATATTTACAGCAATTATGTCGACAGCACGAAAATAGTCATGTTGTCCACATATATGATGGCGTAGAAAACAGTTTTGTTAAAAGACCGAATGCGCATGTTCAAAGGTAACATTTAGTGCAATTACGTTTTACTTGAACAGTAACGTTTACAAAGATACAATTTATAGCAATAATATACATGTATATCATTACTTATAGTTTTGTTTTCATTTAAACTCATTTAAACTCATACGGGCAAAACATTGTCTTGCAGAATAATTACATTTTCCTTTGGTTTTTATCATTTTACAGTGTTCTGATTGGCTGACAGACTTTTATTTTTATGAAACCTGTTACCTCTATTAATATTCATGAGGGACTACTTTTCCATTGTTGTTTATATGCATTGCTGTCTTATTTATAAATGACATTGTCAAAATAAATAAATAAATAAATAAATAAATAAATAAACAAATAAATAAATAAATAAATAAATAAAGGAATAAATAAATAAATAAATAAATAAATAAATAAATAAATAAATAAATAAATAAATAAATAAATCAGTAAATAAATAAATAAATAAATAAATAAATAAGTAAATAAATAAATAAATAAACAAATAAAAAATAAAGTATAAACATGTAAAATGTATATTATTTGTTTCCTATGATTCTTATGATTTTTGCTTATTTAATGAGCATTATGCTACAAAGAAATAAAACGTAGAATAAAATGTCAAAATAAACATTAAAGCATACATTTGGGATCAAAATATTTATCAAAATAGGAAAATTGATCGAAATTTGAAAAACACAATCACAAAAACGCACAATTTTACAGATTGGAGCAAATAACGGTTTAGAAACAGGTTTCAGTCAAATAACTGGCATCAACTGGAAGTTGAACTAACGTCTCGCATTTGTTTGACAATTAAGCCACCCGAAAACCAAGCGAACACGGTAATGCTATGCAGTCAACCCGTGCATCTTCAAAAGAATACCATACGAACACCTAATTTAAAATTAAACAAGTATTAAACAATAGTCCAGAATTCAATTTGAAGTTGAAAGTACATTTTTATAAAAGTGTTAGAATTTGTTTTTAGATGGGGTACTTTAACATGTTGCTTATTTGTCAATATATGATTGCTGTTAACATCACAATGTTGTATATTTTATGTATAATTATGATAGTGTATAGTCTTTTTTTAATTGTATATACACGGACATAAATGTAATTTTAAACTACATAAACAGATATATGCTAGATGAACAAAAACTTAAACGTTTCAGTTGTTCTTGTGTTTTACTTTTAGTAATTTGCTAACCTCGATATATGTTGTTACAGGATTAATTTTGAGCGATTTTATTCTTTGCAACACAAGCATGTCAGTATGTTTATGTATAAATACTAGGTTAAAATATGGTTGGATAATTCAGTTATTAGATGTCATGGTCCTGTATGTTGGCATTTGTGTCCAATATAGTTGTCTCTGACGACTGTTTTCTGAGTGCCTCTAATACTTAATTATAGTAACAATGTTCATTATTTAGATATCGTAGTTGTCTAAAACAATAGTTTAAGTCAACAAGTTGTTATTGGAATCAGAATATTATCATTTATGAAGTTTTGTGACATGTTCATTTGTGATATGTACTAAAACAGCATTTGGCACGTTACTGTACACGGTTGTAAAAACCTACCCCTGTACACTTTAGATGCAAATATTTATGTTATTTGACGGTAAAAGTTAATACATTTTGGGTATTTCATTTGCATATGTATGTACATAATTTTAATGGGATATATTCACCTATAGCTTTTACCTATGGACACGCATTTTTAAGTTAGTGTCCTTATTTTCGAAAGGGGTACTATACATATTATTTTTCTTTATATTGTTTATATAAACATCACACAGTTGTTTTTTATTCTGCTTACAAATGTCAATGTAACTGTTCTGAAGTTTAAAATATGCTGAAAATAAAAAAAAATGAACATGCTTTGTGGCTTTTTCTAATATGAGATCATGTCCGCTCGAGCAATTTTTTTGACCAAGAGGGTGGCATTACAAAAATGCTAATGACTTTTTTATTACACAGTAAAAAGTATTTAAATTTTCAAAAACAGTGTCATATCGATAGTAGATTATGATGGGAACAAAATTAAACACATATGCGATTATGACCACTAGTGTTTGAAAACCTTAAACATATTTTACGCCTACAGTACGGTTCCAACCACATATGTATTTGAATGTTAACAAAATTGCAACTATCTGAAAACAACGTTCGACTCGTTTAGACTTCTGTCATAAATCTAAACTGGAAAGCGTCTAAATATTTCCATCTATTGCTACGTATTAAGGATAACAATTGCTGTTACGAAATATTAACCAAAACAAAAGGAGGGAAAGATCCAGAGTGAAATAGCAGGGTGCTGCACCCTGTCCCTTTTTGGCTCCCCACTGCCGCCCCTCTGGGTTGGTCACCACATAAATGTTAAATGTCTTATAAAATTTCATACATTTGTGCAGCTATTCAATGGCAAATTAATAACCTATGTTTAAAAACCTAAACTATAATCATTAGGCACATTAAAAACCTGGATTTTGCAATTTATTAGAAAATGTCAATATACTGGACCGGCTTTCCAACCTGCGTCTCTTGAGCAGCACCCTGTACCTTTCTTGATCCTAGATATTTCCCTACAAAAGTAAATTAAAAGAAAAAGTTATCACTATGATTTAAGATACCGATATATAGCGTTTTAATGAATGAAATGGACACAATGCTACTGCAGTTCAAGGGGCGGAGCCAACGGATCATATTTCAATGTATTGATGCGCGAATTGCAAAAAAGAAATCCCAAATAATGTCTTTCTCTTTTAAGATAAAATTTTAAAGTATACATACATATGAAGGCCATTTATTGTGTATCTAATGTGTACATAAAGCCGTCGGCTTTATGCAAACTACATACCTTAAAACTGACCATTATATACCGATGAAGAGCCAAAAAGAGTGTTTCAAATCTTAAATACATGCTGTAGTTTGGTTATTTGGTAGTTACTGAATGCTTCCGAACCCATCCCCAAACTTTAAAGTTCTGTAATCGAACGTGTAAGTATTTAGTACAATAGTGTTAACATGAACATGCTAAAACTATTTAAATGTTAATATCTACTGAGTACTTATTCTTATTGCACTGAATGAACGCGGAAGATTAATTTCATAAAGATAGTGTATACACCCGCATGTCAATTGATTAAGCACATAGTTAATATACATGTAACGCATACACACTATTGCGCAAATGTATACAGGAAGGTCAATGCAGTGAACGAACAAAAGGAATTTTATATACAAATATATCATTACATATGTGTTAAGGTGTGCCGTCATATTTCCCTTTATGTATTTAGTGAGGAATTAAGTCGTGGCAATGTTCTACTTTAAATGTGTGTGTGTTTTCGTATTTTCGATATGTATAGGTAAGTTAACACTCTGTTATATTATTAGCCTTCGCCATAGAAGTTTACATAAGTGTGTTCGCTCTAGTTCATATTACAAGTACCGGGTAAATATGTTAACAACAACAAAACTTACCGCATCAAATTTCAAATCTAAAAGCTATCTGTTTTTTTCGAACTATGACCACAGAAATATGTATAATGTTGATGATTGACTTTCTGATCATATCAACAAACGAATATCGAACCAATAATACTACAAAAACATGCGATATGGTACATACATGATTAAACACGTATTAATATATGGCGGGTTCGGTATGTGAAAGAAACAATATTGCTATCATAGTTGGCACTACTTTTTCAGATCAAATGTAGTAAACCTTATCGTAAACCATTAAAAGGGTTACATTGAGTATTATTATTCAATTATAAGTAGTATACTGTAATACAAATGAGTGTGTTGTTTTTATTTGATACTAAATTCTGAGGATTTTAGCAATACATTTAAGTGATGTGGGATCTTGCATCCACACACATAGAGTTTGTGTATGCCTAGAATGGCGAAGATATGCTTTAGATGGTTTCTATATCAACCAATGAACGCCATTTTATATAATAAAAATAGCATGTACAGTTTCAAAAACAATTTAGGCGACTGAGCCATATTACTCAATGCAATGTCATCAAATAAAATACTGTAATTATACAGTTTACTTGATAATACATTATAACTTATTACAACACAGTTGTTGTAAATAAGTGTCAATTGAAACACAATAGAATAGATTTCAAACAAATGAATATGACATTTTTATCGATACGAAAATAAAATTACTTTTCTAAAAATAAAATGTACAACACAACATTTTACATTTATAATGGTTTTGATGCTGATTGTGCAAGACATTGAATGATTCAGAAGATTAAACATGTGTTTATTGTAACAAAATGTATACACACTGAACTGAATTACCAACACAACAGTGTTACTATTATTTAACGACAAAGCTCGTATCCTTATACAATCCACATGGCTGCATAATATCATGGTTTCATTCATAGAATGTCTTAATTGTTCTTCAACTCAACTTAAATATAGAAAAGTGTGTTTTAACTTCGTTTTGTACTCATTTCGAATTAGCTAATATTGTAAAAGAATGAAAATAATAACATGCGTTTTACTTTCATTTAAGTTATTTAAGATGCCTCGTCTCAGTGTATTCTAAAGTTAATTGATCACAATAACAGTTTCTGAAACAATCACTATTATTAACTTGCTACTTCAACTTTTCTAGCACACTGTCTGTCGCCATTTATACAAAAAAAATATTCAACTGCATAACTTGGAGTGTGATCACTTAATGAGATTGCTCTAACAATATATACTAATCTGCTGAGAGAAATCCTATATAAATATATGCTTATCATGCATACCTCCAAATAACATTTTCTTACTATATTTTAAATCAACACATTATGATCTCTGCCATTTTGGCTGTATGTCAGTTGTAAGATATATCCATATGATTTGGTAGGCTCTATAATTGAACAATTGTGTACAGGTATAAAATTAACATTAAGAGAACACTCAATTTACTTACTAGTAAACTTACAATTGTGGATGTTTTTGTAACGCTATAATTGGTTATTTAAAACAAACGTCAGCTATTGCAAATGTTATGTTATTGTTGGTAAAAGTTTACATTTTAAAAGCAAGGATCAGATTCAACACATGGTTTCACACAGCATATAAAAACCGAAGTAATAATTGCTTTTAATATAGATCAGTTAATTGCATTTCAAAAAACTCGAAGTTTTTTTTTTAACTGAATGCTAAATATGAATTCATTTGTTTTTTTTTTTCTTTTTATCTATTCTGCATTGTGCAAAACTATATGATCTTTATCATATATTAGTAGATTATATTTTTTTTTCTTTTTTTTTCCATTACTTTGAGACGTCTATGTGTCAAATATATTTACATTTTGAGAAACAACAATGGACAAAATATAATGACACACTAAGGTGACTTTCGGCGATTACCTTTTTAGTAACTGATTGTGTTGTTGACACCCGACACTTTTTTGGAAGCACACTGTGTCGTGCTTTTTGATTATCTAATATAACTGACATCTCATTATAGTCTCTAAAATTTGACGTTATAAAAATGGTATTTGCAGATTTTGACATATCCATATGACCTAAATACTGAAAGTTGTGGGTTAATATGCCAGAACTGTATTGTTTAGGTCAGCTTTTACGATTCGCAGTTTTCTCGTCTCCAGATTTTTATCCTGGGTGTTTCGCCACAATTTCCAAACAGCGGTCGTTTCGCCAAGTATATATAATGGTACATCTTATATCATATGCACACATTTTATATAATATGCACACATTGTCCTCTTGTTTCACTACAAATAACCGCCCCGTTTATACATACGCTAAATTTCACTAATTGGCCTAATTTGAATTTGACGTCACTTTTGCACTTAATTGAATGTATTTAAACCAGTTATAAATTAACTAAAACTCACAGGATTGTGTTTTTATTGTTATGCTAATGTGTACACGGGGTTCATGAAATGATTTTGAAAGCGCGATTTTAACTGATTCGACATGCGCGTGATTATTTCAAACTGTCCCACCTCTAGAATAGCCAGTAATCTTAGTTGTTTGCATGTATTTCATCGTCACCACATACCAGCATGATCATATGTATCATATTTGTCATCATGATCATCATAAATCTGCAAATCACCAACGTGTCACACGAAAATAATCATGTACACATAGAGTTGCATTGAAGGTGCTTTATGTGCACGTACATCTCTATGAGTGAATATGTATTAGGTTTGATTTCATTTAAACAAGTATAAATTTAACTCATGTTTCATATTTAAACATTGAATCTGAATAACACACTTATTATCCGAAAATACACATCGTAGATACATGTTTTAATACAACAAACACTGAATTTTCAATTTAATGTATAACACCATTAATACGTGTTCATATACATACAATACAAATTTAATTTCTTTATGAACTCTATTATATTTTTCAACAAATGTCGCATAGTGATTTGAGGGAATCTGTAAATAAAATACGTTAGTTTCATATATACAAGTAACTATTTTGCATAGTTTTTTTATACGCATTAATAAACCGCTCAGTTAAAAAAAATGCGTACAGGTGTTCAATTTTACTGAAAACTTTCTCGTCACGATTCGTCCCACGAAAGTTCGCGAACACGCGCGAATTTTTGTCGCGAGATTTAGCGATAATTCGTGACATCGCAAGCGAGCGCTCTGCGCTTCGCGATTAAATTGGTTCGTCGCATATCGCGAACGTTGCGGGTTTTCGCGTGGCGTGTACTGTACATGTAAATGGAAAAAGCGCAAATGCTACTGTGATAATACCGGAGTAGCGTGAAATTAGCAAGACCGTGAACACATTAAGATAAACCGGAAGTCTTGCTTTTCCCACAATACCCCCTTGAGAGTTATCATACTAGTGAAAAACACAAGGCCGATGCACAATAACAATTAACGCATGATTATTTTACATACGTGGTGAATTTCTTAAAACTACAGTACATATTACTTGTGTGTACGTTTTTTTTGTTTAGCACAGCATTACTCGCAATGACTTTAATAATTATAGATTGCAGTAATGTTCGGACTGCTGTTATTATTACAGACTTTACTAGTAAACAAGAGTGTATCTCTACAGTTACCGCTCACATATATAATACTAAATACCAATAATAGATCTCCATGTTTGATTGTATACAATGCACATTTTAATAACCACCACTCAAACACAATGTGCATGTACTCTATACTGAATATTTCTTTCTCGCGTTTAGATAGCATAGCGTGAAATATTTGTCTTATTCGACACGTGACTGTTTTACAGTAATGAAACGATTGGTCAGTCTTGCACGAGGATCTCAAACATTAGATTATGTTGTGTAGAGCTCATTCTACCAGGCGTTTTCACGCAATACATACCGGTTTTTAATTTTAGTTAATGCTAGTCGTATTTTATTCAGTGATGTTAAAATTCACATTATATAGTTTTATTGTTGTGATTGATTATGAAATTAGACAGTCAAAAGAATCGACATTCGTATGTGTCCCGACACTTGGCAAACGAGCACAGGTCTCCGGTTTTTCCAAGGCCGGTTGGTTCAAAGTGTTAGACTGGACACTTTGACACTCATTGTACCATGTTCTGTTTAAATTGGCGTCAAATCGCTCGTCTGGTAATGCAATTATGAGTTTGTTGCGTTTTGAAAAACACAAGTAGAACAGGAGAAAATTCTGAGGTTGCGCCATAGGTAGACTGCAATTACAAGTCTCGGCAATTGTAAATACGAACGAAATATGCTCGAAATATAATATTAACTGGTATGACTGAAAAAAGAAACATAAATGCATCTTTGGTTTACTGTCACACAATTCGTTGCTTATGTCTTTTACTTTTAGGCTAAATATAACGGATTTTAAACTTAAATGTTAATTACGGTCCCATTTGTCACACATGTGCTTTATGATGTGTGTGGGAATTGTGCTTTCGTGTATAAATCAATGTTGAAACGATCAAAACTTGTTGAATACAGGTCCATGTAATTCTTTGAATTTCTCGTAAATGTGTACACCTTTGTGTTGCTTTAAACCTATAAACACGTATTTTACTATATATATTAATTGATAATAAATTATATTTGTAATCGCCTAGCTATTTACCATTTTATATATTCACTGTTTGTTTATTATCTGTACGTCTAGTTGCGACTGTACGCGCAATCATTAGTTGCGCGACTGGAATTAAATGTTACTATGCCACTAGTGCACAATTACGTTGAAGATGCTGACCCAATATTATTAAGCGTTATTATAACACTGACCGATAACACAAATTAACCCTGCGTACTTTCTGTAATATCCTGTCCCTGATTGATAACACGTTTTAGCTCCGCCCTCATTAACGAATATCATGCTACTGTGTCAAGTGCAAGGATTGTTTCGACCCGTCCACTTCTCGGAACTACTGTTTGTAGGCGTGGAATGTCACTTACGTCGTTAAAAAATTAAACATTATTCTATTGAATTAAATTATTATGTCAAATAAGCATTATGAAAAACATGCAATGCACAACATAAAACCCTGCCAATAAAATGGCTGTGAACCTGAAAATAAATATGAAATAAAATCTGCCACCTTTTGAAAATAACTCACAATGACATAAGCAACACAGCATATGTGAATAAATGCCATTATTACTAATATAAATATTTAAACATAGGCCCCTATGGCTCTAAAATAGGCAAACAAGAAGGCAAAGGATTATAATTTGACTTGTATTTGTGCACTCAAGATGGTAGTACCAGGACACTCATAAATTGCTTACTCTGCCAGGAAGGACGTGATACCCGTTGCTGTCCCACCAACATTATGCAGCTTTAGTACGAGCCCACATCGCAAACACGACAGGCTGCATCTCTGATTCCTGCAGACTGCTGTTGCGTTCCCCACCCAGTTTGACATCATACGTTGGGGATAGTTTTCCAGAGTAAATCGTTCACCTCTCATCTTTGAACTCATTTATGCACTGATGGAAAAGTTGATAAGGAAAGACACGAGTACAGTGGTGGGTACAGGACACACACTAACAATCAACATGGATAAGGAAAGACACGAGTACAGTGGTTGGTACAGGACACACACTAACAATCACCAACATTGGATTGACCGATGAAGGGGAATACCAATGTAGTGCATCAAACAGAATGCAGCCTATTGGAAACGAAGTGGTGCACGGAATCAGTCAGTCGACATTCTATATAAATGTTGAATGTAAGTTAAATAACTATTGCGTTCATATTTAAATGTGTTATACCTATAACTTTAAAGAGCATATTTAAATTCAAAAATACATGTACAAAAAACGCATTATACCGGCATCATACATGCTGTATCTGAAGTTACTTAATTATCAACACAAACACGTATCTGAGTAAACCATTCCGGAGTTTGAAGAAATTGTCAGAAAATACGTTATAGAATGTGTGTTTATTGTTTCTTCCGCAAATACTGGACTCGATGCACACATAATTTTGATTTATGATGACTATTCGTCATTGCGTATTTTGTTCAAGCTTTTTAACGTTTGGAAAGTTAACGTTTAATTGACCGAAGCGATATTAAGCACATTAAACTTTTAATTAATATTCCGTTATTTGTGCTATATTTTCCTTAATATGTGTTGTTGTGTATCACACAATGTCTACTGTATTTGAAAAAAAGCTTCAATTATTTGTATTGGTATATTAGTGTTTAAATATATATTTCACAAGAAAGTTTTCTTCCAGACGGGGCATTTATACGGGCGTTCAGAGCAAATGAATCAAACACTACCATTATTGCTGACCAATGCGAAACATTGGAGCTGGTATGTGATGCCGATGGTGACCCTCAACCTGATATGAGTATCTACAATGCAACTAGTGGAAGTGAAACAAGCCTAGTTGAGACAGAAGCACAGAAAGCCAAAACTCACATAAACCAAGCAAGAAGTGAATATGATGCTGAATATATAAATTCTTGGCTAAAAACAGTTTTATATTAAAGAACAACACAAACAGTTACTGGCTCTATTCATTAAATGTAAGTAATGAAGTATGTCATTCCGTATTTTATTACGAGAAAATACATTGGCTATCAATCTTTAAAAGTGCATAACTATACAAGCGCGTTTTTGCATAGGTTCACCAAGAGCGTCGCCATTTTCCCCTCCAATGACCGAATTGTACAGAGCTCCTAACGACTCGGCTGAGTTTACTTTCACGATAAAGGCCTATCTCAGGATAGACCCAAGTCTTCCGACTTCACTTGGTACAGGTTTGTAGATTATGAATGGACGATTGTGTCCATTGATTCCAACAACTTTCTGATTAATATATCTGATGACAAACTGCAGACACAATTGGTGATTATCACTGTGCAAGTTGAAGATTATACAGAATATATGTTGAAATGTTAAAATAGTAGATTCTCAATTATGATTGCGTATGTATATACATACGTTTTGTTTATTTTATACGATTACATATATTAAAGCCAGACCACATGTTCCGAAGGACTTGCTAATTGACCGAGTAGGCAAAACGGACATTGTTATTACATGGGTTCCTGGATGTAATGGCGGCCAGGATCAGTATTTTACAATTCGATACGAAGAAGCTGATATTGAAAGCTGGAGCTATGTCTACCTATCAAGTTCTGTTATAAACTATACCTGGACCATTGAGGGATTAAAACCTGACATGACATATCAAATAAAAATGCTCTCGGAAAACAAAATAGGCAAATGAGATTGGACACAGGAAATAACAGAAACAACTCTTGTGGATGCAGGTAATTTCAACTAGTGAAAACATTTATATAAACTGGAGTCTGAAGATCGACAATGAATACTTAATATGTGATTTGTATTGGATTCCATAGTTCAAATGTATTTGTGTAATTACAGTTGACAATGTATCGGCTGCACATGCTATTGGTGGTGCAATAGGTGCTACTGCAGGCGTTGGTATAATTGTCGTCGTCATAGTTGTGATATGGAGATACAGAACACGAGGTAAATGTAAGTTATTACACGTTTATAAAATAATCCTAAACTTTTTATTGTTTAGTAATACGTATTACCTGTTTACAATAAATCATGTAAAATAATATCTTCATCAACATACGCAGTTCAGTATTTACTACGACAGTCTCTATTTTGTTTAATTTACTTAGTCTAATGTACATTTTACATGTAATTCTTATTTTGTGCTTTAAGCATTGCAATAATCTGATGCAAAGCAAATACTAACGAGAAGGTATGACTAATATAGCATTTAGTTTAAATCATATAATCGCCTGCTATGTTTAGAAACAAAGTTGCTTTTAGTTTATCAACAAATATATACGTATGGTTGATTCATGTTTATTTTATTGAAGCAGATAATAGCAGCGAGGCAGTTCTATGGCATGTTTGTGTTCATTTTGCATTATTTAGTTATTTATTATTTAGGAGTGGAATGTATTTAGTAGTTGTAGTTCATGTCTTGAATATATGTTGAAGGTCAATACATCATTTAGGCGGAACATACAAAAATATAGGTAGGTCATGATTCATGTATTCATTATAAATAGTAGTGCTTTATCAATTGCAACGATTAAATAATGTTACTTTATAAGTTTCAATAGTCTACTAATTAAAAATGAGATAAATGTTGTAAACTGCAATGCACTGAACACTTAAGCAGAACCATTATACAAACATCCAAAAATCATGGAGTCAAATACGTACCACAGCCAGACTCGGTCCAAAGTCGAACCTCTAAATCCGGATATTTTGCACATTGATTTATGTATTGCTACTAAAATATGTACATCTGGAGATTAAACATCGTCCATGCATATTGGTTTTAAAATATATTCATTTCAGAGTCACGCGCAAACATTACATAATACATAATACCCGACCGTTATGAATGAAACTAGTTTGTATAAAAAAAGCATGATAGTGTTAGCTATTGCAGGCCAGAACGCAGCCATACAATACGGAAGACCAAGCCAATATAATGATCTCGTGATGGAAACGTAAGTAATTTTATGACCGATATTACTATATATGTGTATAAATCATAGAAATCGGGTTATGTGATCAATTATTGGGTGTATTCTTGTCTACACATATAAATAAAAATAATGCATATTAGTATGATTCATTTCATTATGATTTTATAAGTAACGCATATTGCAAATATTACCAGATTATAACGTTTGTTTTATATTCAGGCAAACTAGCAACGCCTTAAACATGGACGGAAGTTATTCAACCTACATATTGGGTAATGACAATAATTGCCGTTATTAATTTCAAAGTCAGTAAGCCCACTATGTTAATAAAGTGTACTCATAAGGTACTAATTTTGATATATGTTTGGATGGACACAGGCATGTTAAATCTTTAACGCTTAATTAACTAACCCCTTATTACATCAGTAAAATGTCTGAGAGCCTCTGTTTGAATACCAATCCCGTCAACTATGTTCGCGGTTGTTTCTTTGTATTGCAGATGCTCCAGCTACCCGTCGTGGAAATAATTATGAGACACTTCTCGGACATTCGGAAATAATTATCGGACATTCAACCTGAGATGTCAGGATAAATCGTGTCAGCAGACGACGATCGGGAATACATTAATATGAAGCTTTCTGACCTGTAAATGTTTTATTTACGATTCGATACTGCTGCCTGTATACTAAACGACAGGAAACAAATCAGCACATGTATGTGGAGGAAAATTCTTTGTATCAGATGGTATAAGTAGTAATATAATTCATAAATTGTAAAACATTACATTTTATACATAGCCTAACTGAATGGTCGGGTTAAAGTCATATGCTACAATTGATCGATTCGGATTCATTTTCCCTTAAATATAATATGTTATGTGGTAATAAATGCTGTATGAAATCAGTACAAGACGTCAATTTTTACATTTATGATAATAATTATTTGATTAAGTCGAAAATATTTCGTTCCCTTTTTCTTCAAATTTGATCAAAAGAACAGTTGCTCACAAACACTCTACATATCACAAGTACTCACAATTGCACTCCACCAGTAATGACTCTAAGTGCTCATTTTCACCATGTTAATTGAGATTTCGTAGATATGTATCTGTGCATCCAAAAAACGATCCAATGACAAGAACACAGCAATGTTCATTAAATTGTTGCTATGTATTTACCGCAATAACGTGATTTGACTAACACCACTTAGCATTCAAGGCGACATAATTTGACATCCTCTAACAAATGACGAAATATATATGAGTAAATTTCGGACTCATTAACCTGTCATTCATGAACTCATAATTAGCACAATACTTGCTTGTAATATGTCCTTTATTAAAAATAGGTTTTGTTCGTGCACGTGTTTCACATTACTATTGATGTCATAACTGTATCGTTAGTGGAACACATCGATTCAATAGGAGTTCATGACATAAACCATATTATACATTTAGGGTAAGGGGCTTGACATGTAAGCTTGCACGAAGGTCAGTGTCAGGTTAATGTTTCCGAGATTTTGATATTATTTCGAACATACACATTGCACCATAAATATCGTAAATTAATAATAGTGCATCTGCTTACCTGTAATTTTGCCTTTATTGCACAAGACCTTTATGTGCGAAAGTTGTATTGCGGAAAGGTCTTCAGACGTATGTTCCGGATCGCCTGCTTAACACATATCAACAACGACAGATGATATATATTGTAAATCAACATATTAATCACATTGACGATTACAAATATGAACATGCACATCGTTTAAAGTGAGTTCGGAATAGCGATTTCAGTGTGACTTAAATACATTTTATCAAATACTTTTTAACATTTTTGGACTAGATCTTGCTTACATTTCAGGCGGCCATGATTAAATTCAATAATACTAATGACACCAAGAAACATTTGCGAACATACTTTATAACGTGTACCGGATGAATGCTGAAGTTTAATTCCATAAAGAGAGTCTACACACATTTATGCAAATTAAAATAACACACTGCATACATACCGCATGCACAATATTTACTGTGCACATTGTTACAGTACTATCAATGCAGTGGATGTAATTGAATGCGTATTCTAATATCGCGCTTTCTATTACCTAATGTGTGCCATTATTGTTAATGTATTCTGTATTATGAGTATTAGCTAAATCTACCATCTCCGTATGACAATAGTTTTGAATGAACTGGTTTTAAACTTCTCTGATGCAAATTTGCTATATTCATTATTTATAAAATTATTTTCTAAACATTTCAGACGAATGATTTTAAAGATTAAATATGTGCAACGTGTGTTTTAAAACTTCGTCATAGCAATAAGACAATAGTGTAATACGACTGTATGAACGTTTTATCAATACAGCGGATCTAAAGCTTGTACATGAAAAAAATCGTGCAAGCCTGTTTACAAAAATCAATAATTATGTGAATCAATACAGCTTTTATCTGCGCTCACATATTTGTGAAATAATACGCACATGAACGATGGTCTACCGCCGCCCAAACTAAAAATAGGTATTTTCCAATAATGCGCATGCTCAGTGGCGAGGCAGTTTATTGTCAAAGTGAAAGTGGTTTTGTCGCCATTTTGTGCGCATTTAGAATCAGCGATGGGTGAACTTAAAACAAGAATGTAAGCAAATTATTTCATTAAACTTACCTACAAAAGTTACTTTAGAAGCATCACGTACTGAAAGACAATATATACATATGCCATTACTGCCAATCTACAGCTTGAGCCGCTGTTTACTTGTGTCGTTCTTGAGCACATGAGCACATGATAATGTTGGTTGAACTAAAACAGTAAAATTTTAAAACTGAAAATTTGAAATGCGATAAATATATTTCAACTATTAATCTGTTCACAACACTTTCTAAATAAAAGCTATTGTCAAACACTTGCAAGTAATGAGATTTTGTCACCATGTCGACATTTTCACATGCTTACAAGTTACATGTAAGTTAAAATCATGAGGCCTAAAAAAATTGAAGGTACCGGTACTAGTTCTTGCAAGCTAGTTGTTTACAAGGCCAGTAAAATGTGTGTATTTGTAGCATTGTGAACTTGGTGATGTCCATCAGCACTACTCCCATACAAAACTCAGCATCAACTGAAGACGGGTGATGATCATGTGGTGTGCCAAGGATCTATGGACTAGGTAATTGGTAAATATTCCACATAGCCTATTGGCCACAATAACGATTCGCCACATAAAAAGGCCAGTAAAATGTGTGTATTTGTAGCATTGTGAACTTGGTGATGTCCATCAGCACTACTCCCATACAAAACTCAGCATCAACTGAAGACGGGTGATGATCATGTGGTGTGCCAAGGATCTATGGACTAGGTAATTGGTAAATATTCCACATAGCCTATTGGCCACAATAACGATTCGCCACATAAAAAGGCCAGTAAAATGTGTGTATTTGTAGCATTGTGAACTTGGTGATGTCCATCAGCACTACTCCCTTACAAAACTCAGCATCAACTGAAGACGGGTGATGATCATGTGGTGTGCCAAGGATCTATGGACTAGGTAATTGGTAAATATTCCACATAGCCTATTGGCCACAATAACGATTCGCCACATAACGATTCACCGTAGTTCAATAACGATTCGCCACAGGTTCAAGAACAATATACAGTTAAATATCAATTCTCGACAGGTTCATAACGAATCGCCTAATGTTTATTACACCTATAATTAGGCGTTTGTAACAGTGATAATTGATGCTTATTGATATTTATTTATCAGGGATCTCACTAGGATTTGAAAATAGGAGTCCTGGGACTCCTTCACCCTAAAAAGTAGGAGTCCCAAATATAAAAGAAATAAAATATTTGTTTGTGACGCGCGAAAGTGGATTGAATTTTTACAATTTATTTATTTATACAATATATGACAGTTACAAATAAAATTATATTCATGATAATAATAATAATTATTATTATTATTTATAATATTATTATTCTTTATAGATCTATTATTTGTATTTGTTTATGCAATTATAATGATAATATATAATACTTAATCATGTCTTATAAATCAATATTTTTGTACCAATAACTAATTTTAAAACATGTAAATTCTGGACAATTAGCAATTGATGGTCTAAACTTGTTGACTTATTTGTAATGTGTAAAAAGTTATGATGCGGTGATTACAGTAAAGCATAAGTTACTGTCAAGTAGAGTAATTGTGCATCAGGCTAACGACACAAAAATGTAAAAAGGAGCAATTATTGGTGATATTTAACACCAAAGTATGTGTTGCATGCGTTTTACACATGTTTATGACCTGTAAAATCGACGACGAAAATTTTCGCGAGGTCGCAAAATTTTGTACATCATTTATCGCCAGCATAGTTAATGTATGTCTTGTCATAGATGTTATATACTAGAAAGTTCCTTTATGTATAATTATTGATCAATGCTTTTATATTCCTGATAAAATTCAGCCCTAGATTTTTCCTATAAAATTTATGTCAAAACAAAGATTCCTATCACCGTATTACTGAGATTTATTTGTTATTCATGAAATAGGATTGGCAATATAAATAAATGAAATGAGCTGAAGCTGTTTTTCACTCACTTTAACAATGTTGTTTGTTTTAAGTTGTCAAATATGTTCAAAACTGTTCTTAATTGAGGACGTCTTTTGTCACATTTCGGCGATTTCGCACGTTCTAATTGACTCGTGCATTAAACCACAGCAATGAGTGACAAATGTAGTTTACCAATGAAAATTTACAGTAAATGTCTGGAGTGGAGTGGGCTGAGCTAAGAGACTGTTGTGGACGGAGCATAAGGACTAGACTTTAACAGCTGTAGTATGTACTGGGGCCGATACTGATTTTATCGCGAATACTGCTGAGTTTACTGCAGGCACTCTTGTATGTATTAAGTAACAGGGTATATGCAGTAAGCTAAAAAGCATGCGTCCCAAAAACTCCTGGCATGTGTTTGACATGCGTCCATTTGAAAAAATATGCGTCCAAATACGCTTGATTTTGCGTTTCCGAGATCCCTGTTTATGTGTTTGATGCCACGGGAATGATTGTCTTTGTTAATTTAAAGAGGTTATGGAGGGATTTTAATAAGTTGTTCGCATGTTTATATTAATTTCTATCAGAACCGGAGAAAATGCTAATCAACGTACTCATAGGAGAGTCTGTATTATAATACGGTTTATTATTGAAAAATCATGTAATAAATAGTAAATAAAAAGTAATAATTAGCTCATGTGACTCAATACATATTCATTTAATGATTTACTCTATGTAACAAAGTAAAACTCGTCGTCATGGTTTTCATCAAGTTCAGTATTGGCATCATAACCTTTGAAATGCATAATCGATATTAAGTATTAATAAATATAAAAATTTAGTTGTTTTCCCCATAAATAAACAAGTGCAACCTTAATCCTCATTCGGTAAAACAATTTTATATGTGCTTCTTAATATTTATTTTCAAAAATCCTTGATCACCACAATCAATACATATGTCTTCTTTATCATGAACGCATTGTGGCGAATCGTTATGAACTTGTGGCGAATCGTTATTAAACTGTGGCGAATCGTTATGTGGCCAAATCCTTATTGTGATGAATATTTATCAATTCGCCATAGTAGGCTTTGGTAGGTACATTTTCATAACCCAGATACTGGAAAGGTGACCACTGTGAGTATTGGTTTTGGTGGTTACATTTTCACTACCCAGGTGCTGAAACATTGGTTAGCATAGGCTCAGGCAGGTACATTTTTACTACCTGGGTACTGGACTGGTATCCACCTGGTAAGCATAGGCTCAGGCTGGCAAATTTGCACTACCCGGTTACTGGACTGGTACCCACATAGTTACTATAGGCTCAGGCTGGTACGTTTTCACTACTAAGGTACTGGACTGGTACCCACATGGTTAGCGTAGGCTGAGGCAGGTACATTTTCACTACCCGGTTACTGGACTGGTATCCATTTGGTTAGCATAGGCTCAGGCAGATTCGTTTTCACTAGTCAAGTACTGGACAGGTACAACACATGGATAGCATAGGCTCAGGCTGGTACATTTTCATTACCCGGGTACTGGACAGGCACCCACATAGCTAGCATAGGCTCAGGCATGGTAAGCATAGGCTCAGGCAGGTACATTTTCACTAACAGAGTACTGGACTGGTACCCGCATGCTTATCATAGGCTCAGGCAGGTACAAATTCACAGCCCGGGTACTGGAATAGTACCCATATGGTTAGCGTAGACTCAGGCAGGTACGTTTTCACTATTGTGGTACTGGACTAGTGCCTACATGGTTAGCGTAGGCTCAGCCAGGTACGTTTTCACTACATGTGTGCTGGACTAACACCCACATGGTTAGTGTAGGCTCAGGCAGGTACGTTTTCACTACCCTGGTACTGGACTGGTTCCCACATGCTAAGCATAGGCTCAGGCTGGTATGTTTTCACTACCCGGGTACTAGACTGGTACCCACATGGTTAGCATAGGCTCAGGCAGGTACATTTTCGCTACCCGGTTTCTGGACTAGTACCTACATGGTTAGCTTAGGCTCAGGCAGGTACGTTTTCCCTACCCGGATACTGGACTGTTACGCACATGGTTAACATAGGCTCGGGCTGGTACATTTTCACTACCCAGATATCGGACTGGTACCCACATGGTTAGCATAGGCTCAGGCAAGTACAAATTCACTACCCTGGTACTGGCCTGGTACCCGCATTGTAAGCATAGTCTCAGGAAGGTGCGTTTTCAACTACCCGGGTATTGGACTGGTATTCACCTGGTAAGCATAGGCATAGGCTGATACGTTTTCACTACCCCAGTAATGGACTGGTACCCAGGTGCTTAGCATAGCCTTAGGCAGGTACTTTTCAATACCCGGGTACTGGACTGGTACCCACATGGTTAGCATAGGCTAAGTCATGTACTTTTCAATATTATACCTGGGTACTTGACTGGTACCCACATGGTTATTGTATCCTCAGGAAGGTATGATTTCACTACCCGGGTACTGGACAGGTACCCACATGGTTAGCGTAGACTCAGGCAGGTAGGTTTTCACTACCCGGGTACTGGACAGGTAGTCGGCCACATGGTTATCATAGGCTCAGGCAGGTACGTTTTCACTACCCATGGGTACTGGACTGGTACCCAAATGGTTAGCATAGGCTAAGGTAGGTACGTTTTCACTACGAGAGTACTGGACAGGTACCCACATGGTTACCATAGGCTAAGGTAGGTACGTTTTCACTATGGGGTTACTGGACTTATACCCACATGCTTAGCATAGGCTCAGGCTGGTACGTTTTCACTACCCGGGTACTGCACTGGTACCCACATGGTTAGCATAGGCTCAGGCAGGTAAGTTTTCACTACCCGGGTACTGAACTGGTACCCACATGGTAAGCATAGGCTCAGGCAGGTACCTTTTCACTACCCGGGCACTGGACTGGTACAGGTAGCATAGGCTCAGGTACCTACATGGTTAGCATAGGCCCAGTCAGGTACGTTTTCACTTGCTGGGTTCTGGACAGGTACCCACATAGTTACCATAGGCTCAGGCAGGTACGTTTTTACTTCCGGGGTACTGGATTTGTACCCACATGGTTAGCGTAGGCTCAGGCAGGTACGTTTTCACTACTCTGGTACTGGACTAGTGCCCACATGGTTAGCGTAGGCTCAGGCAGGTACGTTTTCACTACTCTGGTACTGGACTAGTGCCCACATGGTTAGCTTAGGCTCAGGCAGGTACGTTTTCACTACTCTGGTACTGGACTAGTGCCCACATGGTTAGCTAAGGCTCAGGCAGGTACGTTTTCACTACCCGGGTACTGGACTAGTGCTCACATGGTTAGCATAGGCTCAGGCTGGTACGTTTTCACTACCCGGGTACTGGACTAGTATCCACATGGTAATCATAGGCTCAGGCCGGTACATTTTCACTACCCGGGTACTGAACTAGTACCCACATGGTTAGCATAGGCTTTGGCAGTTACATTTCATGCTTATGATTTGGGTGGTACATTTTCACTACTGTGGTACTGGAAAGATTTATACACAGTGAGCATAGGCTTTGGCTGGTATATATTCACTACCCAGGCCTGGTACTTAATATTTCAGAATTGTCAGAACTCAACAAATCACAATAAACAGTTAAATCAAGCTTCATTGTTCATCTGACAATTTTAAAATAACCCAGGTACAGCATTTGGAGATGGCATTTCGTGTGCAAGACGTGTACTAAGCTCAAAGGTCCAAGTCACATTGTAACGAAAGGTCAAATATGGGCATGATGCAACTTGTCCGGAGAAAAACTGTCATTCATCAGGCAATTTGTACAATCACTTGCCAAAATGTAAACAGTGTGGACCCAGTGTGTCCCGCACAATACCTGAACCTAGATCAAAGGTCAACGTCACACATAAAGATTATTGCTCAAATATGAGCATCATACAGCTTATGAAGATTGTTACTTCATCATACATCAGACAATTTTAAAATAGCTTGCCACAAATGTTCGCCATTTGGTAACGACATGTTGGGTGGAAGGCCTGTGTCTCTAGCTCAAAGGTGAAGGCTATACTAAAAGGTCAATTCTCATAATATGCATATTAATGGGCATGATACAGCTTTTGCAAATTGTAACTTTATTATTCAAACAGCAATTTTAAAATACCGGTAATATGCCTGTTGAGTGGACATGTGCGTAATGCCTGTGTAATGTTTTTAATACAGGTAATAACAAAATGAATGCCATTGTTGACAACGGGCTCGATATGTACCCAACAGTCATAAAGTTCCCATCCAGTTCTTCATTTACCTAACTATACCAGTATATCTTATTTTCAGGTGGTCTCATGCTGTCATGGAAAGCACTGCTGTCCTGTATGGTGACCACCAACTCATGGATGACAATTAACTGGTACGATGTGAGGAAGATTACCGAAGAAAGACTGGGCAACTGTTGTGAGGATTTGGAAACATGGTACATGTTGTATTTGTTTGTTTATTCAGGAACAGATGTCTTGTCTGTTTTTATACGCCCGTTTAAAAAAAACGGACGTATTACGGGAACAACCGAGCGGGCTGGCGGGCGGCTGGAAATATTTGTCCGGAGCATAACTTTGTCCAGCATGGATGGATTTTCAAATAACTTGCCATAAGTGATCAGAATGATGAGACGGAGTGTCACGCACAAAACCAGATCCCTAGGACCAAGGTCACAATTCGAGGTCAAAGTCAAATTTAGGAAATTTGTACTTAACACTTCGTCCAGAGCATAACTTTGTCAAGCATGGATGGATTGTCAAATAACTTGGCAAAAGTGATCAGCATGATGAGACGGAGTGTCACGCGCAAGAAACAGGTCACTAGGTCTAAGGTCAAAGTCACAAATCAAGGTCAAATGTCAAAACATAGTCTTGTGCAAATTAAGGATTTTGAAATAACTTTGTAGTAGTTTCAAGCATACTGAGTGGCGCACCCTATAACCAAGTCACTAGGTCGAAGGTCAAGGTCACAATATTTAAGTTCAAAGGTAAAATAAGAGCAATCAATTGAGACTTTCAGTCTGCGCCAACAACATATAGTCCAAGCCCGAGGCTATAAAAATATTGGTCGGGCTATAAAATTCTTTATGGATCATAGTCCGAAGGACTATAGTCTACAAAAGTTTTTGGCGCAGACTAGACTTTGTCCAATCTTTACCTGACTTTTTTTTTTTTACTGACGGGCGTATCTTTGTGACAATGGCACTCTTGTGTCTAGCTTGTCCCAGTGCATTGACAAGTGAACAATTATCAATTTATTAACCAGTGTTACCCCAAAAATTCACTGCGTCCTTGGGACTCAGTGCGTAGAAAAATGTTGCGTCCCAAACTGATTTGGTTGAGTCCCAATGTTTGGATACAGTTATAAACATATATTAATGTTTTCATCAATTTTAACACCTCCGTACTCAATAAATATACTTCCTATCGTCAAATAAATGTTTTTAACATTCGGTTTGCAATGTTTCAGCCATTTACGTTGCTGATATCCGACTGTTTTACAGTTGTACAATAGTTTGTGTTTGATTAAAAAATACGCAACAACAGTCTGTTTCGTATATTTGCTGAAGATAGAGATCATTCATCAGTGATAAGCATGTACCGAACATGTAGGTCATTTGTGACATGTAATGCTAACGGAAGATCTCAGACAGTTGTTCTAACCAATCGAATTAATTACTCCTTCGAAACTGAGAAGTACGACTTATGTTGATTGGAAAATGGCAATTAAAGCTGCAGTATGAGAAATAGCAGTGCTACGTCACGCATTGCTTTTTTCAAAAAGTATTGGGATTCAGGTTAAGACATTTTTTAAAGAAGTGTTAACTAATGTATTCTGAAATTTTCGATGCGTCCATGGGACGCAAAAGGCAATTAATTTTTGCGTCCCTGGATAAATCATTGCATAATTAGATATGTTAACGGCGTAAACGCTAACACTGTATGAACTATCATAATTATACCCCGCGTTACGAAGTAAAGGGGGGTATACTGAAATCTGTCTGTCTGTCTGTCTGTCTGTCTGTCTGTCTGCCTGCCTGCCTGCCTGCCTGCCTGCCTGCCCTGCCCTGCCCTGCCCTGCCCTGCCCTGCCCTGCCCTGCCCTGCCCTGCCCTGCCCTGTCCTGTCCTGTCCTGTCCTGTCTGTCTGTGTACAACATTCAAACTTGCAGGCATTGTTCCATATGATATGAAGTCGTGCATGTGCAGTTTTTAACATCCTACATTAAAAATTACAAAAGTTCAACTTAGACATTCTATAACATAATGCTTCATATAACGACATGCGGCGTCAGGGGGTATTCTTCGTCACTATTGTGACTAGTTTGTTAAATAGTGTATTGTGGTTACAAAACTAGTGCAAAACCAACTTCGATTTTTTTTTACAATTGTATAGGTGACATCACTTATTATTATTATGATTGATCGAAATGTATTTTGGGCCGGTGGCCATATGGTACTGAATAAACTGTAGTGTATTGGATTTTATTATGAAAAACATGTGTATATATAATGGGATATAAATATAATGGAAGGTTTAAATGCACAATCTTTAATTGATGAGGGTTTTCACTGATATGGGACTCCTGTATTGCCTGCAATACTGATATTAACTGTATTAGCAAAATATCTTCTTTGGTATGAAACATTGTATAATGGTCCTCTACTATGTTCGTTCAAGTCATGCCCATGGGGTCAAAACTGGCCATGCCCCAGGGATCACTTTGCTCATATAGACTTATATATCAAAATGAATTCTTCTGTGAAACTTAATGGCCGATAGTTGTAATATTTGGTATGTAACATCGTATAGTGGTCCTTTATAATGTTTGTTCTTACCATGCCTCTGGGGTCAAAACTGGCCATATACCAAGGGTCACATTTTCTAGGGCCATCTTAGCCCTCTTGTTGAAGATGTATCTTGTCCATCATAGTCTAAATGTCCAGCCATTTACCTACATATACCACTATATCTTACTTTCAGGTGGTCTTGCGCTGTCAGGAATACTTCAGCTCTCCTGTATGGTGACCACCAACTCGGGACCTGGAATTGAACCGGATGCACTAGGCTAAGTGATAAGCTACTTTACTCTTATTAATAGCTGTGTGAGCCAGACCCGAAGTAATGTACAGTTACAGCCAGTAATAAATAGCAGAATAACAGACCCTTTGGCCAGTATGGCTGGGTTTTTTATACCCCCTGGTACGTAGTAAAGGGGGGGTATACAGGAATCGCCATGGACGTCTGTCCGTATTTTCGTCAGTCTGTCTGTCCGTAGAGCAAAACTTGTCCAGAGGCATTCTCCGACAATTTTCAACGTACAACATGCAAACTTGCACAAAATTACAAAAGTTATGCCCCTTTTTCAACTTAGACGTTCTATAACATCATGCCCTTTGTTTATTTTTATATTTAATTTTGTCCGAAGCATATCTCGAAAACTAAAACAGGTGTCAACTTGAAACTTAATAGGTAGGTAGATCTCAGTAGGGGGAAGTGCAGTGCACATAAACTGTTACTCTTGCTCCCATATTTTTAGAGTGATTGCCCTTAGTTAATTTTTTGGCAGAAATTTTGTCCGTAGCATATCTTGAAAACTAAAAGAGGTATCAACTTGAAACTTAATAGGTAGACATATCTCATTGAGGGGATGTGAAGCGCACAAAAACCATAACTCTTGGTCCATATTTATAGAGTTATTGCACTTTGTTAATGTTTGTACTTAAATTTTGTACGGAGCATATCTTGAAAACTAAAAGAGGTATCAACTTGAAACTTAATAGGTAGGTAGATCTCATTGATGGGATGTGCAGTGCACAAGAACTAAAACTCTTCCTTCCATATTTTTAGAGTTATTGCCCTTTGTATATTTCTGTATTGAAAAGACCGTATCTTCAAAACTATAAGAGGCATCACCTTGAAACTTAATTGGTAAGTATATCTCATTGAGGGGATGTGAAGTGCGCAAGAGCCATAACTCTTGCTTCCATATTTTTAGAGTTATTGTCCTTTATTAGTTTTTATACTTAATATCATCGAAAATTATAAGAGGTATCAACTTCGAACTTAATATGTAGGTAGATCTCAATGAGGGGAAGTGCAGTACATAAGAACCATAACTCTTGCTTTCATAATTTCACAGTTATTGCGCTTGTGAATGTTCATGCTGAAATGTTGTCCTGGGCATATCTTGACTATAATATGAGGTATCAAGATGAAACTTTATAGGTAGGAAGCTTGCATTGTTGGGAAACCAGTTCTTAAAACTCAACTGCCAATTCCCTATGACAAAGTGGCATGTGGGGGGTATTTCAGGCATGACAGTGACAGTTCTAGTTATCCCAGGCTGATGAAACCAAGAGAGGATATTGAAATGGTATTGTGTGTCTGTCACACTTTTGTCTGCTGCCATTTCAGAGTAACTGGCTGTTTGAAGTCCATTAAGCTTAATGTAAATATCTATTATTATTATATACCCATTTCTATCATCCAACCTGCTGTCATCATTGGTATCATGTGACTGTCCAATATTTCGCTGTATTGAAGGCACAAGAGCCCAACATATTCCGTATCAGACAGTCCAAGTTTAATCAAACGATATCGTCCAAGTCTACTCTGAAAGTATCTTTCATGAAAATATACTAGAATCTATATAAGGTTGAAACAATTGCAGATCTGTGAAAAAGTGCTTAGTTTTTATGCCCCCGGCATCTACTGATGCCGAGAGGCATATAGTGATTGGCCTGTCGCGTGTAACAACCGTCTTCTTACCTCAAAGGTCAAGGTCGCACTTAGAGGTCAAAGGTCAAATTTGGTCATAAAACAGCTTGAAAATTCCTGTCTCAGCCATAACTTTGCCATATATTGATGGATTTTAAAATAACTTGGTACAAATGCAATCGATCATAAGACGACGTGTCGCGTGTAACACTTGTCTCCCTACCTCAAAGGTAAAGGTCGCACTTAGAGTTCAAAGGTCAAATTAGGCCATAAAACAGCTTGTCTGGACTGTAACTTTGTCATTCATCATGCTATTTTAAATTAACTTACAACTAATGACCACCATGAGGAGACGGCATTTCGTGTGTAAAACCTGTCTCTACCTCAGAGGTCAAGGTCACACTTAGAGGTTGAAGGTCAAACTAGGCCATAAAACAGCTTGTCCGGGCTGTAACTTTGCCATTCATCATGCAATTTAAAAATAACTTACCACAAATGACTACCATGAGGAGACTGAGTGTTGTGTGTATCACCCGTCTCATTACCCTAATGGGCAAGGTCACACTTAGAGGTCAAAAGTCAAATTTGGCCACAAACAGCTTGTTTGTATGAGTCAAATCTGCTGTACTTTGACTAAGTGATAAATGTGTAAGGCAACTTAAATGATGTTTGAATGTTTGTATATGTACCCGGTAATCATATAACAACTGTGAAAAGAGTGTGTTAGTTTATTTACATACTTGCAATGAGTAATGGCTCTTTCTGAAATATATGTTAATTAACTATTCACTGGTCTTCAAAATAAGATATACATAATGATAAGGACAGTATGTGTAAAATAATGTATTGTGTTTATTTCTATTTCATAAGAAGTTAAACATTTATGTTTTCATTTCAGTTTGCAGGACTTACCAACAGCTGTTTCTCAGCTGATCACAATGAATGTTATTATGGCACTTTGGTATAAGACACACCAAAGTGTAGCATGCAGCTCATTGCAAGATACACATTGCTTCAAACAAAGAGAAGTGGATATTGCAGTCAAATGAGAAGCAAACTGTTGGTCACAACGAGGAGCAGTGGAAGTGACAGTGGAAAACTGTTGGTCATAAGGAAAAAGCAGTGGAAGTGACAGTAAAAATCTGTTGGTCATAAGGAAAAGCAGTGGAAGTGACAGTAAAAATCTGTTGGTCAAAGGAAAAAACATTCAAAGTGACAATGTAGAAAACTGTTGATCAACATCGAGACCAGTTACAGTACAGTTTGAAGGCAACAATTGATCACAGGGTCCAATAGTAAAAAGGCTAGTGACTAGCTGAAGTCAACAGGAATATCAAGGGGTCATATATCAGCCATCAAACTTTACTTAATATTAATGTATTAACATACTTCACATTTTAATCGAGACTTTTTTTAGGAGGTCACTGTGAGTGTTCCTTTTCGTCTATGTGACTGTGTCTGAATTTGTCACATTTTTGTTTTTTTTTATTTTTATGCTAGTGGAAAGCTCGATATTGTTGTCACAATTGTTGAGTAAGTGTGTGTGCGTCCGTCCTTCTCTTTGAGCTTGTCCGGACTGTAACTTCATAATTCATCACTGTCAAATAAATTAACTTGCACAATTTTAAATATTCACCACGTAGCGAGGGTAAGTCCCGTGTCCCAAAGGTATGGGTATGATGCAGCTTGTAATGACAGTCAGTTTGTCATTCTTCAAGCAATTTTACAATTACTTGCCTAAAAATGTTCACAATGTCGAGCCAGCTTGACTTGCGCAAGACCAGTATCCCTAGGTAAAGGTCAAGGTCACACTTATAGGTAAATGCTCAAATATGGGCATCATGAAGCTTGTGCTGGCAGTAAATTAATTTATCGCATAAACAACAAATGTTTCGGTCAGTTCTAAATTTGATGGGTTGAGATTTTAATTGGGTACCATTAATTTAATGTAATAAATTTATTTATAAACATGTCTAGTTGTCTTTGTCCTGTCCACATTCAAACAAATGTGCCAAGTGAAATATTTTTAAAAGTCAATCCTGCAATCATTTGATAGTTCTTGTCCATTATTTTGGTGTAACCTATTATTATTTAAAGGATACATGTAATACTGTTAAATATATTTTGATAATCAGATGATAAGCATTTTCCTTAAACTTTCACACTTTCATGGTGTAAAGGAAACATACCTACTTACTAAATAAGTGGGAGATCTGGGTTCAATTCCCAGTGAGAGTAGAAGTAGCGAGGAAAGATGCTTATTGTTTGCAGCACAACAAGTATGAACATTAATACACAAATACGGTTGTATTTTTTTGTTCTATTAAATGCTTATTATGCCCCCCCCCCCCCCTCCCCCGCTACGAAGTAAAGTGGGGTATACTGCAATCGCCATGGACGTCTGTCTGTCTTGTTTGTAGACACAAACGTGTCCAAAGCGTTCTACTAATCTTTTCAACGACATTCAAAGTAGCAGGCATTGTTCCATATGATACGAACTTGTACATGTGCGAGTTTTTATCATTCTATGTCAATAATTACAAAAGTTATGCCCCTTTTTCAAATTAGACATTCTATAAAATGATTATTAAGATACACTGATCGAAAAATAACTTCTCTGAAACTACAAGGTCCACAGGTGTAATATTTGGTATTTAACATCGTATATTACATTTTTTTCTCCAATTATAACAGTGGTGCCATTATGATAGTAGTGTTTATGCTTTGTTGAATAGTGACACTCACTTTTAAACCACAAACATTGTCATTAAGTGACATCATCTCATGATATTATTTATTGCACATACTTAAGAAATTGAAGTTATGCTCAGTGCAAAGTGTATGGGCGTTGCCTGTACATCAGCAAGGTGCATTCCTATAAAATGAAAACAACACATAAAGTCTGCAGTAGACTAAACCACCACATGCACAAGAGATTCCACCTTGTGCCGTCTCCAAAGTGCCCCTGTGGAGAAGCCGACCAAACGGCTGAACACATTCTCAAGGAATGCAGGGACCACCAACCACTGAGGAAAAATGTATAGCACTAAATGTCGACTCGAATGGACCACATGGTACCCTTGTCAGGCGTCTTCGTCATTGACATCGTTTACTGGCAAGTTTATTTGAGAGATCAAAGTCATACCCTCTTTGTCTTTAAATCAAACAGTGTGTGTATTCTAAGACAACGTTGTCAAGAAGTAGTAAATAATAATTATCATTAAGGTATGCAGTGAACTTCATTGTCAGACGGGTTTTTTTGCATTTTAATACCTGTATAGACGGGGTTTTTTGCATTTTAAAACCTCTATTATGCAACAATCTAAGAAGCACGAAAAAATATTTTTTTTCAATTTTTAACTTTTTTTTTATAATAAATGTGTTGCTCTTTCAAACGCCCTTAATTTTTATGGTATAAATTACTCCGTGTTTATTAAACGAAAAGTAAAGGATATGTCAAGTATAATGTCTAGCCATAGTCACACAGGGAATGGATAATCCCAAGTATGTATAGCCTATCATGTCATAACCATTGACTATTTAAACCCCCAATGCTTTGCATTGACCGTTTCAAGGCGGTGACCCCAGTTTTGTTCGTTTTTGTGTACGTGTGTGTCTTGTCTACTACATTTGTTTTGTGCCTCGTTGTTTGGCAATTGGTTCCTTGTCATAAATAAAGGACCGCATTGTATAATAAGGCATGACATTTAGTGTTTAGCACAAGTGTTTGCAGTGATCAACACCATAAATCTGTGTTCTTTACTTATTCTTATTAATAGCACAGTCACAAACACTCTATAATTATTATAAGCTTTCACACATTGCCATGTTACTCCAAGTGCAGAGCAATATGAAATGATGCTACTGCTATCAAAAATGGCTACGGTGGCATGCACGTGAACCTTCACGTGCGCACGTGAAGAAGTCGATATGTCGGATGTCAAATCTCCGTGGAAAACGAAAAATATAAATATATCAGAAATTGAAACTATCCGAACACATGCTCAGTAGAATCTAAGAGTTTCTTAATTTCAAGAAAATTGCATATTATGTTTGTATTTTGCTATTGAAAATTACTGAAGTAATGTTCATCGAACGATACATAAATGTTATATGTAACATATGTGTAAAGTTATTATTCGGTGGGCTACATTACACTATTTTATATCATCACGGTTTTGTGAAACAACATTTATAACAGATAAGGAGTTTATGTATTTTTAATCATATTCCAATACAGTGCCAATTTTTTTTTTTTTTTCTTAATTTAAATATGTCGGGTACCCGTATATATCGATTTTCGCTTGAACATCATGATCATCTAGTAGTTGGGTACTCCCGCCACCCCATGTTATTGCGCCCGCTTAGTATATCGTCACTATACGAACATGACCATCTAGTTGTTGGGTACTCCCGCCACCTCATGTTATTGCGCCCGCTAATTATATCGTCACTATACGAACATGACCATCTAGTTGTTGGGTACACCCGCCACCTCATGTTATTGCGCCCGCTAAGTATATCGTCACTATACGAACATGACCATCTAGTTGTTGGGTACACCCGCAACCCCATGTTATTGCGGCTGCAAGGTATATCGTCACTATACGGACATGATCATCTAGTAGCTGGGTACACCCGCAACCCCATGTTATTTCGCCCGCTAAGTATGTAGTCACCATATACGGACATGATCATCTAGTAGCTGGCAACCCCCGCAACCCTACGTTATTGCGCAAGCCAAGCATGTAGTCACTATACGGACATGATCATCTAGAAGTTGGGTACTCCCGCCACCCCATGTTATTGCGCCCGCTAAGTATGTAGTCACCATATACGGACATGATCATCTAGTAGCTGGGAACCCCCGCAACCCTACGTTATTGCGCAAGCCAAGCATGTAGTCACTATACGGACATGATTATCTAGAAGTTGGGTACTCCCGCCACTCCATGTTATTGCGCCCGCTAATTATATAGTCACTATACTGACGTGATCATCTAGTAGCTGGGAACCCCTGCAACTCCATTTTATTGCGCAAGCCAAGCATGTAGTCACGAAACGGACATGATCATCTAGTTGTTGGGTACACCCGCCACCTCATGTTATTGCGCCCGCTAATTATATCGTCACTATACGAACATGACCATCTAGTTGTTGGGTACACCCGCAACCACATGTTATTGCGGCTGCAAGGTATATCGTCACTATACGGACATGATCATCTAGTAGCTGGGTACACCCGCAACCCCATGTTATTTCGCCCGCTAAGTATGTAGTCACCATATACGGACATGATCATCTAGTAGCTGGGAACCCCCGCAACCCTACGTTATTGCGCAAGCCAAGCATGTAGTCACTATACGGACATGATCATCTAGAAGTTGGGTACTCCCGCCACCCCATGTTATTGCGCCCGCTAAGTATGTAGTCACCATATACGGACATGATCATCTAGTAGCTGGGAACCCCCGCAACCCTACGTTATTGCGCAAGCCAAGCATGTAGTCACTATACGGACATGATTATCTAGAAGTTGGGTACTCCCGCCACCCCATGTTATTGCGCCCGCTAAGTATATAGTCACTATACGGACGTGATCATCTAGTAGCTGGGAACCCCCGCAACTCCATTTTATTGCGCAAGCCAAGCATGTAGTCACGAAACGGACATGATCATCTAGTTGTTGGGTACATCCGCCACCTCATGTTATTGCGCCCGCTAATTATATCGTCAGTATACGAACATGACCATCTAGTTGTTGGGTACACCCGCAATCCCATGTTATTGCGGCTGCAAGGTATATCGTCACTATACGGACATGATCATCTAGTAGCTGGGTACACCCGCAACCCCATGTTATTTCGCCCGCTAAGTATGTAGTCACCATATACGGACATGATCATCTAGTAGCTGGGAACCCCCGCAACCCTACGTTATTGCGCAAGCCAAGCATGTAGTCACTATACGGACATGATCATCTAGAAGTTGGGTACTCCCAAAACCCCATGTTATTGCGCCCGCTAAGTATATAGTCACTATACGGACGTGATCATCTAGTAGCTGGGAACCCCCGCAACTCCATTTTATTGCGCAAGCCAAGCATGTAGTCACTAAACGGACATGATCAGCTAGTCGTTGGGTACACCCGCAACCCCATGTTATTGCGCCCGCTAAGTATATAGTAAATATACAGACATCTAGTACCCGGTAGTTGTGCACACCCGCAACCCGTATATTTGTACTTTACTAGCCGTAGAGCACATGCGACAGAAATGTATTAAACAGGTGTATACCCGCTACACAGATTTCTTGTAATTGACTAGTCGTAGAGACCACGCATGTTTCTTGCATTATACTACCCGCAACATGGATTTATTGCACTTAACTATACGTGTAATGCATGCGATATCAATGTCTTGACCATGAGTATGCCCGTTAGAAGGGTTTCTTCCACTTGTTGTGTCGTATATTTCTGGTACATATGTGCTGCACACTCTTTGCGGTATTGCTTTTACAAATACGTAAATACACAGAAGAAGTGTACGAGAAAAACTTTTCATATTCATTGGTCGAAGTAAGAATACTCATGCAATAATTATATACTTTATTAAACGAAAAGCACAAACAAAACAACAAAAGCCATACATCGATTGCAATAGTAGCAAGGCTTTGTTAGCATACGAAGCAAAACAGAAGTCCACTAGGGTTGAAAACCCCTATCAAATAAAGATTGTCCATTGTTTAGTTACAATAGAACATGTCCATATAGGATAAACTAACGAAGAGAGTAAAATAAAGTTAAAAAATTCCTGACATATTGAAATGGCGATTTTCACATGTACTGTACAGTAAATATACTGTTTACATTGTATATAATTGTGTGTGTTAACAGGTCAATGACCGATGTATTGTAAAATTATTTGTACAACTAGTTCACCCTTTACTATTTTCTCGTATAATCTAAGTCACGCATTTACACACAAACAATTTAACATCTATACTATTAAATGATTTGACTACAAAAGCTTCCATTAGCTATTTATTATCAGTCCCTTATCAGTTTCAAACAATTAAAAATACATGACAGTGAAAGAGATTAACAATCCAGGACATACTGGTACGTGACATTCAAACAAGATTGATGTAAATTATAATAAAAAATGAATGACATTTTAAAAATAACATCTGACAGACAAAGCAAATAAACCAGAAAAGTATCTGCTACATAAAACTAATATGCTTTCTGAAATTGATTCAAATATCTAAACACAACGACAATAACACCAATGTCTATACATTGTGTAACACAGCAGACTGCATATTAGTTATGTATAAATAATTGACCACAGCAAACACAATACAAACTTTGCATCCCGCTTATATGATAAACCCACCACACAAAAACTACAGCAGCAAAAGATGGAATATCAAGCATGTATATACCAGCTTTGATTAGCATTATTTACATATGAATATACCCTAAAGTAGTCCAGCTAATGCAATTCTTATCTTTTTGTCATACAGCAATCTTTTCTTTTTATTCCATTCATGTAAAAAGAATTGCAGGTAAAAGCAAAAGTGTGATTGCGACATCTGACGGGAAGACTTTTTAATGCACTGTATAAAACTGTTAAACTGTTCACATATTTCAGAATTTACAGATTCAAACCCTTGAAGTCTGCCAGCCTTAAAAGCTCTTGAACATTTATGTGAGTAACTATGAAATATGTCATGAAAAAATCTTACACCTTTATAAAATCCACTTTCACGGTTTAAACAATATTCCTGCAGATTACATGCAAAATCATAAAAAACATCTTGTGGAGGTTTTTCCAAATAACTATATAGATATACTGCAGGATCCTTTCTACCCTCTGCCCCTGTCATATGAAAACCATAGCAATGGCCATGGTCAGCACAAAACCACAAAAATAATGTTGATGTTCCTGGAGCAGAAGTTTGCACTTTTGAATAAAGCTTTTGACATTTTTCAAAGTCCAGAGCATTGTCATCACTATCAATATTTCTTTTAACAGCACTGTCATTATCGATGGAAAACTTTCTAACAGATCTCAGTTTTAAACCTAATTCATTGAAATAATAGGCCCTTCCATATTTTTCAGGATTGTATGTCCCTGGCTGCGGTACAGGTGGCTCTGGTTCAGTAACTTGCAATGCCATTGACTCATTTATCAGGTACTGTAAAAATAGTCTTATGTCATCTGGTAATATTTCATTGTTACTTATTAATGACTCACACATTAAATCTCTTAGTTCAGGTGCAAACGAACGCATTTCGTAGATAGTACTATTAAGCTGATCATTTTCGATATCAGGGTTGTTTATTAAATGTTGAATTTTATAACAGTATGTAGGTGGTACAAGACTGGTCATAGATGCTGTTGTGGCTAACATTTTTAAAACATTTGCATATGCAAGCCTTTCATTGTCATCCATTTGTAAAAACCTCTGGAATGAAACCAAAACTTCAGAGGGAAGGAATTGTTTTAACACAGTAATACAGTCAAATAATTCATCATCTGGAATAATTTCAAGTTCTTTAATTTCTTTCAGTTCTTTACGGGCAATATAATCTAAAGTAGTTCTAACTTTTATCATTTGTTGTTTGCCTATTCCATTTAAATTTTTCAAAAAACACCGATCCATTCTACGATGCAATGTTTTCTTTACATTGGAGGTTTGATTTGTTTCAGTTATTTCCTCATATTTTGCATTCCTAAAACCAACACCGACCTTTGTACCATCACAACACAATCTCTTTGGTTCGTAACCACGTACACCACAGGGTATTCTGAATTCTATTTTCATGTTTGCAGCCCAACTAAACCAAAAGTTAACAAAAACTGTTGGATCCATGAACCTAGCATTATTGTGACGAATTTTATAAGTTTCAGTTTTTAACTGACAGAAGGAAGAAAAAGTACACCCTGAACTCATTACCATAGATACATATTCCCAGCCTATTTCATCTCCTGCTGCTGTATCTCTACTTAAGACATGTAAACAATCAGATTTCCCTTCATCCCAAGAAATTTTACATGGTTTAACCAAATTATAACATAAACGAACATGGACGTCACATTTTAAAGGTGCAAAGTTTGTATATACAGTCAGTGTCCTAAGTTTTTCATGCACAGTCAATCCATTCTCTCTGTAAGCCTGGTCATCTTGGCGCTTGAGCCAGCCACTTCCACATGGACAGGTGTTATCAGGAATATCTGGAAATAGAACAGGCCCTTTTAAGCAGCCATCTGAACATCGCGCTAGGTTTTTGTCATTCCACTCATCTCGTTTAATAATATTTGCCCTTAAATTATCACTGTCTTTCATACTTGGAGATTGTTTACTTTTACACTTAAAATTCCAGAGTCCAGTTTCCTCATTAAAGCTATTATGTGTGGTAATCGTTGTATTCTGAATGGGCATTTCATCCTTTATAGAATCCTGAGGCATTGTATGTTCTCCATCATTTGCATTATCCAAACTTCCAATGTCTATTAAATCTTCCCATAAGTGAGTGTAACATTTTAATATGTTTAAGTGCTTACAGACAGTTGAGTTTAATAAAGTACTAATGTTTCTCTTATAACCCCTTAAAGAACTGCATTTTCCATCTTTGCATGACACTGTGTACTTACCAAGCCCTTTGCTAATGCTAAAATGAACAAAGGCTGGATAGTCCTCGCCTTCAAGTAAAACAGAATATTTTCTAATGTCAGGTTTTCTGCAAACTTCTACTATTTCTTGATTTTTAAATAGTAAAGCTTTCTGTACAAACTGTTCAATTCTTGATTCAGATTTAACTAGACTGGGTTCTAAACAAGGCAGTAAATTTAATTTCACAAACTTACAATGCATGCAAGTTACACAGTTTTCTCCCACAGAGTCTAAAACTTGAAATTCTTCCTCCTTAATATTACATTCCTGAAGATTTAACAGAGTTCTGTAAATTTTACATGTGCAATAAAAATAGTCACCTGTTTCTTGACAGAACCTAGTAGTGAATATAAAATCATTAGCTTTAAAGGATCCATCTATTTCACTATAATCATTTAGGCAGCAAACAAGATTGCCAATTTCATCATGCATTTGTATAACTAAATTTCCATGATCTAAAAGAGCAAAACAATAATTTTCAAATATTGTAAATTTTCCTGGATAATCAGCAAAATCACAACTATACTCGGTATTACAAATGTCCATTTGTTTTTCTACAACGGATATAGAAATATTTACTGGCTTTATACGCTTGTTGCTCTTTCTTTTTTTTTAAACTGGTTCTGATGTCTCAACTCTACTTTCGGTACATTCATTTAAATCTGGAAAATATTGTCTATAAAAGTAAAATAAGGTTGAATACTTCTTGTTGAAAAAAAGCTGTATAGTTTTGTTTCTTAATGATGTTCCCAAAGAAGCATTGGCTGTATTGACAAAATTAGATTCATAACGAGATGATTTGACAAATAAATTTGGTTTTGCTTTTATGTTTCCAGATAAGCAATTCAAAGTTAAAGACTGCTGCAGGAGATTACAATGAACTACTGTTGACTCCTTCAAGATATCTTTTGATGAACGTCTGTTGGTCATAAGTTTATTTATCTTAAAATCAATAACTATTTTCATTAATCTTTCACATAAATTCTGAGGGTTCATTTTAAAGAACATCTTTTCAGGTTTGTCTACCGATGCTTTTGATTTAAATGGAGAAAAAAGAACTATGTAAGATTGCAATGAAACTTCTTCGGAGTGTTCAGTGTTATTTAATTCATCAATGTGGGTTGGCAAAATTTTATCAACACAATGGCTAAATATTTTGTCTGGGCGATTCCTTTTTATATGATCTTTATTTTCATCAATTTTCATTTCATCAATATCTTCTAATGTAATAGCTTGATGCAGAAAAAGATTATCATCTGAAACAGTAAAATTCTCCTTAAGGAAATGCAAGTACTTTTGTTCCATAAAGCCACTGTAAACTCCAGATTCGACATACCTTACATAATAAATTTCATCATCATCAAATTTACATTTAAATACTGAACATACACGAATGTTCCACTTGAACAGTTGTTAACTGCAGATAATCTACTAGTTTCCTGTTCTAATTTCAAAAAAGATTGTTTCTTTGAAGTAACAAATCCCTTTTCTCTTAAAGTTTCTAATACAAGATTTTGCATCTGTAAAGCTTTGGAACAGTTAGATAAGTTTTCAATTAATATATCTGACCACATTTTCATATTTACATTAACTTGCAGACTCTCATTTGGATTTTTCCTCTTGATTGATTCATTCGTTAAAGTTGTTCCAGAAAAGTATGTACTACACAGTTCTGGTCTAGATGTTGAGACAAATACATTATTTTTATTAGGGTTGGCTACAGACAGTGTATACATTTCTTGGGGCAGGAGAACAGTCAGCATGTGCATTGGAAGCAATACATGGTATATCTGTTTCTTGAATATATTCCCAGTTTTCACCTAAATATTTCCTTTTTAATAAGAAGTTATTTTTTAACTGTTCATATTCGGAAGGATGACATATACTTAGTGATTCCAGGTACTGGTAGTGATCCTCTACTGTGTAATGACCAGTGGGTATGGTAAAGTCTTCATCAAACAGGAGAAGCATCAGCTTGGACCTCTGAAAAGATTATTGTGATTGATTTTAATGTTTCATAGCACATACATATTATCAACAAGGTTTGACACATAATGTGATGTATGGATCATATGCCTGTCAGCGGAAGGCAACACAATGACAAACAAGCATGTGTGACATCTGTAACACAGCATTTGCTCATGATGAATAATACGGACGGATGGCGCAACCACTGAATGCCCTTCTTTGTGTGCATAAAAACTTGTTACACAACATTAAATGCAATCATTCTTAGATTTTATACTAAGTTGTGATTAACAACAAAGACAGATAAACAATTTAAATTACCAGATGTTGTGGACAAAAATTTAGCTCTGTATGTAGAGATATTTTTCCCTGTATGTTCATCCAATCGTTGATTGTCGGGAACGTCTCTTCGTCCTGTTTATCAAAGGACGACATAAATTAAAAGAATAAAGGTACAATATGAATATTTTTGTATCCTAATTATAATTAATAAAAAATTGATAACACAATCCTTGGACTTTTCTCTACAACATTTCTATTCACATAATTGAAAGTACTACATACATGACATAGCAAAAAATATATAAAAGTACTTACATCATACAAATGTTTCAAAACATGTATCTCAAATCGTCTTTGGTCGTTTGATATAATTTCTCTGCAATCATTCCACTGACACTTGCTGGTTCCTCGTGTGTGTTGTACAACATGCTCGTCTAATGCTCCAAATTTTGGTAATGTCTTCTTACATGCTTTCCATCTGCAGTCGAAGGTCTGAGGGAGTGTAGAATTGAAATAATAATAATAAACATATGACACAATACTTGTGATAATAATAACTGCTATAACTGCAAAATTAAATTGCTGGAACTACAAAACATAATAAATCACAGAGGACATCTAAAGGAAGTCAATGTCAAATGAGGCTGGTTGATATAGGTGGAATGCAAATGGGCATAAGTAACAACTGTGAAAGTAGTATCCAAATGTTGACTAAGTGGTGTTTGTGCTAGAAGACAAATAGTTCATCATGCACTGACCAGTACAGGGAGGATATTTACTATTTGCCTCCAACATCATCATGCCTGACACATAAACACCATCTGCATCATTGATTAGTCAATTAAAAAAAACTAATTAATATAATGCCAAATACAAGACAACTCACCGGTCCTGGGTTGAGCTCCACATCATTTGCTAGAAGAAGAAGAAGCTGGGAAGTGTTGACATCTTGCTGGGGAATCTCATCAACTTCTGGTGGTGAATGGACGACATGGAAGGGTGTGTTGACTGGTTCTTTCTAATAGAAACCAATCATAAGGAATCAATATAACATAATAGCAAAACAGTTGTGAAAACTATTGCACTAAAGCAAACCCACATAAGTATACACAATGCAATTTCACCAGCACGAAATAAGTACAAAAACATGCACTACTGAATTCATTCCAGTACTTGCATGTACAATAACAAATACACTTTTAAAATAGGATCACACAATTGTTGCATTCAAATGTATAGTTTTGAAGTGTTAATCATGTCTTACTAGAAGAATCAATGTGAAAATTTCAACCAAACTATATACCACTATTAACTTAACAAATTTTCAAGGAATTTAAATTTTTGTCATTTCAAGTTGTGGAAGCTTTTTTCCACATGACAAAATATAAAAGACTTTATTGCAATATCAGGTTCAGATACTAGTATATCTATTGCATCATTTTCTTATTGGAGAATATACCTACCACGGCAATACAGGAATGTACCCATATACTGGTTTTTTGTGACAATTCCATGATTAACAATTCACAAACCTGGTTGTACAGCGAAACTGTTTTTTTCTGCATTGGCGTTTCCGATGATATTTCATTGCTGACTGTCCTAGAAGAATGTTTTCTGAAAATATGATTAAGCAGTGCCTCCTCATTCGTGCAGCACACCTTACATTCCGGGCAACTGTAGCAAGGCACCTGAAAATATGAAATAAAGTGGACGCATAATTGCTTCTTTATAATATCATTGATTAAGTGATGTGGGTGGAATATAAAAAGAAGGGATTTTCTCTTAATTTACATAACCTGAAAGTGATGAGCAGACAAAAATGGATGCATATTCCGCTGTTTATACCACATTAGAATGAATTAAATGAGCATAAACCTACCATGTGATAAAAATTGAACATTTATAAAATAATTTCCTTCTGACATTGAATTCAAGACAAAAGGGTTGCTGCGAATTAGCCTCAATATGATAATATGGCACGGCTTGACAAACAGTTAAAAGACAAGACCACATATTAATGCCTTACATTTCTTTTGGATGAGAAGGCTGAGCTGTATTCAATGTTGGTCAATGTTTCTAGTTAAATACCAGTATTGGTTTACTTGTGTTAATGACAACTGAAGAACTTGGATTTTCTACCAATCATATACATTTTTGGACTTCTTTTCCTTCAGTGGGGGTTGTACCGGTCGATTTCCACCACTGGAACTGATGTTGGTCTTCTTGCTCTTCTACAATTGAAAAAATTAATGTAAAAAAAACAACAACAAAACTATCTATTCATATATGAAGTTTGCAGATGATATTAAAGTTATGCTCTGAACCAGAAAAAAAAGATACAGGACAAATGGCAAGACAGAAAAGCTAATTTAGTATAAGCCTGTTACAACTTTGTTGCTGTTTGGTGCGGTAAAATAAATATATAACTAACAATATAGATGAGGGTATCACAGTAATAAAACAAGACATGTGTCCATAGGGCACAGATGCCCCCTCATTCCACTTTTGTCTCAAAACTCCACTTATGTCAAAAAAATAAATTTAAAAAAATTGACCTTTGACCTCTAAGTGTGACCTTGACCTTTGAGGTAGGGAGACGGGTGTTACACGCGACACGTCGTCTTATGATGGTTGACATTTTACCAAGTTATTTCAAAATCCATCAATAAATGGCAAAGTTATAGCAAAGACAAGAATGCTTTGCACACACGGACAGACGTACAGTGCGACTGCTATATGCCGCCTTCTTCGAAGGGGGGCATAAATAGTAAATAAAGTCATACATGTTAAAAGAAAAGTTTGTGAATGAATAAATAATACAGTATTGTATACTACAAACATCGAGTTTTAATTATAAACAAACGACAACTTTTGTCTGTGATATTAAAATTAATGAACATGTACAAATGCATTTATGTAGTAAAAATAAATTTACCAAGCATAAGCCATTCAACTTGTTGGCAAGCAGAATTACAGCTACGTCTGCAGTGACACCAATGGTGATGTGCCCAATGCTGTAAGACCTACCATATACACATGAAATAAAATTACATATACCATGACTTCTAAATAATTTTACTACCTGGGGTTGTATTCAGAAAGCAATAAGTTCATAATTCGATTATTTTAAATCTCTTTACAATATAAACACAATGTGTGATGTTGATATCACTGAACTATATTTTAATACTGATATCAATAAATGAATAATTATTAGTTGAATGTTTCCGTATGGACTTACCAATGAGGAAACATGTCAGATTTAAGGATAATGATTCTAAAGATACTTTGTAAATACCTAGTTCACATCCAAACAGACATACCAATAATCATGACAATTTTAACACACATGCACAGTCATTTTTTTATGTCTGATTGCCAAAGAAAACAATAACTTTTTAAACTTTGGCTGTCACTGACATACTCTAACTATCATAATAATCAGATTGTAATACACAATCATATACAATATGCAATTATCAACAGACTGATAATTTTGTTGTCTACACATACATTTTAGTAATCCCTAATCACCTGCAGCTTTATCACCATTAAAAGATTAAAGGTTGTTTATGACACATTCTCAATGTTTTACAAGATGCTTAATACAGACTATTTTACTAATAACCTGGCTAAAAATTATTGTGCAAAATTCTTGACAGACCTGCTTCTTATACTTCTTATACAATGTTTTTCAAACTATTTTTCTCCCAAAATGCAGAGTGAGCAAAGTCACAGTCACTACAACAACCTTTTATTATTTAGCCACTTCTGTATTCATGAGGTTTGACAAGTTTGTTTGTGTGATTTCTTTCTGTGTATTTATTTTTTTTCGGGGGGTGGGTGGGGTTTGCTTATTAAAATTATTTGCTTTCTGAAACTTTTGATAAACAAAAACATACTTCAAATATTCAGAAATAAATATTGAATCAACAATAACAGGAACAACAGACCAAAGGCAAAAATGAAACATTGCATATACTCAAATGGCATTTCTTTGCAAACTGAAACCATTTCATACATGTATACAAGATTACATAGTACAGTAAACTCAACATCCTACAAAATTGAACTGTTTAATAAAGTAATACCCAGTTGCACAAGACAGAACTACATGCCAACCCACTTGCAAGGTAGGGCAGAATTATTATAAAATTATATTAAACAACATTCACGAGCAAAATTCGTTGTTCTGTAATATAAGTATTCTTTTATAATTTGATCCTACAAATGTTTCCAGGTATTTGTAGTTTTGTTGTTGACAACTGCTTCCAAAAAGTGGTGTTTGAATAACACTCTTCTCTTATATAATATACTATATAGATAGATAGATCTTTATTCAGGAAAAAAGGCAATATACCCATGATTCCAATATACATATACGATATAAATAATATAACCGGTTAATTGTGATCGAGGCATGTTATATATCACATATATTGATGGTATTTTTGTTTTTTGTACATTAAGTGTTAGTTTCCAGTTATTGCAATATTGATAAAGAATGTCTATTCCATTTTGAAGGTCAGCATAAAGAAGTAAAAATAGTTTTAGCATATGGATACTGATACCCTTGTGGCCCTTAATTATCAATGTTTCTTCCAGGTCATTAATGTACATGGCAAATAGAAATGGTGACAAACAATCTCCTTCACGAACTCCCATATTGCATATAAAGCTTTCGCTAAGGCAGTTATTAAATTTAATACATGATTTCACATTTGAATAGAGGGATTTGATAATGTCTAACATTTTGCCTCTGATACCTATTTTAATAAGTTTACTCCATATATTTTCTCTCACTATTAAGTCAAAGGCCTTAGTGTAATCAACAAAGCAGACAAATAATTTCTTGTTGTTGTTTAACATTTGTTGTATTACTGCATGGAGAATAAAAATATTGTCAGTAGTACACATATTTGATCGGAAACCTGCCTGTGCGTCAACATACACACTGTATTTTTCTGCCCATTTGTTTAGTCTATTGTTAAGAATCCTTGTAAATAATTTCCCAAGTGTGCTTAGTAAGGTTATTCCTGTATAGTTCTCTGGGTTATTAGTGTCCCCTTTTTGGTGTAGTGGTATTATGAATCCATTTGACCAATTTTCAGGGAAGTAGTTTAAATCAAAAATCCTGTTGAATAATTTATTTAAGTAATTCATGAGACTATTTATGCCATATTTAAAAAAATTCATATAATAACGCTTCTTACACATTGAAGGTCTGTTATTTAGGTTAAGTGACCTCTGTGTCAGACCGCAAACATTTAATGGACTTCAGCCGTCGGTCTTGTCAACGTTTTTGGGCTGAATTTTCAGTCACTATAATGCGAGGAGGCCCTTAGTGCTCTGTACTATTTCTTAAATCTTACAAGAGTAGATTATTGTCTACTCCCATGTCTCTAAAGTCTCCTGTTTTAAGTTGTTTAGTTTTTCATGTGCAAAAGGCTTATTTGTTATGGGTAAATCACTCTTTATGGACTGTAAAGTAGAGCTTCCTAGAGGCCTGTTTTTCAGTCACCAAAAGAATAACATGTAGTTGCATAACTTAGTCATTTAAACAACTAGTCGAGTTCATCTGGTTGCCTTCAAGAAGGCTTTATTTACCCTCTTCCATATTTCCTTGTACGTCTTGCAAACCTCTTTGATTCTCTTGTCATATTCTGTGAATAACAACCAATTTTGTATAATTTTACTCTGCATAAATTCATTTTATATGAAATCAGGTATTTTTATTTTAACTTAATTTTTGAATGATACAGTGGTTTGTTTTTTGGTTGTTTTGTCCAAAATAAAACAACCATGTACAATGTGATTAACAAAAGAACTGCCGACGTAAAATATGTTGAATTAAAAGGCAACACCATTCAAAGATACTGAGCTATTTGACATAAAGCAAAAGCTCAAAGTTAAGAAAGGTCAAATGCTCCACCTAAATCCTTCATATAGTTTGTTTTCTTCGAAAAGTTATGGTCATAAAATAGTACTTATGAAAAAAACTTACTTTCAAATGTGTATCAAAAGGAAACTTACCGCCCTAGTAGGATTGTTCAGGTCTATCTTTATCGGAACTTGCATAACCTCTAACTCTTCCAGGAAGGCTTCTTCAAGCACCTGCCCAGTTAAGAATTACATGCTTTTATTTTTGCAAGAAAAATAATATATAAATAGGTTTGTAACACAATCTAATTGTTACTATTTAATGCCATTGTATGTTACATAACACACCACAACCTTTATTTGGAACATATAGCACAATGCATACATTACTTAAAGCCTTATACAAAATATAAAACTGACAAAAAATAAGTGTATGCAAATACAAGTAGTACACATGACATATAAAAGCATTAATTCGATTTCTGTCCTACAGCATTCAATTCTTTGCTTAAACCTTAACAGATTTATGTTTTATAAAGTAATTACAAATACCCAGTTATGCATACTGAACTTATTACAAATCTTATGAAAGCAATCAATTTTGTTTTCAGGCTATACTCACAGTCTGCAACACATCTGAAAATAGTGCTTTGGTTGAGTCCTGTGGTGGTACTGGTAGTTCTGTTGCCGAGAGAGCTGGCCATTCAACAGCATCCAATTGAACTTCTGGCTCCACACATGTCTGGACTGGCAGGTGTTCTATAATGGAGGCTAAACACCTCCTAGCACCATCAACACTCAGGTGAAGTCCATCCGGAGACACAAGTACAGCGATTTCTTAAAATCATTATGCATTTATGTTTAATACATACATGCAAATATCAATAATATTGTTGGGGCAAAATATTAATCCGATTATAATATGCATCTGAAAATGTTTGTATGTCAGTAAACAGAGTTGCTTACACTTTTAATTCGCTTAGGCAACTCATTCAACAAGACATTATGAAAATAAGAGGAAATACAGATATTTATTAAATGATGTTTGCTATTTAAAATGCATATGAGAAGCATTTAAAACTGAAACAAGTCACATAATTTGAATACAGCGAATGCAGAGTGTTTATTTCCCCAAAAAATTATGTACACTATACATTTTCGGAAAATGGCTTACCACATTCCTTCTTAATTTATATTCACTTGTCAATCTTTTTACCGTATGACCTTTACTGGAAATAAATCTCCAACCCATATTGTCATGCTGGTCCAAATAATTCAACTTACTAAGGACAATGAAACACAATTTAAAGCAATAATGCAACAACAGAAGCATGGAATTACCTCTTGAGTTTGTCCACAGCCCATGTATCTCACATTAGGCACATGGCGACTGATATCCCAGATCATGTTGTTGGCCCTGTTTATCCACTGGCTGAACCTACTCAACTGCTGCCCAGTAAGTGGCCATCTGGGAAATCTTCTTGCATCATAGTTCCTCGGCAGTATCTCGCAAAGCACTATGTTGATACTCGGACAAACATCGACGATCATGTCAAGGATCTCCGTCACACACCTAAAAAAACAATATTGAAAAGAATTATGGTGACAAGCATAAAACAAGAGGGCCATGATGGTCCAAAAAGCTGTTACCTGAGAATGGACAATGTTATACCGTAGTCTGTCCATCCAAGTGCTGTTTGTTAATCATCTGGCAATTGATAGGTGTATTTTTATATTATACAGATGCAATTACAGTCAAATCCGTTGGAAACAAGATTAAAAAATAATGGTATGCATAACATATCCAATCTAATAACAAACAAGGCTTTGACAGTATTGCACGCAATACAGGAGTCCCCTACCAGCTTTTTTTAAATTCACCAGACAATTGACCTCTGGTGAAAAAAGGTTGTGCATATAACCGTCACACTGCTATTCATGTGTATACCAATTTTCATGATTACATCTTATGTACCTTTAGAAAAATTGCATTATTTGGGTAATTCTATTTTTAGTAACAGTCACCTGGCATATGACATGTGCAGAAATGAAGGGTTATGCACAATCCTCTCATCACTTTTAATATGTATACCAAGTTTCATAATCATATTCCATGTACTTTTCAAGATATTTCTTTTTTTTTACGGAAGGACAGACGGACTGATGGGTGAACAGAGGAAGGGATTGTCAGACAAAAGGCAACATATATGCAAATAATTATACCAAGTTTCATGATCATATTTTATGTAGTTGTTGAGTAATTATGATATTAAGTTTTGTTCAATTTTAGTAACAGTAACCTGCCCTTTGACCTCTGGTGAAAACCGAAAGATCTTGCATAACACCCACATGGCCCTTTATAAGTATACCAAGTTGTGTCCAATAAGCTTAGGCACTTTTTGAGAAATTGTAGGATCCAGTAATATGATATTTACTTTTCTAGTTATTTCAGTTTTTGTGGACAGACAGACAGACGGACAGATGAACAGAGAAAGGGATTGACAGACAGACATACAAAAAACCTATAGCTGAATGTGTATACCAAGTTTCATGATAATATCTTATGTACTTTTTGATTTATTAATTTTTGCGGACAAACAGACAGGCGTACGGATGAACAGAGGAAGGGATTGACAGACTGACGTACAGAAAACCTATTGCTGAATGTGTATACCAAGTTTCATGATAAATCTTATGTACTTTTTGAGTTACCATTTAAAGTTTTGTTCTATTTTTAGTAACAGCGACCTGACCTTTGACCTCTGATGAAAAAAAGGGTCGTGCATAATTATGGCATTGCCCTTTATAAGTATACTAAGCATCATCCAAGTAACTGGAGTGATTTGTGAGAAATCGCAGGAACACATTTTGCCGACAGACAGACTGACAGACAGACAGACAGACCGAAGGACAGGCAGACAGACATGACGCACGGAGGGTAAACCTATAGTCCCCTCTGGTGAAACCGGTAGACTAATAAGTTAATCTTATCTCTAGGTTCAAACAGCCAGCTGAATTTCTGACTGTCTTGTTCCATAAGGTTACAGAACAATAAATAACATACCAATTGACACTATAAACACACCTGTCAGTGCTAAGACAGCATGCAATGTTTGTCAATTTGGACTAGTCAACCAAATCCTGTAAAACAGGGCTTCAATTCATGACCAGAATGATGTACCTAAATATGCAAGGTAACTAAGTCAAATAGTTGATTTCAAAATGAGATTTGATGTTCTTACCAGTAATAAGCACTAACAACACATTATCATATTGAGAATTTCCACTTACATGAATTACAAAATTATCGCAAAATTAATTTAAATTTATTGTACAAACACATTAGTTTTGTTTATTTTGATTATTAAAATACTTTACATGTTTTCCCGAAGGCCTTCATCTGTAGTATGATTTATAAAAAAAAGACAGAAAATAATGTAATTTATGTAATCTAGACAGTTGATGTAAAGAAACATTTTGGATTCATAAATTAAAGACTATGAAACCTAACGGTCTTTATGATTGTGTCATACATTAAAATAATTGACACATATGTTTCATGCTTGCCTATTACATTTTTTTGTAAATAATGCAATACATACCGGTAGAACTCATGATCTCTGCACGATACATCGTTAGAGCCAAGATGCAGGTACAAGCAGTCATAACAGCCTGAAACCAGCTCCTGACGCAGTAGCTTCCTAAAGCCCTTATGGTCTGATACATATTTAGCACCTGCAGTCAAATCATAGTACATATATCAATTATAGTTGATTTTGTATTTGACTGTTATTACTTTTATTCATAACAAATCACTGCATACAATACCTGTCTTTTATGGGTGAAAACATGGGATGAGAGCTGGTAAACCACCCATTAAAGGGGCATACCGATAAAGAGGATGTTTATTATGCGACGCTTAGAAATAGATGACAGCAAGACTTGCAGAGCTTTCAAACGATTCGTGCCAAGCATGATAAACTTAATCTTTATCCAATATTCACCTAATATTCTATTAACCAATTAATCTATGTTCAGGAATGTAAATGGCGTTAAAATTATGTAAAAAAATGCAGAAATAACATTGTTTGCTCATTTCAGCAAGGAGTTTTGTTTTGTATACCAGTAAGTGTATGGGATGGATTGGTATCCACACGATTTGGCGGAAGTAAACAGATAAAACTAAAGTTTGTCACAATAGTGATGAAGAATACCCCCACACTATATTGAAAAAGGGACATTTTTTTACCTCGGATGATAAAATTTGCACATGCACAACTTCATATTATAAGAAACAAAGCATTCAAGTTTGAATGATTATGTTGTACATTGAAACGTGTAGGAGAACGCCTTTGGATAAACTTGTGTGTATGGACAGACAGACTAACGAATGGATACTTAAGTGACAACTTCATTACTAACCCTAATGCCAATTTAGCCCCTAAGACTAAGAGACTAATTTAGCCACCCAAGGGAGTTTTTTCTTACAAATGCATACTTTGGTGACTTGGACAGACAGACGGGTATGGTGATTCCAGCAGTATACCCCCCACCTTCGCTTCGTTACCTGAGGGTGGAGGTGTGTGTGTGTGTGGGGGGGGTTCGTCATATAATAAATATTGCAACATTTTTTAAGTTAATAGTCTGAGATTTAGTGGGAAGTAAAACAAATTTTTTACCAGTAAAATTTTTTACCAGAGACAGGCAGGAAATTAATCCTTGTACTTGGAGGACATGCAACTTTCAGACGGTGGACATTCGAATCACCTGCAACAAGCACACGGATGTCAGTCCTGCCGTAGTCGTTTTCTTGACCTGAAACATAAGAAACAAAAGGCTTCCCGTCAAAAAAGGACATCCTTCCACTAAACCCTGGCTTTAAAAAAAGAATGAAATCTGAGATTCTTCTCACTATAATAATCCTATTGAAAAATAACAGCTTGTGTCTTTTTACTTTAATTTGGCAACTGTCCAAATAAAGGTAAAATAACACTGTAGTCTATAACTACGAAAGTATGCTACTGACTATGCAGGGTATAAAAAATGTGGAAGTTTCACTCCAATTGCTAAAGAAACACAAAATATCGATATATAACACAGAAATCCACGCGTGTACACGACCGTCTTAAAATTCAATTCGAAACACGTCAAATGCGATCAAAATGTCTGTCTAAAACTGTGATTTTAAATTTCGATGTCGCGAAATCGAATGACAAATCTATAACGCACGTATTTCACAAATACAACCTCCGGAATGTAGTATGTTGCGTACTGCAGCGTAATCTTTGTTGAACAATGGTAAGTGTATTATCTGTGCGCTTTTGTCAGTATGTAATACTGCTGAGAATATAATTCTCGAGATTTTCTGATGACTTTCAGAAGCAAGGTCAAATCAGAACGGACGACAACCTCATACTTCTATAACAAGTGCTCTCCCCTAAATTCCAGCTGAGTGTTCTGATTGGTCGAAAGGTTTTGGGCGACCGTAGACCAACAGGCCTCTGTACGTGTGCCCACAATCTATCGGGACGCAGCTTTATGTTGCATAGACAAACTGGAAATGAAATGGCTTGATAAGAAATCATTATTTTAATCAAAATAATTACGTGTAAGGGAAATTTTAAGTAATAACATATTACAATATGAAACCGCGGATGTATGAGAAAGGAATGAAACAACATCAACATTATTTGCGTCATGCGATCATTTATGTCAAGCAAGTGGCCAATAGCACAATTGCAAAAGACATATCAAAATGGACAACACCAGGCACAAAGGGTCCTATGTAATGGTATTCAGACATCATTTATATGCATCTATATACGCCAAGTCTATACGCGATATACTGATACTAACACAATACAAGACATGACAAATGGAGACATGAATAATACATGTTTTTTTACCTTTTATGGTTACATACTTTTTGTACGATTACAGCGATTTCAAAAATTGAATCAATACCAATTATAGGAAATATTAGTTGCACGGAATGGAGTTATTAGTATACAAGATACATAATTCACATCACTGTCAGATGTACCATATAAGAGCATTACCAAAGGCGGTATCATGTGATACAGGTTCAATGTAGCTAAGATGAACCGGATGCACGTGAAAGAAAGTATATTTACTCTTTCACAAAGTGTGTACTAATATTCAGAAATTGTCACTAAATTTCCATCATATCAAGGGATGTAATAATATGCATGTTACTAAAGTAGTGCGCACGGGATTATTGCCCCTTTACATTTATCGTAGATTTAACGCAAAGATCAAGCAACTGATTACTTAAATTAACTAGTTTGTCACTACCTGCTGAGCTCGCGTACGTGTAACGTGTATATTAAACTATATACCATTACCAATCCAATGAATCAAGGCGATGTTACCTCACTTTTGTGCTCGTGTACGTGTTTTGTGTATGTCAAACATTAAACCATAACTAAAACTTTGACGTAAATGTAAATGTTTACATTCAGAACGTAAAAGTACTTTCAAACCTTGTATAACTAGTACAATGACAACTATATTTGATATTTATTTATTTGTGTCAATTACGTGTTCCTTTCCATTACATGTTTATATATTTGTTAATACATTATAATGTGTATTTTTCTTTATGTATGAGTCATATGTATATAAATATGCAATAAATGCAACTGATCTCTTTTCGTTCGTTCAACATGTGATATGCGCGTAATGTGATATAGGCTTGTTTACATGGTTTTAAGATCTGTGTCATGTTATGTTATCGGTTGTTTTATGCTTACTTTAAATCAAATCTGCGTATACAATAATTACTGCCATGTATATATATATATATATTCCACTTACTTTATTCATTGCCATTTCAACCAGATTATAGTTGTGTATGGCATAGTAATGCCGTGTTAAATGTATGATTTAATGTTAATGTTTAATAGCTAGTGCTATGCTAACATGTACCTATGATCTGCCCTCAAATAGTATGCCAAATACTAGTGATAAAGACTGATACATGTGTGTAGTTCAGCATGCCAATTGCATATAATCACTGAGCACGTAAACGCGAAGATTAATTAGAAGCAAGTATACATGTATGCGTTTCAATAAATCACAAGTGCTTGTATTGAATTCTTTGTGTTGCCAAAAATAGATACGTGAACTCCAAGGAATATTACGAAAATGTACACATATAGGAAGTTTAGTTTAAAGTTAATTAGCACCAGGGGGCGTCTCGGTTGAAAGTGTTTTTAAGGAAATTATTACAATATGAACACAGGCTGCAGTAACCCAAGCATGCTTCACCTCCGATGTGTATTGATCTTTGTCGCGCATTTACTACTAGGTATGTACATTTGTTTATATTTATACAAACAACAATTCAACAAGTAAATATCACATCACACAGTGCATTGAGTTTATCTAAACTCGTATAAGTGTCATCCTTTGCACTGTCGGTTGTATACATCTTATTATGCGTGTGCACATCCGCGAAAAACCAAATCGATTGGTACATGTGTGCGGTATTTCCTGTCGTAATACTGGATTGCTCTCACGTGGCTGCAAATGCCAATTAAACATTAGTATGACCAATATCACCATAAAAATCAACGTTAAGGCGCATATCATGTATTTATTGTTTATGTCGCTCGATCGGTATCACACCCGTTTACTCGCTCACTCACTCACTTATTCAGTTGCTAACTTACTCACTCTCTCACAGGAGCATTATGAATGATTTGTATGAACATTTCATTATGAAACGGCACGAAATATAAGTAGTATGTGTATTAAAACAATTCGCATTAAGTTACGTACGACAATTATGTTTAATTGGTAAAATATATCACAGCTACATAAGCTTAATTTTAATAGTAACCTCTTCCCCTTGGCTTTGTATCGCTCTTTGCGCAATATATAAACCTTCATGCAAACACATAAACCCAATTGCCGGCGTTGGATAAACATTTTATGCTTATAAATTGTTAGAAAACCCATTTGTATACATACGAAGTGGCAATAAAGCTGGCATCTTTCTCTGTACTATTTTTGGTATTGTAGTGTATATTATATTTAACATACACAACTGTAAGTAACTGATTAAAATGTATTAACTGGAAATGAAACGATGATGCATACTATTGATTAAATTAGCTGTGCTTCGTAAATGCTGTTTTATATAAATATAAAGCAAATATTAAAATTTAAGACACTCGTTTACAATGTAGTTTTAATTCGCAATATATATGACCACGATATATACCCATGTTTGCATCGTTTGTTGTTTCTAGTCATGCGAAACTAATTCATGACCAGACATTGTTAGTTTACACAGGAGTTGTATATTTTCTGAATAATATAATCTAAACACACACTCAGAAAAAATATGTGTTGGCGAATATTCGACGAATGACAGGTGTATTGCATTGCAATGTTATAGATAATTAATCGACGCTGTTTACCGGTACTTGTGTGTGCCAATATAAAATATACGTATTAACAATCGATCTATTAGTTGATTTAAGATCGTTCTTTGTACTGGATTCATAATTTGTCAGCTATGTTTTTCAACTACGTATGTAATGGTTGATATTGATGCATATTTAATGCGCCCTATCGTGAAAGCATGTTTGAAAATTCATGTCAAGTATATTTGCAAATGGATACTTGCAAAGCTTAATAGCCGTAGCCCCGCCGAAAGGCTATCACATGAACACCAATACAAGATTGCAAATGCATAAACACTTGTACAGCTAAGTAAATATATAATTTAAGTTGTATTAAATGTATACCTAATAATTTATAACTTACTAGTACGTCACTAAATAAACACACTCGAAGTACTAATCAAACAGGCCAGAAATGATTGCGTTTTCATAAATCTATTTATTTTATCAAATATTTGCATTACGGCAATTTACAAGATATAAAGAAATGCAAGTATAAATAGCAATTCATTATATTTTACATATTGTCTAAAGAGCAATAGACCATTTCTCCAGTATGAGCAAATCTATGTACTATTTTGATAAACAATTCCTAGAGCATATAATATTCATAAAACATGTACATGCATTTTAAATGAAATAAATACAATTTGTTTAGATTGTAATTTTTTAACGATATATTGCACGTAAAAATAGTTCATCTCGATTATTTTCCTTTAGCACAGTGTTGATCTATGCAATGTTTAAAAGATGTGTTATGGATTTCAGTTACTAAATGAAATGGTCCTATTTTATTGTAAGTCGAACATTTTTGTTAAATGTGTTAGAATCCATTTTAACGGCAATCTAGGGCACTTGCCAATACAGTTTCATTACAGCAGCCTAATTAATGGTGCGTCACAACGCTGCTACTCGCGCACTTGTCAATACATGTTCATTAAAGCAGCCTAATTAATGGTGCGTCACAACACTGTTACCACAACGTTCCTTCTATTTTGTGCATTTTTTTCGCTCTTTGCAATTGATTCAACCCCTGCAGATAGACACAATATTGTATAAATAAACAATTTTAAAATAAGAATATTTATATCGTATATCGCAGTGGCTGTTTTATAAAGTCGCATTTAGCACGTAGGCTTACTTTGTAAAGACAGTTTAAATTGTAAGATAATGCATCGGTTGCAATTGAGATACGCAAAAGTATATGTACATATAGGATTTGATACTACCATCGTACATATTGTATACAGTCGTTATCAAAACTAGTGCATATCTGCTAATTGTATTACTTGTGTATTGGTAATTTATGTTTCATGAAGTGTAGTTTGGATTGTTATTTTGTATTTTTCCCATGGGATTTTCTCCAGATTTTTTAAATATGCTTCTTAATTGCATATATATGAATATTAAGCGTTATTTAACTGTTTGCACTAATTCTTGTTTGAACAATTTAAATATGATTAGAAAAAAAAAATCCCACTTTTTAAATTGGAAAACAACCCAGTGTGAAATAAAATGTTATTTTATTAATTAACAACACAAAAATATTGAGTCATTTAAAACAATGTCTTGTTTTATATTTCTGAATATCTTTATAAGCGTTTTCTTAATTTTTACATTTTGAATTTCCCCACTGGATTTGTTTCCGATTCCCGAAAGTGGGAACATTTTTCACACTTTAACAACTGGAAACATGTTCTCACTTTTAAAAGGGGATTATTTTATTTTGTAAGAAAAAGTGCATTTCCTCATTTTTACGTAATGCATTACTGTTTAAACTATGCTATTCAAAATCTAAATTATCAGAATTCCAATGTGGAAACGCATGAGAATTAGAACCTGTGATACCGAGGTCGAGCGCAGACAACAGATTGACCGATACTGTACATTTTGTTTCAGCTAGTTATAATAATAAAATGTTAATACAATTATTGCATATTACGCTTAATTCGAACGTCGATTCATTTTTGTCATCTATCAACCAGTGAATAATGCAATAAGTTTAGCTTAATATTTCAAACAGTCAAGTTTTTTTCGTGAAACGCGAAAAAACTTTAAATTTGGGACACACATGAACCCGCTCAGTTGATGACGACACTCAAATACAGAATTCTACTGGTAAATAAATTACCATATGTCATGTACTTATTGTTCATCTATTAGATATTTAAAAATGTATAAATAAAGATAATACAAAGAGTTTGAGATCTCTTGTAACATTTCCAAAGTTTGAATAAGTATTAAAGAAATATATGTGGATAAGGAAACTATATTTGGGTCGTTATAAATCGATTGCTGCTAAAATAGAATTGTAAAAGAAATGTTAAACTTTAAACAATGTACACACATCAATTTCTTGATCATTAGTTACAGCATATTCCAAATAGCAATAATTTGATAATTCGAAAATCGGCAACAAAGCTGAACCGTTTTGATGACGATGATGATATTGATGATTATGAGGATTATAATGATAATTATAACGATGCTGATGATGATGACGACGATGATAATGATGATAATGATAA
>CM051029.1:3051403-3146403 GCA_027627225.1 Congeria kusceri | reverse complement strand
GTGTGCATGATAAGTGTACAATTGGTAGTGTGCATGGGAAGTGTACAGTTGGTAGTGTGCATTTGATGTGTCCAGTTGGTAGTGTGCTTAGGAAGTGTCCAGTTGGTACTGAGCATGGGAAGTGTTAAGTTGGTAGTTGGCATTGGAGGTATCCAGTTGGAATTGAGCATGGGAAGTGTGTAGTTGGTAATGAGCATGCGTGTCCAGTCGGTAGTGTACATGGAAAGTGTTCAGTTGGTTGTGTGCTTGGGAAGTGTCCAGTTGGTACTGAGCATGGGAAGTGTTAAGTTGGTAGTTGGCATTGGAGGTATCCAGTTGGAATTGAGCATGGGAAGTGTGTAGTTGGTAATGAGCATGCGTGTCCAGTTGGTAGTGTACATGAAAAGTGTTCAGTTGGTTGTGTGCTTGGGAAGTGTCCAGTTGGTACTGAGCATGGGAAGTGTTAAGTTGGTAGTTGGCATTGGAGGTATCCAGTTGGAATTGAGCATGGGAAGTGTGTAGTTGGTAATGAGCATGCGTGTCCAGTTGGTAGTGTACATGGAAAGTGTTCAGTCGGTAGTGTGCTTGGGAAGTGTCCAGTCGATAGTGTTCGTCGGTAATATCCACTTGGTAATGTGCAACGAAAGTATGCAGTTATCCGAGTGAAATTTAGCAGACAATTCATTGCCTTAAATATTTTGTAAACATGTTTGCATCTCTTTCTACAATATTATCATTGCTTTTGATTATAATTTGAACAAACGCCGACGTGTTCTTTTTGTTGTAAACATGAACTAGGTTTCTGACTTAAATACACACTTACCATAATGTAATGTAATCTTCAAACAATAAATACAAATTATGTACAGATATTGTTACGAAGACGTTGGAATAACTCGTTTATTTTAATATGACATTTGTTATTTTCGTAATATATTTATATGGTAGTGATTATTTTGTTGAGTGTAAAATAATACGATATATTAGAGTGTTTCATATAAAAAATATATGATTGGTTATATATGTATACATTACGACGTAGTACTCACGTTTGTTGTAGTTGCGCAGTTGCTTCGACTTGCCTCTTTATTATTTAAAATGTTTATTCGGGCAAAGCCCATAGCACATTTTAACATTAACTTAAAATGGACAACTTCTATGCAAAGGGCAATATTAGTACAGCCTTGGGCAAACAAGTGCCTATAGCGCTCCTCTGACTTATTAAGTAAGGAGGGTCGGAAGCGAAATGACCATGATATGCTATATAACGGAGAAAGGTCCTGCCCTCTGGCGATACTGTTTTGTTTAATACATCAAACCGATTTAAAGTCTTTTAGTAGAGGGCTACATAAGGGACATTTCTGCGAAATTATTTCAAAATTTTAGCGGTGGTTTATGATATGTTTTATTCAAAGGTTTTAATATAGCCATATTAGAAAAACTCGCCTCACCCCCTTATGGACATTTTTTTTAGTACCGGAATCAATTGAGCAAATTTGGTAGCAAATCACCGAAAGGAACATTTTTATGAAAGTCCTACTTGTACTTTTTGACAAAGAAATGTTCACAGTTTTCAATAAAGCCATACAAGCTAAAGTGGCCCGCCCCTCTGGCGGCCATGGTTTCCAAGGGACCCATAACATTTGAGTAAATTTGGTAGATAACCGCCCTAGGTATATATCTCTGAAATTACTTCGGAATCCAACCTGTGGTTTATGGCAAAGTTTCCAATAAAGCCATATAAGGAAAAAAAGGCTCCGCCCCTTGGCGGCCATGTTTTTCAACCGACCGGAACCATTGGAGCAACTTTGGTAGAAGCCATCCAATAAACATTTATGTCAAATCATTTCGAAATATAACCAGTGGTTTATGACAGGAACATTCTCAAAAATTTAAGTATAGCCATATTAGTAAAACTAACCCAGCTCCATGGCGGCCAAGTTTTTCAACGAAGCAGAACCAATTGAGTGACGTTGGTTAAGGACTTACCCAAGAATATTACTGGATAATAATTCGAAAATCGTACGAGTTGTTTAGGAGGTGATTTGGTTACATGTTATCCTATTAAGAGCTCTGGTGGCCGTCTTGTGCAGTGGACCAGAAACATTCAAGCAACTTTGAAGCACCCAAGGAACATTAATATGAAGTTGTATCAATGTCGGTTAAACCGTACAGACGGACGCACGCACGACGGACGAATAACCATGGCAAACGTTCGCTGACCGTCGACCTGTGAAGCTAAAAAATGAAGATACTAATAATGGTATTAAAAAGAATAAAATGTACATTCAATGTGAGCATGATGAGAACATACAAGAGGCCCAGAACGACGTTACTCACTACTGGTCTTTAGGGCCACCCTTAGAACAGAAACATTATTGAAACTATTATAAACATGACTATAAGACATATCAAAGGCCCTGTTGTTTCAGACAAGAAGATATTTATTTTAAAACAATGAGCCCCGGGACGTGGCCATTTTTAACAAAGGGGCATTTAAAGAACAATACATGTACAATAGAGTACAGTGTTGCTACATGCCAAATATATTAAAGCTGTAGGCAGTGTAGTATCAGACAGGAATATGTTTGAAGTATGTTTTCTACAAGAGTCAATATATGAATCTGAGTTCCGGGATGGCGCCTCGTTTAAGCCCAGAGGCACCAGTTTTATAATTTTGGTAAAGAAACATAAGACCTAATATAAAAAACCTAGTCCTTATAGTTTCATACAAGAACATAATACGTTGTTCCTTTTAAAGTATACGTAACTAAAACTTGAGCCCCGGAGCGGGAACATTGTTTAGCCCCACTGTCCAGATTGTAGGTCTTATACTCAAACATACGCAAAATGATATTACTATTTGCAAGTTCAGCCATACGTTAATAATATCAAGTTTTGTATTGTTCATTGGGAAATCTGTAATCTGTAATCAATGACATTCTTCTATATTTTCTTTATTTGCAAGCCAGGACACATGCTTTCGTTTCGATACAATCATGATTCTTATCACATATTCTGATGTTGAAACGATTTACATGTACTATAAGTCTGACGTTGAAACAAATGTTTGTGTTCAAGGCAATTCCATTTTACCAATGTATCAACGTCGAATATTGACGCTGTTTCAATGTTGTTTCAACGTAAAAACGGCTTCCAGTGTGTGCATTTTATATTTTAAAATGTCTTATATCCGAATAATAGTTCTCCATCTGTTATATGTAACTTAATGTGAGCAAACGTTTTAGACACCTGTATCGATAATATTAGGTTATTTAACAGCGATATGTACCTATAGACCAACGTGAGTATTTCAGATGTATACGAGTTCAAATAAATATAAGATAAGTGTTTGTTTTCGGTGCGATAACGCGTGATATCGTCACTGAAAAGGGAGACAATTAATATTTTCACGAGCGTTTTTTATTGAAATGCTATTTGAATATTATTTACGTTTGAGTTTTATTTAGGGGATTATCAACACGATATTTATAATATTACGTCCGCACTATTTTCTCTATAATGCGTATTAATCGGGATTAGTAATATACATTCCAGCGCCATCTTGGATTACGATCAAATGTGCCGTGGATTAGATCTAGTTAAGCAACTTGAATCGCAATTTGTTTTTGACTCAAGCATTATCATGGCCGCGTTTTTACAGTACGACAGTCTACTATGCTACACAGAATACTCATAGACAACGCAGAATCCGTGTTTCTAAATTAATTTAAGTTTAAATACAATTGGATACACGTAGTCGTTGAATAATGGTCAGCTTTTAAATTAAGAAGTTAACATCCTATGCTAGCTTTAAATATTTTTATGATAAAAGTACATATTTCAAGTGAAAGTGCGTTCAGTTCTCCGAAATTCAGTTTTCTAAAAATAGCGTGTGCATATGTGTTATTATGTAACCTGTAGTTAACACAATCACGACATTCAAACGCACATATGTTTTCGCAAGCAATTTAAACTGATTAAGCTCATAAATACGCGTTAAACTGTAAAACAACACAATTTGTACTGTTATGAGTGTTCTGAAATTGAACACTTATATGTATAAAGTGTTGTCTATAATAATTATTCGGACTTAACAACACAATTGGATCAAAACTCAGTCAATAATTTGAAGAAATCAAGATGGCGGATAATTAAACGCTGAAAATTACCTACAAGAACACACACATGATTTTAAAATACTTAAGAGTGGTTACTGAATATAAAAACTTAATACACACAAAGCAATAGTATTATGTGCTAAATAAACACAAGTTATTACTTAAGGGTACACAGGATTCTTGTTATATTTTAGAATTGGAGAACGGGTAATACAATAATTATGTAAACAAAGGGAGACTACTGTTCACAGCAAGAGTAAACAAGTGCAAGTGTAATATGGAGACATGAATAAAGTGCAAAGGATAAAATAAATACTTTAAATGCTAAAATTAAATTTGGACCAAGATGACGAGCTTTAACCCGCAAGGCATTGTCTGTTCTAGTCTCCTTGGCTCAATACGTCTGAGGAAAATCAAAGAGAAAATAAGAGGAAAGACAATTCAATATATCAGAGAGGTATTCTTAATATTTGGTGTTAATAATTTTCACGACTTTTCTTTGTTCGTAATTATGTATGATAAATGGTGGCAACACCTACAATTAAATATTGTTCAAATCAAATAAAATTAAAAAAGTAGTCGATCACTGTTAGTGATATGGGGATATATTTCACTGATATTTTTCTATATTACACTACTTTGCATTTAATAAATCACGGTATTGTACATAGCGCTGTTAAATACTATTTTTATTTTATACCTATTTATAATATTATTTGTGTATTATTTGCATAATATTTACATTAAAACATACAGTCTGAGAACAGTGCGCGCGTTCGCACTATTTGTATATATGAATGCCGTCGTTTTACGTGATAAATAATAGGCAAATATATATGTTTGTCTTTTATTCTGTAACCTGCATTAAAAACTATTGAATGAATTAATTTTAACTGCGAAAGCAGCATTTCATTCTTCAGAATATATTTCACAGAAAGCGACAATGACCGTGTAATAACTGAAACACTGAGTGTGTAGAAACTATATATAGACGTGCATGTTTAAAAGGCGGTTTGATCAATAGGACGTGTTTGGAGCGCGTTTGTTTTAATTAGTATTAAACAATGATGCAAGTTGTTAAAATTAATATTTTGCAGTTTATTGCAAGTGTTTCATGGGTATTCATAATTAGAATAACGCAATTATATAGATTTATATGAGTGATGTTATATGTTAAGTTCAAAACAAAAATGGAAAGCAACGGCATAAACAGATGTTGCTGAACTCTATGATTGATGTCTTTTGTTTTGTAGGCTTTATTTATGTTCGTTAGAAGGTGGCATTCATAATCGGATAAAGGTTTGGATATAACTTAACGTTTACACAAAGCTTGCGTGCTGACTAGGTAAGGTGATTTAGAAAACAAATCGCGTTTCTGGTTAGCACGGTTCACAAGATAAAAATAAATCTTCGTGGATATATAAAAATGAATTGAAATTATTGTTGCTGGATTTTAAAACACGTTTTCAAATAATTGGATCTGACAACTCATTGATCGAGGTAAAACTGAAGTTGCATATTTGTTTCGTTGTTGAGTACTCGGACATTATCGTATATTTATAGTGGGACCGTCCAATACGGAAAATAGTGTACGCACGCGCGTCCAATATGGTGACATATTGGACGGTCACGGGGCACGAATGAGGACATATGATTGGAGGATATAAATAGGTATTTAATAAAAGTGTTTATAGTCGGACCGTCCAATACGGAAAATAGTGTACGCACGCGCGTCCAATATGGTGACATATTGGACGGTCACGGGGCACGAATGAGGACATATGATTGGAGGATATAAATAGGTATTTAATAAAAGTGTTTATAGTCGGACCGTCCAATACGGAAAATAGTATACGTACGCGCGTCCAATATTGTAACATATTGGACGGTCACGGAGCACGAAGGAGGACATATGAATGGACGATATAAATAGGTATATAATAAAAGTGTATATTGCACGCATCGTGTCTGCTTGCGTTTACCGTAATACAACTTTTTCTGTAGATTTAAAACAAAAGACCGACTAATAATTATATTATATCAATTAACACATTCTTTTAAGCAATAGGCACAAATCATTTCACATAAAATAGCTCATCTTACCTTTTTTAGTGAAACGTACACTCAAAATAATGAAAACGAGATCAACAAAATCAAAGCCATGCCACGCTTTTTGTTGCATCTTAAGAAATACAAAATTTACATCAATACTTTTGTCGAAGAACCCGAGGAAGTTTAGATGCGGATTTAAATCACGAAAGCACAAGTCAGTTGATGACACGCATCTAAACATCGCGGATATTCGACAACAAACCATGCGGTTTCTTATAATTATGATTTTAACACGGCTTCAAACTGTTCTGAAAAAGCCATTTACATGTAGGGCTCTATTTTTATTAAGCTCCACCGAGGTACTTGCGGTAGTTAAGGTTTCATCCCCAGCACATTACATAAACGTTATACCTGTTCTCGAAAGAAAATGTTGTTAATCGAATTCTAATCGCTGAATACATTTCAAAGTTTTCAAAGAAATTGCAACAGTATGTACTACGCATCGATAGCTTGAACAAGAACACTATCAACCATACATTGTGAAGCGTTAATGGATGTTATTTCACCTACACATCGGCAACCTAGGACAAAAATCTACGTGTTACAGCCAACGTATTCAACACGTTTTAGTAATACAGACATACAGACATACAGACAGACAGACAAACAGACAAACAGACAGACATACAGACAGACAGACAGACAGACAGACAAACAGAGAAATTTCAGTAACTTTTATGGTAGAAAAATTTGAATATTGTATTAGCCTAAACATTCAACAGGCACATTTTTTTTAAATATTAACTTCAATACAATATATATGCTGATCATTGCAATAGATATCACGTCTACCAAAGTATGGACTCTTGTTTTTCGAGATGCACTTATTATTTATTGCCAATAAGCTACTGACTGACGAAATTCATGTCGTTGCACAAAAGGTTTTCAATGCATTGCTTAGTTTTAGCGGAAACTAGTATAGCAAAGTCATCAGCATGTACAAATAGCTTATTTGACAACAACACACATGTCATTAACATTAATAATATAAGGGCTGCGGTATTAAAATAGATCGCTTGAGAACGCTGCAAGGAACACTTGCAAGAAATACATGACATATCAACTGACTGGTGCATATCAGACACTTAGGCCGGTTGCATTCAAATGAATCACAATAATGGACTGTGTCCAACTTTTCTAAATGTCTAATAGTACCATGGCAATACTATGACCTTCATCTATTTGAAGGAGACAAAATATGTTAGGTGTATCAAACATGTATCGCTTGCCTGACTATGTCTAACACAAGACTGAAATTCATTGGAAGGATTATTATGAATAAGGTATTCGAACTGACCATAAATGGTCCGTTCAAGTATTTTAGAAACCATGCTTAAAAGAGACTTTACGCTTAAAATTGTATAAGGTCTACTGGAGAAAGGGAGCTAATGTGATAGTCTTACGTTCGTCGTGAGTGCGTGCGTACGTGCGACGGTGCGTCTGTACGTCCGTTAATACTTAAAACATCTTCTCATAAACTACTCCGCCGAATTCAACCACAAATGGTTACACTGAAATCAAATATGGCAGATAGAGATTTGAATGTGTTCATATGTATCCGGTCCATTATATGATTGTATAATAAGATCACAGGAGCTAAAGTAGTTTTTGTTATTACAACTTCGCAAATCTTCTTTTCTTAAACCGCAATGCCTAGGCGCATCATACTTTGAAGTAAGCATAATGTATGGTCGAGATACAAACATTGTTAAAATGATACCCCTGGGGGGGGGGGGTGGCCCCGACCCGGAACTTTAATTATTATTTTGCTCGACTTCATTAGGATAAACCTTAAAAATCTTCTTGTCTGAAACCTATAAACCCTGCGCTTTTGGTAGTTGATATGTAGCATTGCCTTATTGTCCTTTACCAAGAATGATATATGGATGCCACTGGGTTAAAAATATTTTCGTCTGAAAGTACAAGTCTTGGGCCTTTGATATTTAGTATATAGCATTGTCTTATCGTCCTTTACTAACATGTTTTCTATTGATGCCACTGGGCTAAAAATGGCCCCGCACTAAGGCTTTATTTCTTGTTTTAAATGTACTTTAATAGAAATAAAACCTTAGAACGTTTCTTTTCTGAAACTACAAGGTCTGCATGTAGGCCTTTGATATTTAGTGTGTAGCAAAAATATTCATATGGTTCATTGCCAAGTGTGTGAAAAGTTTGGCCTTAAAGAATAGCACAACCACAGTGCTAAAAGTCTTTACATTGACTTCTTTTCTAAACCTACAGTGGCTACAGCTTTAATTTATTTGGATGTACCATCACCTTCTTCCCCTTTATACCTATTGTTCAAAAGTTGCCACTGGCGTAAAAAATTGCTCCAACACGGGGCTAAATATTTTATAAACAAACATTGATATTGGATATGTAGCATTGCCGTATATGCCTATACCAAAGTTGCTAAGATAGTACCCATTTGCCAACCATGGCCTCTACGGGGCTCGATTAATACTTTTAAAATGAAAATACAAATTTTCTTGTCCAAAACAACTTCATGTGGTGCAAACAAACAACGCGGAAACTATATGTCAGTGGTACAGAGCATCGTATTTCGACAAAGTACGGAGATTGCACATTCCTTTGTATACTTTTAAAATATTTATTAGTGGAAGGAATGTTTCAAGCTGATTCAAAACAAATAGAGTCCATTAATAGTGTTGTATTTCATTCTATATGGTATGTGGAAACACATTACATCCTGGTTTCTAAATTGTTTTAAGCTCCGAACATCGTTTAAAATAATAATAAGTTTGAATTAAAATGGTCGTTCTTCTCAAAATGTTAAACATGAAAAGAGCAAACCAGTGTTTTGCCACCGATATAACGTATTAATATGCATTTATTCAATTAGTCAATTAGTAAACACGCATTAAGAATTTCAAATTCAATTATTGTTCACTTAACATGTATTAATATGCAAGTTAAATAAAATATCACGTCGATACATGATTATCAATCATGTACATACATTCATTAAACTATTGTTGAGATATATGCAAATCGGATGTTCATTTAATAATGTGCATACATTGTGTAGGCCGTTTTTGTATTCGGAAACAGTGACGACGTTTATATGTTTCGGTTATAATTACTGTGACTTGTAGTAAAAACCACTAAGTACTGTACACTCACAGTGGAATATTATGGAAAGATATGATATTCAATGAACTAATGAACTAGTAACGTGATTTCTAGGCACAGACACGCCGTTGGTATACAGTTATCACATGTGTCTTATTAATTAAGAGAGATGCATTTAATTTTTGAAAAGGTATAAACGCATTATTTCAGAAGATAACAGTATGCATACGTATTTAAATTAACGCAACTTTTTAAAACGTCACAGTGTTCGTTCAATGGTTTCAGTAGTTAAAAGTTGATGACACGAACGTTCAAGACACCTACACTATGTACACTGTAAATGGTTTGTATATCTCTAATGTACACCTCCGTCATTACAAATGAACCATCATTAGGATTGCAGATACATAAAATCCAAACTCCAAGTGTGTGTTCGCGTGTTTATGTCGTCTACCTGCCTTTCCTCACCTGTCACAAAAAATATATAGAAAACCACATATTATGTCGATAATATGGTGGAAACATTCAGACATATGCCAAACGAACTTTGCCTGAGTACACTGCTTAACACATACAATGGCAACCGCGTTTTCAGCATGTCAATGAATATAAAACCGGAAAACTGTATATTTCATTTTTCATCACACTGTGCACACGAATATGAACACTGCATCGTAGTATTTTAGCCTGTGCAATTGCATAAAAAAAATCGTTGGTACAATAAATGAAATGACAGTAAATAAATCAATATTGCAAAAAATGTATCGTTCTTGCATTATGCATATCACCTGAGTGTTCACAATAACTATGTGAGTCCATCATTTGTAATAAAGTTATGTTTTGCATCAAAACTTATAATGTTCATTGGTGAGTATCATAAATAATGTAGCCAAAAGTATTATTCTTGCTGGATTCAATGTCCTCAGTCAAAATAATGACGTTTCACCGGACTCCCTTTTATATTACTAGAGTTACAACATTTAAAAGACAATTGAACAAAGATCATTAGTTCAGAAAATATTTTAAATTCTAATATTGTGTCTAGACTTTATGAGCGTTCTCTGCACATAGTTTAGCATTGAACTACTTTCGATTTGAAAACCTTTAAAACGTTTTTAGATATGATCTTCATAAGACGCAAAGTGTGTGACTTTCCACCAGACTCTTAAATTTCCAATAAGTAATTGGTGACGAAATAATCAATATTTAAGAAATAGTAAGTGCAGATGTCAAAGTTATGATTGTTTATACTGCGTACGTCCTTTCAATGATCTCTACAAATATATGAATATCTATGACCGTAACTGATTGAAAATTGTAGGCAGACATATCCCACTTGCTCTCATTATTCTCTGTCAGAATCTTCATTAATGGAGTTGACATCGACGGTACTTTGCAAAAAGGTGGACATTTATTAAAACAAGATAGAAACTTAGCATCTCGAATATATTTTATACATGGAAGTGTTAAGAAAATACATGTTTATGACAATATCACTGCTAGCGGTGCTACCGCTCGTCTGATAAACACACTAAGTGTAAGTGACGTAACTGACTGCTGTTTCAAAATATGTTAGAAAATTGCATCATAATGCAAAAAATCATATAAAAATTACATACAATAATCACTATGCACAACAGAGTTACGATTCAATTCCTGCACATTAATTTTGATTATACTGAATAAGTGTTTCGATTGAACAGACAAAAATATACCAAGTTTGAAGCCTCTATGTTTTATAGTTTTTGAGACATGTATGTGTGAAATTGTTTGTCTAAATGAATTTCCTAAATTGAAAAAATACCATTAAGTAATTAACAACGGTGGAAGTGTTAAAATTGATGTTATTCACACTTTACGTTTAAACATATTTTATTTCCGTCGTGTAACTCTATTTTACATCAACCATGGTACAAGTAAACACAATCAGCATATAGAGGGACAAGGGTTGGGCTAAAATTTATTTCAACATTACTGGCGGTTCGCCCCTGAATATATCGAAATACATAAATAAACAAACACGGTTGGTCGGTTAAACATAACTGAAGAATACATTTAGGAAATAACGGTATTTTTAACAAGCTAAAGTATACACAAGGATATACTGTTAAATCGTTAATTTTCGTGGTGGTCTAATTTTTGCGCTTTTCGCGCTCCAGCCATTGCGGGAATTTATGACCACCGCGAATATTTACCGATTCCGTAGCAACACATTGGGATTACACGTTTGTTCAAATGTACGTCGGTTATTTTTGGTAAATATACGCAGGTAGGATGCGAATGATTTTAATGAATGTCTTTTAATGTTTTCTTCATCGGCTTCATTCTGATTAATTAATGCGTACATTTTTCGTTTAAATAAAATTGTGGGCGTTTTCGAACATTTAAATGCGGTCATACACTGCAGATACGCTATATCGCGATTACCGGGGTCCATATAAATACATTTACATGTATGCACTATAGCCCAATTTTGTGACCTCAAAACCTAAACGTAATTAACATGCATTTTTCATAGTTGTTAACATCATTAATGTGTTATGTTCATATGTAAAATATTCCATTTTGTATACAAAGTAATACAGATCTAATATTATTCCTTGTTATTAATTTCAAATCGCGTATAATCAATTCAAATTCCGAAACGCCTTTCGGAACATTACTATTCACGTGATGCAAACACAAATTCTATGTTACCATTAAACTACAAGTGTATTCTATGTTAATCCTTAGTTCTGCTTAAAGGGCGCGCGAAAATTATGCCGACATGTACAACGTCACGTCATCCGCATGGAAAGCGAGTGTGCATTGATTGACCTAAACATACTTTGCAGCGAAGAGTACATTGAGATCTTTACTTTGTATAAAAATTTCGTAACGCATAATAGCAAAATTCTATTTCTTTAACACAGTTGCGCGAATGCATGATTTTGAACACTCGTAAAAGGAACATGAAGATGTTACTATTCAAACATTTTTGAGTAAAGAATTAGCGCCCGCGATGTGGAGTCGAAAAGAGAACTTCAATCGGCACTTAATTAACAACAAGGAGTCCGTTTGACTGTGAGCAAAGTTGAGTTCTCCTTCTCACAGTTATATAATCTGACAAATTCCTTAAGTCGTAAGAGGTCATTTGATTTACAGTGTTAGGTAAGAGGTTTCTGAGAAAATCAGGACAATCGTTATGATGCATTTTGTATATCGTGACAAGTGTGTTATAACGCCTACGATCTTCTAAACTTAACCAGTTAATTTCTGTATTATACAATTCTCTTCATGAAACCGATCTAGTTAGGCGAACAACTATTCTTGCAGTTTCCTTTTGAATTTTATATAACGTTTGTTTTTTTCATATAATTTGCAACCATCCCAAACCACACAAGCATGTTGATTAAGGATTTTTCTGGATTCTGGGAATATAAGTCTTCTGATATGACCTACACTGTTTGAAGTAGTAGTCATAATGATTTTAATGTGAGCGTGCCACTTACGATCGTTGCTAAAAGTTATTCAACTGTGTTTATGAGTCTGTACAAATGTGAGATGGATATTTTAAGATTGCAAACGTAGATTATTTATATTGGGTTGTTATGCAAATACGATGGCGTTAGTTGTATGTGGGTTACAGTCTACTAACCAGGTTTTCAACCGTTGTCTTTTTAAATAAAGGTCAGGGTTCAGAATGCCTTTTAAGTCACTTAACGTGGACGTAATTCATGCGAGAGACGTGTCATCAGCAAACAGCCGTGTACTGCTTAAACGACTTTCAACTATGCCGTTAACGTTTGTGATAAAAATCAATGGACCTAAAACAGAACCTTGTTATACATTAACGTTCATTGTAAGTTCAGCTGATAAAGCTGACCCTGCGAACACCTTTTGTGTTGGATTTGCTAAGTTGTTTTTTATCCAGGTTAATACATTACCAAACAAACCAAATTAATGTACCTTGAATGTAAGACCACGGTGCCACACCCTACCAACACTTTTTAGACATCTCAAAACACAATACACGTGAATTGTTTGACATTGAAAGAACGAGATAGTTGATCAAAGATGTCGATAAATTGGGCAATCGTTATTAAAACGCACCTGAGTATGCTGAATAAGTACACCAAGTCTTAACTATGGGGAAACATTTCCCGAACAGGAAAACTGGGGATTCCCCTGACCTGCTTATTTTTTACTTATTTTAGCAATTTGTTTTCCAATTGGGAAAAAAAATCATGTTTTCAAGGGGTTCAGCAAAATTGTCCGCTGCACAGAGATGTATAGTGACCAAGATGTATGTGGTCTCAAAAGGTTCAGGACATATTGTTATAAATTTTCCCCGTTCATAACCTTTTAAAAATATGCCATTGTGAAGAAAACTGTTGCTTAAGTGTATGGTTTTTACATAAAAAGACTAATGAATATTTTTTCCGAATTGGAATTCCATGTTTTCATCCGGGAAATTGTTTCAGAAAATGTGAGATCATAAAACAACATTCGCATTGAAAACGGATGTTCATACTTTAAATGCTGGGGTTTTTACGTCAATATAGTTAAAACATTACATTTAATTGAATTTCAAAGTAAATTATAACTCTGTGGAATAAAACATGGCTTTTTCGAAAGTGCATTATTTTATTAAGCGTTTTTTTCTGAGTGGCGAGATATGGGTTAAAAAACTATTGATCTTAATATTATTTGTGGTGCACAGTCAATGGATAAAACATAACACTGACTTATGTTTGAGATTTTCGATGAATATAAATTAATCCTTTAACAACAGCTGCGGTTGAGTTTGCGTTATCCGCAGCAAAACCCGGATCGGTCTATTGAATCTTGTTCACTTGAAAATGAAAATCATTCCAGTCGAATTTAAAGATGCCGAAATGAATATGCAATCATAACATAATACACAATTATCATTAATGTGTATCTCATTTATTCTGCAGTTTCATTGTTATATTATTGCAATGCATAGCAACGTATCCAATGTTTTATCATAAATCACTATTACTTTGCCAATAAGAAAATTCATTGAGAATGTTCAGCCAACTGTTATGTTACACCATAAAATAATTTGTATTTAAAAATTTACTGAAATGTTAATAAATTCTTTTATGTATGACTAGTATTTAAATGAATTCAATGAATCGTTAAGCAAAATCAAGGTGCCAATACAAAATGTTATATATGTAAAGAATTTACCCATCCAGTTGATCTATATTACACACAGTCACTGTTTGCGCCTATGGGTAAATACTTCTCAAAGAAAGTGTTGTGTGGACAGTCGAATGCGTTAGGTAATAAAGCCCGTGTTTATTACGCACAAGTCGTTAGGTAGTTAAGTAACCCGGATGTGCGGGTAGTATAAAAGCGTGAGCGTTAGTAAATTCTAACAGATTTGCTATCGCTTTCGTCGGGTTATCATCGACAGTAATATAGAAGGTAATTAAAATTATAGTATGAATTAAACACAAGGGACTTTGGTGGCTCTGAGGCTGGCAATACTCTTCTTGCGATATATGGGCCATGTTAGCAGGATTCCTACCCCTCAATTGCCCGGGTCGCTAGTAGATTGATAATATAAAAGTTCAATACGTCCGTATCAAGACACCAAGTCTGTTAAAAGGTTCAATACCCAGGGAACGGAGTCATATAGGAATAAATACCATACAGGCCTGTGCAACAAACCCGGAGTAGTATATAATGTGTCATAACACAGACTCGGAGTCAATACAATTTTCCAGACCACTCTCAGGATATCGTAGCAGAGTGGAAGTCGTGCTCGGGGTCATTGTATAATAATAGTAGTTAATTATATTTAATTTACTGCTCCATACCAATCATTTGTCTACAATAAGCTAATTATAAAGCAACGTAGCTTGGGGAAAATTATATATACATATAAATTATAGTATTCGTTCTATTGTTTAATTGTGTGAGCCATAGTTGCAAACCCGAAGCTCGGGCGAAACGCTACATATAAAGTGTGTATTAAATTTTATTGAATATGTTTAATCGACCACTGTCAACGGCATGGGGAATATTAATTATTATCGGGTGTATATTTACGCTCTTGCTTTCAAACACATAAATTAAAAAATAAATCACGGCCTTGCTTGCAGCAAAAAAACTGAAATGATTCAATCGACCACTATTTACGACTTTGAATATAATTAACACCCATCAGTTAAAACAGTGAGCTAAAACTGGGACGGTTGATGAGTACAACCCTGCCAAATGGACTATCGCCCTGGAATTAAAACTCTAATCTTGCCTATGATGATATGCATTTTTACTCTTACAAATGTGCGTGACTGTAAAGATTGCATAAAACATATAATTCCGACCAATCATGCATTCAATACAACTTATAATCTGCAACAACGATGCAACAATTCTTGTGCAGATGACCAACCTGACCTATACTAATTTTCAATTGCGAACTGCTGGTAATTCACGATCTCAGCAAGGTGTTTTAAATTGAATACAATTATATCCGAAAATTAATTATCTATTTGGCAAATTAATTAATTAGATGATCAAAATATACCAACATGAATTAACTGACTGATCAATCCATTTCCATGAGCGATTCATGGACATGAACACTGGAATTTTTGCAATAATTTAAGTCGTATTAATATGTTTCTAAAGATTTGTTTAAGCCCATAAAGGCTTTTTATTTTAAATGCGTTTTCCATATATTTATTGCGTGCTTTGTATTATTTACCTCCCTTTAACGAGAATATGAACCTAAATTTCAATACTAATAACATTTGCTGATTAGAACCCGACTAACGTGACTGTTTAACACATATGTAGAATTTATACAGTCATGATACGTGTCGTGAATTGAAGCTCTTGACACAATAATCTCGATTTTAAATGCCTCATTTGCACATTTTGTGTTACTATAAAAATTAAGACAAATTATATACTAGTTAAATCAATGGATTCATCAATCAAATAATAACTTTCTATAACAAAAACATAAAGTTGTTCGTACTCGCAAATGTAGATCTATTTGTGTATAAAATTATAATTTTAGTTATTAACGTTTACGTGCAACAACCATTTTTCGAAAAAAATAATAATTATTGCTTACGTAACGTGCACGCGTCTACACCCCTCGTTTCAGCCAAATTTTAATTTAGCACCCATAACTAATTGTTGACGGTTTCACTCATGTTTGATTCATGACACAAATGCAAATCAGTCGTCTATTTAGAATATTAGGATAATGAAATCAACAACCTGTGCATGTACAGCAGAGTACGTAAACGAAATTCTAGTTCATATAGTTAAATGCGAACATAGTTTTACAATTCTATAGCACTAGTTATATTGAGTGATCCACAAACTTCTAAACATATGTAATAAGGCGGAAACCGTTATAATACAAGTTCAAGTATTCAAAAGGTTATATTATAGCACGAATATGAATACAGAAGAAGAACGCATATTCATTTTAAATTGCCTATTTTTTATAAATAATAAGGATGATGTATTATTTCTTGTTTTTAAGTACTTTAACTATACACAATTATTCAAACATGTAACAATAGGCTATTCAATTCGGTACACGGAATTATATCCCAAAAAGTGAGCTACGAATATATATTGACAGTTCTATAGCACAAGTTATATTAAGTGATCCACACACGTTTAAAATGATATAGTTAGCAGAAACCGCTTAGAGTATACTACCAAATATTCACATGTTGATATGTGTTGATGATCATAAATAAAAAAATAAGAAGAAAACATATTAATAGAAATAATTAAAATTATTACTGCTTGTTAGTTACGTAAATTGAATCAAAACACGTTAATGTATTCAAACATGTAGCAATAAGCTACCCAATACAGTACCTGTTTTGCAATTTTCACGTTCTGCAGAAGAACAGTCATCGCAATCAACAAGCAGACACCGATAGATCCAACGACTATACTGAGAGTGCATACTGCGGTCAAACCTGCTTTATATAGAGAGTAACGACAAGCTTAATACAATTTAAATAATAAGATTGATATGATGTCCCAAATCGCGCATCTGAGTACAGACTGTTGCTTAAATGTAGGTTGTGAGTAATAACAGATGTGGTGCCCGTTTGAACAAAAGATGAAAAATAAACGACATCATGACTTAGTATACATCCGGTTGATTAACTGGCCTACTTTACTTTGTCCTACGCCTTTGATTGTTGAAACCAAACTTCAGTCTATAAACCTCATCGCTTTAAGTACAAAACTTGTCGGAGAACGAACGGGGCAACAGCATAGCGGTACTGGTCAGATGCACAACACAAGTTTCATCCAGTCCTTTTTTTAGTTAACCATATTTACCTTTTGACGCAATAATTATGCTAAGGTAAGGGCCTGTTGCGAATTAGCAATGTTTTAAGCAATATTCATCGGATGAAATCAACAACATGTGCATGTAAAGCAGAATGCGTAATGTCATTATATTTCAAATAGTGAGGTATAAAACACATTGCCAGTTCTATAGCAATATTTATAATAAGTGAACTACACACATCTAAAAAATCATGTATGTGGTAAGGCCGAAACATTAAAAGAACAAGATCAAAAATAAAGATTCACATTTTGATATTCTTATTACATTAATATTATTAAGACAAATGAGAATATTAATTCCAATTTGCGTAGTTTTTATAAATAATAGTGATACTTAATTATAGTGTGTTCATTATGTTATTTAAATCAAAACAAGTGTTCAAACAATTAAAAAAGCTACCCAATACAGTACCGTTCATTGTTTTTGTTTTAGTCAATATAATAGTCCAGACAAGCATCAAGCTGACACCGAAACATCCAAACACTATGCCGGAAGTGCATTGTAAGGTCCAACCTGTTTTATATGGGGAGTAGAACACAAACTTAATTTATTTTAAATAAGAATCGTGAAACGACGTTCGAAATCGCTCATCAGAGTTCAGACAGTTGCTAACATGTTGGCTTTATCAAGTTAAGTAATAATATGTTTGGTGCCAGTTTGAACAAATGATGAAAATTAAATAACATCATGACTTATTATACATCCAGTTGATTAACTGCCCTAATTCATTTCTATCCTACACCTTTGCTTATAAAAACTAAACTTCAATGTATAACGCACATCACTCGCAGAATAAAACGCCGTAGACTGAATGGGACAACAACATAGCGTTAATAAGTCGGTATTTACAAAGCTCCTAAGGAATATCTTAAATCAAGGACAATTCTATGTAATCTATGTTAAATCCAACCATATGTTTCCCAATTAGTAAAATATGAAAGACATAAACAATATTTACTAGTTTGGGTCATTTTTATGTAAAATGACAATTACATGAAACGCAGACTTAAAGAGTTATCTGAATTAAAGAAATATCTTCAAGTTTTCCCTAAGGAGTTTTGTGAATACCGGCTCTGGTCCGATCAATGTCTGAAAGCAAATGTTTTGCCATAGTCGCTCGACGTCATATAATGACGGCACCATTACAAAACTCATTTCCTAGAAAACATTATTTATGTATCATTAATTATCACGTGACTTATTTTGTTAATTGAAATAATACAATTCAGAAAAAAGGTCAATTGAATATTACACTAGTGTGAGAACTTGTATCAGTCTCGTTTACGACGTAACACAATCAACTCGACCGATACAAGTTCTCAGAACATCATACTAGCACAATATTTTATAAGCTATAATCTGTCACGAATTGACTGGTTTGTCCACTTATCACATACGCTTGAGAATGGATAAATATAAAAGTGCTATCAAACATATATGAATAAAAATGCTTCACAAAACTGGTAACTTTATTGGCATCAGACGGGCGACGCAGGAGAGTTCCTGAATACCGATATTTCACCATTAAGATTGTGTTCAGGTGAGCTACATGCAAAATATTTATTAAAAAAATGTATATTTATTTTAATCACGTAATTGATAAACACGCGTGTACATTAATAAAATAAATCTAAAGAAAGATTAAACTATGTAAAAGTATTATTGTAATCTTTTAACAAAAATACATTTAATGTTTGAACAAGTGTCAACTAACAAGAAGAGAATCAACTAAGGACATATTTTAAACATAGGCAATACTAAAACATTAATATTTATCGCTTTATATTTTATGCAAATTAACCGTTTTCTTGTTTTATCTTGAAATAGACCACACACGTACGTTCAGTTATGAATACAATTCCAATGCAAATAGGGGCAATAATCCATATCAGATTATGTGTTGTAATGCCAATTGTGGTTGGTGTAGTTGCGGTTTCTGAATCGACACGAAATGTCCTGCGATTTTAACTTAGTGAAAGATAACGATTTATTTGAATATGTATTATTTTATCTATATAAGAGTAATACAATAAAAAAACACTGTAGTTATTGTCCGATTTTATTGTCCTGGAACTCATGAATATTCCATGTATTTTCGTAAATTTATTTTAAGCTATTAACCCAGATAATAGACGCAGGTATGCATATGTATTGATTAAATCCTCAATACGTAACAGTTAATACTGTAGTGCAGTGGTAAGTACGAAATGTTTGTAAGCGTGATGTTTTGGGTTCGAATCCAAAAACAGTCACTTTTAATATATATATATATATTTTTGTTTTAATTGATTTCATTGATCATTTTGCTGACGTCATGACACGGAATCTCATCATCAACCCCTATTCTAACACAGAAGAGAACTGCGTCAATACTGCGAACAAAACAGAGTCTTTTGTGAGTGCATGTTTATGCAGATACAATAATTGAACTAAAAAAACGAAAGCAAAAAAATAAAGTGATGTTCAAGTAAAAGAAAATGATAAAAAAGCCTGAAAGATCTTGGCAGGATTCGAACCACCGTCATTGTGATTCAAAGTCTAAAACACTATCCAACGCGCTATTCTTCCTGGCACTTGTTGATAGGGTGCTTGTGATATATGACTGTGAAATCCATTCTTTACACGCTATATAAACGTTAAACCGATATAAATAAAACAGCCGAGCGCTACCGGAGATTAATGAGTGCCAGGTCAATAAAATTGTACAATACATATATATTATTATCACCATCATCACTATCATAATCATCATCATCATCATCATTATTATCATTCAAATTGCTACGACTTCTACTTCTACTACTAATAAACTTCTACAAGTACTACCGTAGTAATAATAATAATAATAATAATAATAATAATAATAATAATACTAATAATAATAATATAATAATAATAATAATAATAATAACAAGAAATAGACGAAGAAGAAAACGAAAAAGAAGAAGTTACCTGCATCATTTGGAGTCGATGCAGTTGTAGCTAAAACAATAACATACATATTTTAGCAGCAATGTAATAGACATTCTGATTACAACGCATTTTAAACGAATATAATTAAAACAAATTCCTATAAATATATATTTAATGTTGTTTCTACACAATTATTCGATAACGATTATTTTGGCAATATGATTAAACACATAATAGACTTCTTCATTTTAGGCCATTATATCTCGCTGACAGTCAAATATATGTCTGTATTTTAAACATGCTGACATCCAAATTTCATTAGTTTGATATTCGCTTTTACAAAGATAACACCAACAAAATAATAGAGAGTTCTATCATTTGAACACAAACAAACAAACGTGTACCTGAGTCCTTAACACATATGGTGATGTTCGTAGTGCCAGTGTCTTTAGAACAACTGTAGTTTTCCGGCTGTGTGCTATTGAACGTTACTATGGTGACATACACCTCTGTAAGGTCTTCATTTGAAGACATAGTGTATACACTGGAACTAGTTGGAAGAAGTTGACAAGAAATACCAGCTACATCCAAACAATCACCTATTTTGTAATTTCCATCAAAACAGTAAACTAGTTTTGTTTCTCCATTATTCCAATCGAAACTAAACACCAGCTGTACATTTTGTTTGCCAGCATCAACAAATTGTTCTGTGCATGCACCTGAAAGTAAATTTCAAAATTTGAAATAGTAAGCTTACGGCAAGTAGACTGATCAATATGTGTATTGCCTGTATTTGTTATAAAAACGTATGATTTATATTTTGATAATATATTTGTACATAAAATAACAAAACTTTTTACCTGCAAGATGGTACGTTACCCTGAGAATAATGAATACTCCAACCAAAATGGGCGACGCCATTTACCGTTTACTTTGTGCTCCTTTCAAGAGTACACACACTGTTTGCACGTATCGTAGTGTAAACACAAATCAAAGCTCTGCATGCACCTTTTGTTTATGATAGTCTACAACATAACTGTCAGTACTTAGGCTATCAGGTATGAGAATTAAACTGCGTGTTAAGAGTCTGACTTTTGACATCGAAATATATCTGTTCTGAGATCATGCCATCACGATTTATACAGGACATTAAGTTTCGCATACACATCCATATGTATTATACAGTTATTGAATTGTGAGGCATTAGATATGATGTGATATTTACCGGATGCATGTGTTATTAACCAATGCGGTAGCCAAGGTCAGTATATTATTCTCCCTGTGTATATCACATATTATGATATGACTTATAAATAAACGTTATTTGATTGGCTCAGCGACACACCCTCGAAAGAAAATCATACAGTATATTACACAGCTTTAACCTCGCCCCTGCAAATATCAGATGATATTACACAGGACGTTGTTTTGTTCAAAGATTACGTCATAATACGACGATGTAATTTACGACGATGTCAAACCATTAGCTCCGGGTGGATTTGTGACGCTATGTTCAGTAGATATTATTGAGTCATTTTTATTTATGTTGGATTTTAAAAGCACAATGCATCGCGATCGCTAACTTTTGTTGTCTTTAACGATTGGGAACTTGAATAATAAAAGTTGATTGTGATAAAACAACTGTTGTAACGTTGCCTCTTGGAAGAAACGTAAACTGGAGTTAAGATAAGCAATATATTTACTTGCTTTAATTGCATTTTTGTTTTAATATTATGATTGAAATAATCAGATGTGTGATTCGTTACTAATTCATCAGCTGTTGTTTATTTCTTAGTCACATAATAAAACAAGTATGGACTTTTTAGCTGTACAATATCGTGTGCTGGTGCACAGCAAACTTTCATATTGAACTCGGCGACACAGCTAATCAGTCCATATTTGTATAATATTGTATGGCCATGTAGTCAATAACTGTTTTATTATATGATCATTGTATCTATAACAATCAAATATGTGACTCATACATGCAGTTTTTGGAATCGAGCAAGTTGTTAACAATTGAAAATATCTGATGAACATATACAAAATAACATATTTTGAATTAGCAGTTATGTCCCTGCAGGCTAGTGGAATACAAAGATACATGCCACCGGGACACAACTATCACGTATGATTCCTTAAAAATTGAATGGCCCGTTAGTCAATAAGTGTGTAATTATATAGTAACTGTTTTTCAAATATCCATCTCTTTCTGAACTGTTTAGACATTTACCATTCGCATTTAGTCCATTGTTAGTCAGGTATCCATACAACGTACACAACACACCCTCTGCATATAACCACAGGTTGAAGTTTATTACTAAACTAAGTTGATTCCAATAGGCAGTTGCCATACAGACTAATTTCAATTATTGAAAATCACAATAACAATGACTAAATCTAAAAGCGATATAAGTGGTTGAGGTATTCTCTGTTATGACGTGGTTATATGACGTCATTTTCATGTTGATGAATGGATAAGAATGGCTGCAACAGGGTAGGTAATTTAATTTTACAACAATAAGTATGTTCCCGTTCCAGAAAAGACGTAAATATCGACAGGATTGACACTTAAATAATTACATTGGATTTTCGATAAAATAAAGGTAAGTCTATAAATACAAAACATTTTATAAGGCGAGATTATGTTGTGTTGTTTCATTGCTGAACGGGACTAAATATTGCACATTTACATCGTGGCACAGATATATGTAACTATCTCTATGTACTGTTTCAATACATATACACTATAAAAAATCTTGCGATAGTGTACATATCTATACGTATGGAACATAAACAAACATTGCTACAGGTACCCGGGCAAGTTTTATTTAGCGTTTTATATATTTGATTTATTAACAAAATTGTATACAAATGCCTACCATATAGTTACCAAGCATTTACCATATGTGTTTAGGTTTACCGATGGATAAATTGTTAATACATGATTGTTTCTCGGCACACACATTTTGCTCGTATACAGCGCGGAACTAAGACATGAATTACTAATATATAATAAACGTATGGAAAACCGGAATTTCATGAATACCCCATATAGTTTGGTTCGTCGACAACTGTTTTGTCCAATGAAATGCGTAATCATCATATAATAAAAGGTTTTAACTTATTAAACTATCAAAACTATTCTGATGGTTGCAGTATGAATTTCGGAGGGTTCACATTGTTAAAACAACAATTAGTTCTGTCTTTTAAACACTTTGAAGACCAAAATTAGGACACTATTGACAAACAATGAGCTTCTAAAGCCTAAAACACAGACAAATGTGTGACCTAATTTTACAAAAGTAGTCGTATTATAAGAAGCAGTTCTGGTAAATGGAATGGTTTAAAAATAAGTAGCTATTGGATTTGGACAAGATGTTATAAAAAAACTTATATAAAATGAAGTTCAAAACAATCCATATAGCTATCTCAGAAAACAAATCCAATGCCTAGATCAATGAAAGTGTGCTTATTGTTGGTTATTTGATAAATTGTTTGAATTATATTAAATGGTCCTTTATTTACTGAATAGCATATTCATTTCTAAAGTTTCAAAAAACACACACATGAGTTAGATAAAATACATAATGGTATTTAAGGAGGCGTAAAATGCAATTTAGTTTTCAAAAATTATGTGTCATTCGGATCTAGTCGGCATGCAACAGAATAAATGAATTATATTTAAAAACTTTCAAAGTAACATGGTTTTCAATATGTATGTTGGACGTTCAATTCATATCCCTAATTTTCAAAATTACTCAAAACAGCAAATATATTCGTTAACTACAGTTCACCCCTTGACCGTGGCGTATGTAGTGAAAATGCAACTGTCGTTACCTATGTGATATTAATACTACGGGGTGCGGACTCTACAGAGGCGAATAAAATTTATAACGACATTAGCCCTTATATTGCCACAGAGGAAGTTGGAATTAAGTATCAAGACGAATACTAATTATGGATAGCTTTGTTTTTGTCTTTATACTTTATGTAAATGGGCTAAATTGGTTGCAAGGTATACTTTAAAATGTTTATATTAATGTATACATATTAGCTCTGTTTTGTGTTTGGCAAAACATTAATTTGTATTAAAATATAATTGCTAAAATATATTTGCATCAAGGACATAATATGCTCCATGTTGATGCCATGCAAATGCTAAGGTATCAACACCAAACCATTACTATTAATACAGGTGACGCAACAACCCCGACACTGAGTGTGAGTACCAATGATGTTTTCGTCAATAGCAGTGTAACATTTACATGCTCAACGTCAACTCCAACGACTCTTGTTTCCTGGTATAAAATAGATAAAGATTCCACTACAGAAATACGAGTCATTAGTCAACTGTGGTTAGAAGACACAAAGACATGCGCTACAGTCAATAGTACTATGCCATGTTCGTTTAAGTCTTCACAGATCTATACATGTTCTATTCCGTCAGTGACTTTAGCAAATGACGGTCAAAAATGGTATTGCGCAGCTGTAAGCAATGGAGTATATATTGCAGCTAACACTCATACGTTCGGATTAATATGTAAGTATGTAATAAAGTAATACATGTTTATTGTCGCAATATAATTCACTATTTATTCGGCTTCTTTTTTTTCTACCATTGTAGTAATGTATTACTAGAGAGAGAGAGAGAGACAGGAGTAATAACGGGGAGTTATACACTGACCTTGATCATGGCTAAATTGAAAGCACGTACTAAAAGTACTGACTCAGTTTTAATACGTAAACAGTGAGATAACGTAGATAAATATAATATTAGGTAAGTGTTGAATAAAGATCAAGTTTATTATGCTCGGAACGAAAATGAAAAGCACTCGCCAAGACTCGCATGGTAAACTTGATCTTTATTCAACACTAACCTTATATTCTCTAGATAATAATTAAAACAATAAGATATAAACATCCCCTTACATGGAAACACACAACGATGTCGCGAGTCGATTACAAAATATGCTCTATAAAATAAGAGTTAGTTTGAGCCCTTGTTTACGGTTTAGATTTTAAACAATGGTGGCGTCCGGTTGTTACGTCGTGTCGTTTAAAGATACAGAACTGATATTTGTCTTTTTTTTTATTGTTTTGTGTTTATTGTATGACATGTTCATGTCATTAAACTTTTGGTAGTGAAATACTTAGTGCGTCAGGCATCTGTTTTGATAATGGCAATTACATTATTTAAGGTCTTATGTCTTACAGTTGAGATATGACTATTTAGTATTTACTGACGGGTGTTAATTAGCAGAATCAATAGTGTTGCACAAAACCTTTAGCAGAACATTGTCGAAGAAGAGTTCAAGAAATTAGTTGCTTATTATGGCGTATGGCAGAATTGTTTTCAATCAATATGGACACGATATGATTATTTTATTTTGCGCATTTTGCTCGCCTCTGATGTTATCGAAAAAGAAACACATAAGTTTTATTATTATTTTGCTCTCTCGTTCCATTTTGTTTGGCCTAAATCCGTTGAACAACTGATCAATTTGTTGTGGCATGATGATACAAAACTGTGGCATGTTCCATCGTAACGCGATATGTAGAGCAATCTCCAGCAAGCCATCATGTTCAATTTAGGACAAACTCAGTGCTGAACTCCGCAACTATGGCTGTGGCCACGTCTTAACAAATGTTGGACAGTGTATGTTTATTTACTCGTTATACTAATGCTATATGGGGTATTTCATCTCCAAATCAAGCTAGTTGATCATACGTACGATCTCCTGATGCTTATTTATTGTATTTGGCTCTGATTTGGTTTTCGTAAGCCTTACCTTTTTGCTCCTAAAGAGTCATACCAATATTTTCCTTTGACAGTTTTGCATATATGTCTACCACGAACATAGGTGACTTCCAGTTAATTGTTTTTTATGTCTTTGTAAAAAGTTGATTTTTACACCCGATTCAGCTAAAAGGTACAACTAAAAAAATAATATACAAATGGACCAGCAAACATGTTATACAACTGAGACATATTGCGGAAAATATTTAATCGCGATGGTGAGGGGAAGGGGAGGCAAATAGTCCAAAGTAATTACGTATTGTTCGCTTACCTTTTAAATTATTCTGTAATAAGACTATAGTCATATACATTTCTTTCTAGACAGTAAAACAGGTCTGTGTAAATTTGAAGCAAACGACTTAACACATTAAACAAGTCACAATTAAGCATCATGTGCTCATTCTCTTTTAGTCATGTTTTCAAAGGTTGTGTGCTGTAGATATGTCTACAGGTAAGACAAAATTACCCCAGAAACCGTTAATAAGATCATGCCATTCATGCAAAGTACGGTAAGTGAATGTATGATCGAAACAGTAGAACACGGTATGAAAGGGTCCCTTGATATAATATAATCATTTCCGCGCTGGCGTTATAATATCAAGTTATAATATTACCATATGCACACAAGGTATGTAATCTGGCTGCTTACATCCAGCATAACGTTTTCTTCCTGTATTAGATAGAAATCATCTAGAAATTAAACTATATGATGCTACGTCTTGAAATCATTTTAACAAGAATATATTATTAAATTGGGGTAAGTCGTTGGTATTCGGGCAGGCGGGCGGTGGGCGGTGTCCAACTTGGGTTTCCGCTCAATAACTCGGGAACTAATTGAGATATTGTAATGAAACCTCATACATACGCATCTTTTATCAAGACCTCGCTTGGAATCGCATGCGGTTTGCGTTGGGTCACGGTCAACGTTATGAAAAAGAAACACGGTGTCCGCTCAATAACTGAAGAACTAATAGGGCTATTGTAATGAAACTGAATACATCGATACCTTATATCGATACTTTGCTTGGGATTGCGTATGGGGTGGGTGGCGTCAATGTCACCGTTGTTACAAATAAAAAACTATGTTTAAGCTCAAAAACGAATTCAGACATTGTAATGAGACTTCATATACAAATGCCTTATATCAATTCCTTTCTGGGATTGCATATGGATGTTTCGAATCAATGTCAAAGTCACCGTTACTAAAACTGGAAATATGGTTTCCGCTCAATCACTGGAGAACGAATTGAGATATAGAAATGAAGCTTTACATATACATGTAGATACATTAAATTACTTGAAAATGCTTCTGTGGTGGGTGTGGTCACGGTCAAGGTCACCGTTACTAAAAGCAGAATCACAGTTTCTGCTCAATAACTCATTAGGTTCTAATACTTTCACGCATCATCTCCCCTTTTACTCTTTTTTATGTTTGGATTGTTACTGACTGAAGTATATTATAGTCTGCATTCTAAATTCCTTTAGAACATGTTCTACAAAATAATGAAGAAAACAGGATTCCATAATGCTCAAAAGTATTCAGAGATTTTATAAGATACCTGTAGTCGTGTCAGTCAATGCGATTTTATGTTTTATTTCCACCATGGTGTTTTCTAATTGATTTCAGTGTTTGACCATCGCTATTAGCTAAAGATAATAAGTTTAATTGTATTCATTTTGTGAATGTTTTCCACGTGACCCGTTTGCGACACAACACGAATTTCACAACGTAAAACAAAACGTGCTTGACATTCACACAACTACTGCAGATTTGAAAGATTCCGACCTATTGTGCTATACGTCATTTTATTTCCCGATTCGGATTATATGTTTTTTCCATTATGTGAACAATGTCCACATCTAATAAATAAAATAATGTCTCTACACGTTTGATTTTTTTTGCATTGCAATTGGAAGATATCACCCATTATCTTCCGTGTATTTCCTTCGTTGACACAGCGATTCCAAATGTAGACGTTTACTTTCGGCTTGGCGGTCTTGTATGCTTCTGCTTTGTTTCAACTCTGATTTATTATCTCAGATAAAGACATTAAAATTACTTATTTAAATATTTTTGTTTTGTTTTATTTATTTATTTGAAGGTCTAAATATAGGTATCTGCAAATACGAAAACTCAGCGCTAACCAAGCTAAATATTCTTTTTTTTAAAAGCAGTTAAATGTTGTGGCAGGAATATCCCATCACCGGAAGTGAAGTTTGTTCCATTAACCATGTTAGCTATTACAATTGCTGTTTCTTTATCAATGACACACTATCTCCAGTACATGTATATGCCAGAAGGGTTGTTTCGCTTCTTAATAATATAAAATTTAACAACGGAAGATACATACATGAACAATAACAATACGGTGAATGAAATTTCTATTTGTACAGTGTTCGAAACAATCGTTAAGCTTTAAGTCTGATTATTTCGAAAATCAAAGCTCATTTGATTTAGGTGTAGCATGTCAATCGTAACAGAGGTTTTGTTCCGTTTTAAAATACATAAATACATAACGACATTCTAATGTATGGTTTCTGTTTCATTTCCAGTGCCGCTCACTTCTTTGACCATTCAACCAGAGACACCACTTTCGTACCCTGTTCTCAATGTCCCATCGACGTTCACATGCATCACTTCACAGAGCCGACCTGCACCTAGTATTCAATGGTTTAATGATAATGTCAACATCACCAACCTGGCTACATATGCATACTCTGCTGACGTCGCAATGAGCAGTTTGCAATATACACCGAACTCGTACGAGTACAGTGGAGGAAATTTATCCTGTGTTGCAAGTTATAAGTTCAAACCCATCACAATAGTTCTAACAACCACCAAGAGCATTTGCGTACAATGTAAGTACTTTACACCTGTTTAAATTAACTTGCTGTCTTTATTTTGCATGATTGTATGCGTGATTTAAATAGCATTCTGTATTTAATAGTGTTTATATAGAAATGAGGGAACACCAAAATATGTCTGGTTATTCGAAAATAAGTGGATTATCGTTTATTCAACGTATCGCTTTATTGTCAGCTAAATATTTGAGAAGTTGTCATGTTTTCTTTTTTTCCAGTCCCCGTTTCTAAGCCGATGGTTACTGTCAGTAATCTAAGTATATCTGGCACGATCAATATACGAGAGGGCAGGCTGGTACATTTGAATTGTTCCTCCTCCGGATATCCACCTCCCTCTTATCACTTGAATTTCTCTGGAGAAAAGTCCGACGGTGCCCTGCTGTCGTTAAAAATATATCGCAGTAACCATAGCTTTTCATGCATGGCATTAAACTTTAAGTATTCATTGAATGGAACCAACAGTACACAGTCTATACAGAACTTTACCGCACTGGATATGCATTTACTATGTACGCAGTGTTCAAAGTTATGTTGAAATGTATAATGTTCAATGTTCTTAGAACTTCCAACGTGTATCTGTTATTCTACTGCAATTATCATTGAATACTATATTGTGATTTCTGCAATTACAGATCCGCCATCCATTACACGATTATTAAATAAGGACATCAATTTAGAAATCGTTGACAACAATATCAGAGTACTGAGAGGTGATAACATCAGCATTGAATGTGCGAGTGACGCCAATCCCCCGGCTACTGTATTCTGGCAAGGACAGAATGTCAATTCCTCTACACTGACTGTGACTAGTGTACTGCATGATACAGTCTGGACATGCACAGCAACAAACACTATGACAGAACCTGACGGAACGACATCAACAGGCACTGTGACCAGAAAAGTGTCCGCTACAGTATTGTGTAATTGCAATACCCATATGTTGAGTAAAAGTTAACAATTCGTATAATTATTATAATTTACCAATGCGTAACTGATCTTCTTTCAGGATATGAACATATGATTTATAACGGAGGAAGTATCATCATCCTTTCAAACACGGCCTCAATGCACGTTTACATTTGTAAAATATAGATGTTGCATTACTGGTTTGGATAAGGAAACAATCAATAACATATTTTATTCCTAGTAAAATGCTACACTTGCACCGTTCATACCAAAATATGTATGTTGTTCTCGCTTTTTATTTTTGATAAATATTAGCGATGCATTTTACGGAATCCTGAGTCCGCCAGTAGCATTCAGACATGTATAAAACCACTAAAATGCGACAACGCGATGTGCATTTCGAATCTTTGGATATTTTTCAATTTGTTGTTAGAATGTACGAGTTAATTGTTTAGTAAATAGTTAAACATTTCCTTATATGTAACAATTAACTATAAATCAAAATATTATTATTTTCGTAGAAGGTCCTGTCGTTCCTACGATCACGTATAGCATTCTACAACACTCAGATAAAAGTTGGATTGCAACAAACGAAATCATAAGAGTTATAGTAGGAAGTACTGTTCGGTTGATGTGTTCAGTAGACAGTGTGCCAACTTCAATATACTCATGGGGCTTCGGACACGACGGGAACATTCGAAACATATCTAATATCACGCGCACAACGGTCAAGAACTACACATGCACGGTAAAGAATATCATGAACACCACATTTAAAGGAAACGTTAATGGTAGCAACCATTCATCAGTAAACCTAAACTTACTGTGTAAGTATTATAGTCGACTATTTTCTTCACCATTCACTATCAAGGATTTACATATATAGTTGTTTTTTATCAATTTATTAGCCAATAATTATTACTTTTAGATGGTCCTGAGAATATAGAAGCAAAATTCATCAACATCAAACAGATAGACCAAGTACTTAAAGTTATTAAAGGCTGGTCGTTCACAATAGCATGTTTTGCAAGCGGTAATCCAGCTCCTAGTCTTTCTTGGTATGGCCCTGGAGGTCCAGAAGGAAATGTCCTGTCTATTACCAATGCGAGCACTAACATGGACAGAAATTTAACATGCAACGCAGTTAACACCATGATAGATAGCGTAGGACATAGCGTAAACGAGACAGCGCACCTAACAATTACCCTTGATATACTATGTAAGTAATGTTAGCCAAAATTGACCTTGATTTGTACAGAGATTGGTTTATTTTAATATCAAACATGTTCTAGATATTGAATATGAATACCAATTATTGATTTCCTTCTTGCGATTGTATTACAATCGAATATTCATAACATAAAAATGGTTTCCATAAATAACGGCATGTATAAATAAATATAAATTGCGTAGTTTTACAAATGTATGATACAATTAATTGATGCTACAGACCCACCGGCTGTTGAACATTTGCAGAACCAAAGCGCTCTACTCAACACGTCTCTAACGGTTACATGCACCTTAACAAATGTTGGTAATCCACCAGCCTCGACCTTTACATGGATAAGGAAAGACACGAGGTCAGTGGTGGCTACAGAACAAACACTAACAATCAGCAACATTGGATTGACCGACGAAGGGGAATACCAATGCAGCCTATTGAAAATGAAGTTGTGTACGGATTTAGTCAATCGACATTCTATATAAATGTTGAATGTAAGTTAAATAATTACTACGTTTTTATTTAACTGATGTTATTTTCATTAGACCATTTTATGGAAATAACATTCATTCTGTTGACATCACACATATAAAGTTGCTTAATTATCATGACAAACACGTATCTAAGTTCAAACCATTCCGGCGTTTGTAGAAGTGGTGAGCAAAACGTTAGAGAATGGGTGTATAATGTTTCTATTGCAAATAACTTGCACGATGCAATAGGTTTTTATTATAATGTTTATTCGCCATTCCGTGTTTTGCTTTTTGTCCCAGCCTTCCTAACTTTTGGAAAATTAATGTATAATTGACCGAAGCGATATTAACCACAATTAACTGTAATTAATAATCCGTTATTTCTACCACATTTTCCTAAATAGTTCTTGTTGTGTATCATACAATATCCACTTTATTCAAAAAGTTTGTAGTGTTATATTGGTGTTCAAATATATATTTCACAAGCAAGTTTTCTTCCAGACGGGTCATATATACGGGCATTCAAAGCAAACGAATCAAGCACTAACATCACTGTTGACCAAGGCGAAACATTAGAACTGGTATGTGATGCCGATGGTGACCCTCAACCTACTGTTCGTATCGTCAATGCAACTCGCGGAAATGAAACAATCCTTGTTGAGACTGAAGCACATAAAGCCAAATCTTACATACGTCGAGGAAGATGTGAATATGATGCTGGAAGCTATAAATGCCTCGCTAACAACCGTTTTAACCAAGGACAACAAAAACAGTTACTGGCTCTATTCGTTAACTGTAAGTTATGTGGTACATATGTATATCATACCGTACTTAGTAACTAGTAAATATATCGGCTATACATATTTTATAGTGCATACAATACAAATGTGTTGTTGTACAGGTGCACCAAGAGCATCGCCCTTTTCACCTCCTATAACAGAACAGTACAGAGCTCCTAACGACTCGGCAGTGTTTACCTTCACAATCATGGCCTATCTTGAGCCAAAATCTTCAGACTTATGTTGGTACAAACGTGTAGATGATGGATGGAAAGATGTGTCCAGTGACTCCAACAACATTCTGACTAATACTTTTGATGACAATATGCAGACTCAACTGAAGATTTTCCGTGTGCAGGTTGGAGATTTTACAGACTACTTGGTGAACGTTTCCAACACATTTGGTTCAGTAGCGCAAGTGTTTACCTTACACGCACAGTGTATGTATCATTTACAACGTTTTTTTTTTAATTATGTTGTAACTTTACACATAGTAACACTTTACTAGAGTTAAATATTTGTAAAGTTAGTTGATTCACAATTATACTCGCGTATGTATGTACCTATGTTTTATTTGTTATACGAGTACAAATATTTTAGCCAAACCACATGTTCCGAAGGACTTTCTAATTGACCGAGTAGGAAAAACGGACATTGTTTGGGTTCCTGGTTTTAATGGCGGCCTGGATCAGAACTTCACTATTCGATACAAAGAAGTCGATATTGAAATCTGGAGAGATATATATGTAGCAGGTTCTGTTATAAGCTATACCTGGGCTATTGAGGGATTAAAACCTGGCACGACTTACCAAATCAAAATGCTGGCAGAAAACAAAATAGGCAAATCAGAATGGACTAAAGAAATAAGGGAAACAACCCTAGTGGACACAGGTACAGTGTTTACTCACTACATTATTAAATATAACTTATTGAGCTCTATATAAGCAAAGATAAGTAAAACCAATTAAATGGTTCCATTGTCATACAATGTATATATTAAATATTTGATTTCAGTTGAGAGTAGCCCTGAAACGTCAGTTGTGGGTAGTGTAGTAGGTGGCGTCTTGGGGGTTGTTGTCATCATTATTGCTGCGTCCATCCTGCTATGGAGACATATATCGCATGGTAAATATGTGTTGCATTGTATTGCGCTGTATAACCTTTGCATATAGATGTACATGCTCATTTCATGTATTGGTTTGTGGTTTATTATGTAATAGATGACAGTTATTTGTGTAGCAGCAGGACGAGTTTAGGAGATATAGTGCTTTGCAGTTTATTGAACAAGTGTATTTGTGTAATTCATACTTGATTCAAACTGGCTGCTAATGAATTCTCAAATTACAAATAACAACATCACAACCTGTAACATGCATGACATATTATAAAACAAATACTTAGACTGAGAATTATTTCTATCAATAATAGCATAGTGACTTCAATTATTTTAGGGCAAAACGAATCCAACACATACCAAACGCATACCAACTCGACTGACCAGTACGAAGATCTTGACAGTGAACCGTAAGTAAATGTATAGACAAAAATGTGCACGTTGATATTTCATATACATTATTTGTCCAATTGCAAATATTATAACTTGTGTGTGTTTATCACTTTATTAAACTAAACCGTTGTCTACGGTAACTGAAAAAAATAGGTAATTAATCACATCAGTGTGCTAGTCATACAATAACATCTAATAATGCTATTAAAATGGGTGCATTGAGACGAAACAACGATGCCTCAAACACAGATGGAAGTTATGAAACATGTAGAATTGGTAAGGTTGCATATATCAGTTAATTATTGATGTCAGCCATATCAAACGCGGAATACATAATAAAGATTATATATCTTATGAGTCTGCTTTTATGTGTGTTAACAAGTGTCATCTTAAAGATTAAAAACAACACAACAAACATTAATAAGTTGTTTCGCATCTACCTCGCCTCAGTTTTAATTAATTGTTCCCCTAACTGTCTTTGTTGCCTTTCTTGACAATTATTTTTTCATTTCATGTTCTACCAGATTCTGACGATTCTCGCCATGACAAAAAGTATGAGACACTTGCAGAACTAGAATTCCGTGAATATTCGAGTCTAACTCCTTACGAAACTCAAGGAGACATCACATCGTCCACAGATAATCGGCCTAGGATGCCAGCATTAAGACAAACAGTGGCGTCAACTGGTGATCGGGAATACGTTAATATGAAGCTGTCAACATTTTAAACACAAGTGATTTACTGAAGAATAACTGTTACTTAATGAGACAAGCGCGCTTTATTTTGTCTGCAATAGTTTATTATCGGGTTGTATATGTACAATTATGCACAGGTAACTTCCAATTTGTTTAGCTAATAGCCTTGTATTTCGCAATACTTATCTTTGTGTGTGTGTGTGTAAAACGCAATATGCAATCAACAAACGCAAACAGTATTAAAGAAAGGGCCAATTAAATGAAATCATTAAGTTTTCATTGATGTTTAGAACCGATCTAAAGAACAGTGATACATACATGTAGCACGCATATATCGGTAGTACTCCGTGTTCTTTTCAAACAGTAACTTTCATTGCTGGAATAAGATGACTATAGTTGAAACTAAAAAAAAAATATCTAAATAAATTAAAAACACGTTGCAATTGGAGGCGTGGCCACGTACAGCAACAACTACACGAGCAATCTCCTAAGTACGTTTATGTATTTAATATCAAACTCACTATATTAATGACTGTATGTAATGTTAATGATGATTATTGCATTGAAAATTAATTGATATATGTCCTTTTTATTTTTGTTTATATTTACATTCTATAATTGGATTTAATGCACATGTATGTACTTCCTTTGACGCCAGAAAATACTTCGAATGTATAAATAAATCATTTATGCTGACAACCGTTTGCAATAAAATAACATATGTAAAGATTTTCATAAAATAGCTTGTATCATATAATGTATTGCTTTAATGCTCCTTTAAATCATTTAGCAGCTGCATTGTTAATACCAACGGGAGATATATGAGAAATATGCTACACGTACATCGTATATCGTCAATCGAATTGGAACAATAGTATGTAATTTATATTAACATGAGCATTCTTAGATGTTTGCTCATCTGTATAAGAAATAGAAATACTTATAACAATATAAACCATATAATGAGTAATATTATCAACGGAATGTCAATGACTTTAGTGTTTCTGAGAGCGCGTTTTATTCTATAACTGTGCCTGTTTGCATTCAGCTTATACATGGGGTAAATTATAATGAACTATTTACTTGTAGTTTGATTCAAAATGCGTTGCACTTTCAATCTGTTCAATTGCAACTGCAGAGATGTTTCAAAACAGGCACGCGAGTCAAATAGACAAAGTCTACTTGTCATTCAGTGGGTGAGTAAAATTTATTAAAAGTATATGTAAAAATTATTACAAGTCTATTTACAAATTTTTAGGTACATCACATATCAAATAAAACACCACAGTCACCATAGTAACGTCACTATGCACTATCTTGCCCAAAGCTACTTGACATCGACGTGAACACAATACTTAATGGCGACTCAGACGGTGTTTGGCTATTACTATTTTTCAAAGTACTCTTCATTAAACATCATGCGCACTCTAATACGCTAAATATACGAATATAAGAAACAATCCCTAAATGTGTCAGTGTGAATGTTACAAATGGCGGCCTGCTAAGCGCTGGACAGATCGTCGATGTCGTCAATATTATGTTTGATACATCTCGTATACCCCCTCGACCTTTAATAAGCATACACGTTTGATAATTAATTTAATCGTCAAGACCAGTAGTAGTGGCGGTGGTATTTAAGTAATGGGATGCATGCTTGTAACGATACATCTGCTTAGTTGTGTTACGTTGTTATGTAATGTCATCACAATGTAACCTGACTTAAATGTACGCTCTTTCAAAAAAAACCTAGCGTATTTAAGTCAGAAAATGATATTGATGAGATATCGCCACAAATAAGTATTTATTACTACAATTACGTATATCTTAACGCTATAATATATAAGGACATACATTTCGGTTGGGAAAAAAATGTTCGCTTGATAAGATAACAGTTTGCTTAAGAATTTACGGTAGTTAAGATAACACAATTGTCTTCGAAGAGTATGGATATCCGTTTCGTTGGGCAATTATTGGCAAGTTACTGTGTCGAACATAATGATGCTGAATTTTTATATATATGGAGCTCATTTTGTGATTCATAATTATCAACATTAGTATTCAAAAGTAGTTGTTGTGACAATGGAAGCAGAGTGTATGCGTTAAACCTTGTGATAAAGTAATTTTTAAAATTAACAATTTACAATGGTCCGGACTTTAATGTCTAATGTTTAATGATAAATAATCTGAACTTGAGTATGTACACATCGTCTATCTGAACTAAACATTACTTTTGTCAAATTCAAACTCAAGTACCTATATATTTTAATACTGTGTATCGATATATATAATGATACTTGAAATGCTAAGGAGTGTTATAAACACAACGTCTTATACGACGTTCGCAATCTATGGTACGACATATGATTACATAGTGTTTATTTTTGGCATTTAGATATCTTTATTTAAAAATGAGGGCTTTATTTGCTTATGTTATACAATATGTTTATGAAATCATACATTATGCAAGACAAATATCGCTATCTTTAGCAGTATATTCATTTATTCATAGACGTTTAGCTCATAATTGTTTTAATTACTTTAGATGATTAACTCTTAAAGCAGCAAAAACATAAATCATATTGGAAAAGTGCTTTTGTGTCATGCTAATCAAACTAACATATCAATAGGGCGCTATCACTATCAGAGCTGTTCTTTCATACTCACAGTAAGCTTGAAAGATGTTCTTTTGAAACAGTATCAATGCACTTTGGGTTCTACTATAAATAGTTTCTGAATGTTTCTGAAGAGGACACCAATTTTTCGAAGAAAGTATATTGTTGGGCGTTGTTCATGTGTATTATGTTTCAGTTACGTGGGTGGCACATTAACAATTGTCTTGTCATGTTGGGAACAATTCCAAAGTGGTAATATTTGAAACAAAAATTTATAATTTTATTGCTGATATTAAAAGACATGCTATCTTTGGCTAGTAAAACATCGTAGTCCTACACAATTTAACGTTGAAAAAATAAACGTTTAATGATGATTTTGTCGGAGGAGTGATTGTAAAGCCAACACTATGTTTTTCGGCAACGGTCTCGAACAGGTTAGGAAGGATCCGTTTATATCAATATTGATCAGTGCAAGTGGGGATCATTGGTATGTGGTCACAAAAAGGAAGTCGTTACATTTTGATGATAACCTTCTCGTAACACAAGTACTTATATTTTTATACAATATGTCAATGATCGTATTTTATTTCACTTAAAGCCGTTCCGTCGAAATAGCACTTTGACAATAACGGTGTTCCTCATTACACGTATTATCTGAAGCTTACAAATGCGGTGGCAATATGATCTGAAAAGAAAATGTAACGCAAAAAGTGTCAATACGTGCAAACAATAATCATCGTTTTTTTTTAAATTAATACCGCATTATTGTTATTGTTGTTTTGCTACAAGGAAGACGTAGAAATTTAATTACAGACACAATAATAATTATTAAGTTTATTCCGAATTGTATTGTTCTCTAAAGCATACACACCGTGCCAATACCGATGTTAATGCCCTTGTGTTAATAATATTAATCACAACCTCCATAGGTTGTAAACCTTGCAAACTATTACGCGTATTTTTATCTTATAGTTAATTGATCTAATAAGCGACAGAGCCGTGTTATACTGTTTGTCACTTTACACAAAACAAACACAGCAATCAATGAAAGGGAAGAAATCGCAGTAATACATGTTTGCACTTATTGATGTTAGTTTAAAAATGAATACACAGAGGGGTTGTTAAGTTACGACGATTTTGTTCCTGCTTAATACACTGATAAAGTTTATAACACGTTTATCTTTTTTCATTTATTTAATGTAATTCTTTCTGGAATACATCAGACTATGCAAAAAGCAAACACTGTTTCTTCTGGCCCGCGCCTAAGCATGTCAAAACGTATGTGTGGTGTGTACGTGTAATGCGTGTTTAACTAAATATATAAATACTGTGTTAACTTAACAGTCCAATACATATTGTACGTTAGTTAAGCCCAGATGGTTTTATGATGTACAATTGTCAATTTGTAAAACCAGTCTCTGAACTTAACTCCAGTATATGAGTGACGGTATGTTAGTTGGGTGACTTCTGCACACATTACGAAGACCTTGCTAAGACCTTGCATGGAGAAGAAGCTTTATTCTAGGTCCAATATGTTATCGATAAATTAGGTGATCCATGCGTTGTACTCCAGTTGTATTATATGGTATACGTATGTCTATTTGAGAAAATTTATAGAGAAAGATGTAGTTTTAAAACATGTTAGGACATTTAGCATTGTGCTAGCGTCATACATCCATACACAGTATATGCATGTTACTGACGTTTCAGAACGCATAAGTAGTACCTATTTGACCTCCTTTAATGTCCAGTCAAATTCATTTTAACAGCAAATGTTCATAAAACGTTAATTTTTATCAAAATACACTTGTTAATTGCCAAACAAAACATTTGAAAAAAAAAGATTCATTGAAACGAAATCCGTTTTAGTCCGAAAAGTCATGCTTTTCATTTTTACAATGCTAAAATCCCAATGTGAAAAAATAGCGCAACAGATAAAGTATTCGAAGCCCATTATTTTCTAAACAAGTTCGGTGACCCATACTTTTTATTGCTGTTTTGGTTTCAGTTTACATTGACACAGGTTTGTGCATATTTTTTAAAAAATTGTCGTTTAAGATGAAGTTGAATTCTTTATGTTATATTTATTTTCTGAAAACAATCTAAAGATGCAACACAATTACAATATTGCAACGTTTCGCCCGAGCTCCGGGTAGCAGGTATGGCGCACACACGTTACAATAAACACTAAAACCCATATGTATATATAATTTGTTCTCAAGCTACTTTCCTTAATGATTAGACTAAATGTAAATTGCTACAATAATCGGCGTGGAGCATTAAACAAATTGGAATCAACAATAATTTACACAAAACCCGAGCACTACTCCATGTCTTTCACGATACCCTGTGTATATGTGACCCTGTACACGTCTTGGTGTCTGGTACGATACCAAATACGATTGGTATTGTAAATACCATAGGCAACATTATACACTGACCCATCAATCATGTGTCGAGCAACAATCATATAGATCAGTCAGTATTAGAACATTATATATTTCAATACTTCAGATATTGAACCTTGCTACGGAGGTTTACTTCTACTTATATAATGGTTTATTAGCGACCCGGGCTATCGAGGGGCGTGGCAATCCCGAGGATTGCTTGTCTCAGGGCACCCAAAGTTTATCAGCAGTAATATAAATTAATTATTTGTCTATTGAAACGAGATGTTAACACTCCAAAGATAGGAGCACCAATGACTAAATTCACCAACACTCAAGCTTGTATACTACCCGCACATCCGGGCAATATTACTTATAAAACTACTCATGCATAATGTTCAAAGGTTTTAATTATATAACGAAAGCGACAACAAACTCTTATCCTACACACATTTACTTTATAGGAAATTGGATGCCCTTAAGCGAAATCAAGCTGGGCAAAATAAGAACATATGAACAAGCAGTTTCGATCATCAGTAATTATCGATTTAATAATTGAATTTGAAAATAAAGATATAAGTATTGGTATGCATAAAACATCATACATCCGAACAAAAACTTAATATATTATTCGACAAGTTACATAAGCCACTTACTTGTAATTCCTAAAACCATATGCCGATAGCAAATCGGTACTTACAGAGTGAAAAGCATATTATTCAGTGCTTTGATTCCAGATGATATTTAAAGCTTAGTATTTTAAACTTCAAACCACTAGAAACTGAAATGTTTTTGCTTTTCAATTCACTTTGCTATAAAGCCGCGGAGTTGTTGGAATACGTCTTACAATCTTACTGCATCATCGTTACCTTCTCCCATCATACTTAATAATGACTTTTTCAAGTTTATTGTTACGTTTGTGTGTCTTTTTATTTATTAAATATCATCTACTGGCCTCGATCAATTAACGCAGGTGCCCATCTGCGCTAATTGAAAAACACGTAAAATTGAAGTTTGAGTTTTAATGGCAAAGTGATGAATATAAAAAAGTAAAATGCCATAAAGACGAAATACTCATAGGAGAATGTGGCTACGTGGTTATGTGCGCCATTGAACACTGAAGCGTTGGTGTTTTCAACATGTCTTCAGCACAATATCTCACAGATGTTTACATCGATCCAATAGAATTTAAAGAATCAACATCCGGAATATATAAATGTTCAAAGGAAGATAATGTATATGTGAAAACCATCAACATTCAAACACCAGGTACTGCTACTACTACAACAACTACTACTATTAAATGTATACTTCAATTATTTCAGAAATAAACATCAATACGGTATTTCTCCGTGATTCAAAGTAATCTGGTTTCATAGAACAGTATGAATGATATTAGGTAACTTTAATATGAAAACAAACCTCAACAGTAATGAACAATTGTAGCTATACCTGAAATACCAAAAGAAGTGCATGTTCTACGAAAAGGAGTTACTGCGATAGATCTGGAATGGGTCCCTGGTTTTAATGGTGGAGAAGAACAAACGTTTACAATAAGATATACAGAAATAAATCTTGAATACTGGAACAATATACGTGTACCCGTCAATAGGATCACACAAACTATACGTGGATTAAGACCACAGACAACTTACCAAGTCGAAATTCGGGCATATAACATAATTGGCAACTCCAGTTGGACTGAAGTTATTAATGTATCGACCCTTGCCGAAATTGTTTGAGCTGAAGATTTTAACGCGTTGTATGTAATTAACTAGATCCAATATGCAAGAATACATGCGAACATTTACTAATGAGTTTAGTTTTGATAAACGACTAATTTATTACAGATGCAAACAGCTCAACTTTACCAGCTGTTGGTGGTGCAGTAGGTGACATCTTAGGATTTGCTGTCATCATCGATGTTGCAATAGTTATGTACAGATACCGAGTCCATGGTAATCCTTAAGAATAATTACCTTATAAAACGAAGTATATCATTTGAATTGGTTTGTAAGTTTTCCAACGAAGAACGAGCGTTTTGCTAGTATAAATATAAATTTGATATGTGTTTGAAAGCATAAATTATGTAAATTGTTTTACTATTAATTCAAGTATTTGTTTATGATTTAACATTGAACAAATCTGCTTCTCATCAGAAAGTTCGACACAGGTAACATCTTCCCATGGGTTCAGCATATATTTCATTGCTTTCCACAGGCTTTTAAAGTTACCGTTAAGTTCCGTTGCAACTGCTACAGTGTATATTCCTATTGGTTCTTTCTTTAAACTGCTAATAATAATTACATGTTCAGTATACATGTGTTTCTGTTGTTTAAAGTTTGCAAACACACCGACGAGGATGTGAGACATATGAAAACTTAGGTAAATTGCATTGACAATTTATGAATTTGTGTTCAGCGAAACATATACAAACTTAGGTAAAGTGCATATACTATTTATGTATTGGTGTTCAGCCAAATTATTTGTATTATAGTAATAACCTGCTAACGGTCTTAAACGTTTAGTCACTGAGTTCGTATTTATACACGTATATAATGATTAAAGGAATGCTCTTTCTTATGTATCGGTCTGTTGTATTAAAAAATCGCAATAGTAGTTTTTAAGTGCATAACAAACAATTGCGTCACTAATCAGATCAAATTGTGAATTCCGATAATCTAGTGTACGAAATGAAACTACTGATCATTACAGTTGTGGACCAACAGACCCATACTACAAGCCACTACGAAGATCTTGTTCGAGAGATGTAAGCGCATTTTGTTGGTGTTCATTATGCTTGCGAATCTTATTATATGTAATGTAGTTTGTGATTTAAAAAACTTAAATCATTGTTTACCAAAATATTAAGGCTAGGTTTGATTTAACTCTAAATGCAAAGATAAAATTGTAAAAAAATATAATGATATACGTACTGCACATATTTGTGATTGTAAAGTTCGAGTTTTCAGAAGAAATCGCGAAGTTACATCCTCAACATAAGTCATGAAACGTGCAGATTTGGTAAGATCCCTTGATCCCTATGCTTTTACAGTAGGCACGTTTCAAGTACATACCGTAATTACTATATATGTTAGGACACGCTAAATGTTGTGACACCCTTTATATCCGATAAAATAATGAGCTTCAAGTCTGCGCGATTCGTCGATGATGCGGACGCGGACACGGATGTATGCGGACAGGGATACGGGCAAAAGGAAACGTGACCGAGTCTGCGTACTTCAACAGGAACTATATTTTAAGTTACGGACACGGGCGCTAATGACGGACCACGCGCACTTGGAAAAGCGGCCTAACACAATGGCGTAAAACAGTCTGTACTGACTCGCGGTAAACTCCCATATCAAGTATATGTTAAAGTACTAACTAAAGTATTATCAGGCATGGATGCATGTGACAGACATTAATAAACAAGAACACATTATACAGTTTATTTGTTTATGCTATTTCAAATCAAACTACGTACATGTAAATTCATTGGTTACCGAAATATAAAACTCACGTTGTGGTTTAGTTTTTATATTAATTATTTACACTTTAAGTATGTACAGATTTTGTGGGCATTAACCAAAGCGACAAATACGATCAAAATTATTTTACAGTATAAAGTATTCAAATACTTCCATACAAACTACATTAAGACCCTGTCACACTGTGGCGAACTTGAGTTGCGAGTTTTGTACAAGTTTTGGCGAGTTAATCCCGCCGTAAACTGGACGAGTTGGTCTCGAATTTGTTTCAAGACTACATTTGTTCGAGTTCTCTTCAACATAGTATGCGTGCGATATCGTTTCGGAAATCAAAGATTTGTCTTCGAGTATGTACGAGCGTGGACGAGCCTGTACGACTTGTGACGACATGTGTTCGAGCAAATGACCTTGACAAGCCTCCAGAACTCGCAGTAAACTCGTGTTATGTCGTTAAACGGTTATATACGGCAAAAAGCTACGACATGTCCACGGAATATGTTCGTTAGTGAGCCATATTCCTTCGACATGTCTGAAAAAAATGTCGCCGAGAAGCGGCGAGAAATTCAAACGATTTAAAACTCTCGTCGCTAGTTATCGATTTCTGGCAACATAATAATACATAAGAAATCACTGCGACATAGAACTTCATGTGTACACGACAACAGGCAGTTGTGGCGAGTTACTCGCCAGAACTCGTAGCTTAAATTTGCCACAGTGTGACATAATCTTTAGTAATGTCGACAATGCAGAGGACGTGATCTTGACAATGCAGAGGCAATTAATGCCCGTTGTCAACGATGGGTGTTTATATTACAACAATAATACACAACACTTTACAAAAGTATATTGCACTATACCGTGCAAAAATATCTTTAACTGCAAGTTACGAAGATCATAAGAGAGGGACTGCCTGATTTGTATATGTTTATTTGATGTCTCGTTCATTACCCACTAACAACACACTTTTATATAACATAAATAAACGTTAATATCGACAAAAAGCTATTTAGCTTATCGAGAAATGCAAATATATTTTCTGTCAATACAGACCCGTTTATCCTACAGCAATGCCTACATTCGGTTTTGAATGAAAAATAAGCGCATGTGTCATCAATTGATCTGACCCGTCTACACACTGTGTAAACGTGTACATAATAGTTCACTGAACAGCGAAGTATTATTTTAGTTTTAAATTCCAATCTTAGCATGCATTTCTGAACATATGTTATTCTCAACATGTATTATTATATTTCTTAAAACATATACTGAAATCATTAGAATCAATGGATGGTTTTACAATTTATATTTTGTGTACACAAGCGTACAGTCCCTCCTTAATTTATAAAAGTAGAAAAAACTACATCCACAAAACATAAACACATAAACAATAACAACAACATCAAAGCGGTAGTTTCGCGCTTGTTATTACCATGATATATAACAGAGGGGACATTTATTCGTACGTTGCCATAATAAGCCTTTGTAATTGTTCAGATAATCCATAAAAACCATTATTACCTTCAATTCGCAGTATGTCAATTTTTGGAATTATACACGATATTATTGAATAATTAAATTTAAATCACACAGTTGATAAATGGACTGTATTGTCTTACCAGGAAATTGGTTACATGCATGAGTATTGGCTTGCTAAACATATTTTACTTACGCATATTATTATTATAAAATACATGAAATACATGTAATTGAATAAATAAAAAATGCGATATATATATATCACTTACATATACATTACGGATCTCGTTTTACGTCGCAACATGGAAATACATTGTTAAATAAAGCAACCATGCCATAGATGCTAAAATAACATATACAAGTTTATGCATTTAAAGTAATAGCAAAGTTGTAAATATTCATTATGACAACTACCATGCTGTTTCCATATCCTCTACTTCATCAGCGCTTGCAAATTGTAGACATTACATTTTCTTAAAGCAAATATTCCAATACAATACATAATTTGGCTCAGCAATTTCTTGCAAGTGTTTGTAAAGATAAAAATATGATGCATGTACTATTTATATGCTTTCAGTAAAATAAGTACACATGCGCAACGCCAGTAAGTATATTAAATTAAATAACAGTATATGCATAATCTCTTCGGGAAATAAATAGTACAAATAGTACGCACTTGTAAACTGATTATGTCGAGGCTGTACCTAGTTGACCGTCAAATTGAAGTCGCATTGAAATATAGTTCCTGTTATAAATTCCAATTCTTGGCATGAACATATTATTTTTATCAGTATCAATATTCTTATTATAATAATAATAATCATCGTTATAAGCTTCATCATCATAACGATCATTATCAAGATCGCACCAACAAGATTTACCAAAAGACAAATAATTGCCACCTATCGGTTCATGCATTTCAAAACTCGTTATTTCAACATCTTCCAGTGCATCTATTTCCTGTTTGATTGGACTATAGATTGGACTATATTAGTCCCGCGAAATTGCATATTTGGGATCAGTGCGTTTTATAGGGCATCTATTAAAATGATTGCAGCTGAAATGCAACCTACACTCAACTGCTTGCTTAAATGCTGACAATTTCATGACCAGGTCCCGTAGTTCAGATGGAGTCAACGATTCATAGCACAAAATCAAGCGTTTCACTTACCGAAGAACATGTAGCTGTAGGTTGAAACGAATTATTAGCGTTTTCAGCAGTATAAGCGATGATAGTGACAGAGAAATCGACGGTACATGTTTCTCTGGTAAATCTGGCGCAACCCCAATCAGAATCAGACGCTTGATATTAAGACCGTGTACTGTGTCCCACAGGACGGGGTAGTGACCCAGATAGCATTCTATGTCAAACATAGTATTTATGTGAACCATATTAACAATATTATTTGTGTCAAACGTAGTATTTAAACCGGTTGTAATGTTTATATAGTCTGTATCTGCTTTTGATCCTATGTCTCCAAGCTTTTGACAAGCGATGTTATAACGACGCTTATTAGTTCACACTGCACCTGATGTCCGAGTGTCAGCTGTGTATTGAATAGACTGCGTAGCCAGGTACAGGAACATCAGACACGAAGCAATACAATGAGTATTATTGAGGGCGGTACTGGGAGAGTATTTCCACATTGTGCTGAATCTACATTGTTTAGTAGAAACCACGTCCGATTATTCCGAACTTGCAAAGTCAAAACCACTTAATTTTATGCTTTTCAGTTTATAATGATTACAAAGTGGTTTCGGTAACAATTTCACGTGTTTGCTAATTCCTAATTATTTTAATTTAAAAAAACAAACAAATCTAGACCGACAAACGTACCCATTATTGAAGTATGTTTTAGATTATTATAGTTTAATATTGAACTCGGTAATGCAGTAACTTTCGGTCCGAGATCTAAAACGTCTAGATGTTCACACGGTGACAAATTCAATCCTTGACAAGAACCTAATATACAAATATGTTTTATATTCTTATAGTTTGGCATTGCAAATGGTAATATAATTACTTCAGATTGGAGATTTAACGACTCTAGATGTTCAAACATTGACAAATCAAATCCCTCACATTTACAGTGTATGGCCAGATGTTTCAACGTTTTCAATCGACTCAGTGCATTTGGTAACATTGTTACTGCACCACGCAGTCGCAATATTTCCAGTCTTCGACACGACGACCAGTCCAAGTTAACATAACGTTCGTCACTTGAACAAGGACCAGGTTCGTTTACTACAGGTGAACTCTTTTCGCCATGTTCCATTTGACACTGTGCATATAGTTTAAATTTTTTATACACGATTAATGATCTTACATTTGATTTTTTCGTCTCCCAATGGAGGTGCTGTAAAACTTCAAAGTATCTCCAATCAATGATATCAAACTGACTGAGTTTAAGGTGTATACGTGTATAACCATTGGCTTCAGCCTCTTTATCATAAAGTATGCACTGTAGACGTTCCGATGTGAAAATAGATTAATGTACGTTCCTGACGTATTCATTATATTTATATGCACAGTCCCGTTCATCCATCAAACACGATATGTTCAGTCCACACAGAAATATGAACACTTGAGATATCTCAAGATATGCTTTGGCATGACGGTTAAGATATCCATATATCACGCCGTCAATGACGTTTACATTGCCCGATAAATAATACGCAGCTAGGAATTCATGCACACCTTTATGGATAAATGAACACGCCAAAGATGATCTAGTTAGACTTGACTTTGGTGTGTCTGATAAAATACCGGACTTTTGAGGTCAAATTCCATTTGCTCCTTTGTCACAATCTTTTCCAAGTTGTTTTTACTAAATACAAGTGAGTTTTCCGTTTTATTTAGAAACAAACAATCAAATAATAATGCTAATTTTGAAAGAACGTGGAGATGTTTAATATCTAGTTTTAAGTATTGTGTTTTTATGAAACTTGTAAACGGTGGCTCATGAAAGTGTTCCGGTTCATTGCCCGACATTTTAAGCCGACTATCAAGCAGCCTACTGTAAATTTCGCACTGAGAGTATTTCAGTATTATGACGTCTACCCACTAACATACAATCAGAAAGAGGCACTTGTGTATACTATGTCTTGATATGTACGATTTAAATGCTGAGTATTGGTCGATTAACTCCGCCGTTTCAAAGAATCTAGCTAGGATAGTTTTGCTTAGTGCCAAGGGATGGTTTATTCCCTTCATTTCAAGCAAGGTGTCGTTCTCGGAGTGTTTTATTTTTCACTCAGCCAATTTCCAAGGTCTAGTAATAGTTAATAAAACACACTGGCTGTGGAAGGCTACCAAAGACCATCCAGAATTACCAAACAGCTTTCTCTCTTCAAGACCTCATTTAGTAGCTTGTACGCATTTGCACAATCTTCTTCAGAGTATATGAAGTCAATTATTTGTGATCTGAAAGACAAACTTAAAGTCTTGCAGAGTCGTTAAATCATCGAATAATCTGAGTCGTTCTTGTGCAGTTCGCTTGTTGTTTTTCCGCACCAGTCCATTGCTAACTTTGCAGCAAACGTGGATTTTGCAGACCCGGCCCCTCCCTGGATGAATATTCGTGTATTTAATGTGTTCTTTATTGAAATCACCTCTTCGTATTTTGTTACTTGCTGTCCTGTTTTCTTAAAGGACCCTTTCTCTTGATAAATCAGATGCACTCTATGTGGCATATACATATCATTTAGTTCTACGTCAACGCCGTCGTTCAATGGAGATGTTGTCACGTGACAGAACGTGTCGTTGTAAACATGCTTTAAACCTCGGATCATTTCTGAAATCATCAACACTCATTTAGCAAAATCCACGAACAAATCTATGCAAAAGTATGATACATGCGTATCCACAGTTGTAAAAATGGTGTTTTAAAAATGAAAATCAATATAATAATTACAGAATTTTAAATGTAATTCAGATGTATATGTCTAAAAAAAACTTTACAAATCACTAAACTTTATTTGCCGAAATGATTCGTTTATTACGAACGTCTAAAAACGTTATCGCCCCGTGATGGACAATGCATTAAATATGAATATTACTTGAACACGTACTCCTTTTTCTCTAATTATCTTCAGTTCAAATGTTTATTCCGACGTAGAAGTGGCTTGTAGTTAATTTATTAAATCAAAATGTTGTTGTCAACAAAACTCACTTTAATGAAAGTTTTACCTATATTGTAAATGTTAAATTTATCACGTATCTAAATATATTTCATTGTATTAAACATTCCACGGGATCATATGTATTGACGCATTGTATTGAACACAGATTATTGTAAAAATATGAATTCTATGAAAGTTTAATACATAGAGAATACATGGTTGGTGCCGGGATGGAGAAAGTTTATCCGGTGAGGCTTAGATAATGAAAATAGGGCGAGCTTTAGCGAGCCCTATTTTTGTTTTCGGGCCGAACCGGATAAACTTTCTCCTTCCCGGCACATACCGTGTTTTATATTTATCCTGATTTCTATGCAATTAAATTTAAAAACACCAAACACTAAAGTTTTAAATTAAAAAAAATATTCTAGACGAGCCTCGACCTAATAACTCGCTTGCATGAATGCGTACAATTCGGAAAAAATAGTTCTCTATTTCTTAATCACCTTTTTCAAAAAGCAAAAGTAAAATATTAATAAATCTTATTTGCTGATGTCAGTACGACACGAAAATGACGTAGTAAATCTGCATTTGTTTTAAACCAGATTATATTGGTTTTAAAGAGACAAACAACTCATTTGTTGTTCAACTCTGTTAAACAAGACTACACAAAGTTTGTATCAATGAAAAACTGGTATTATTTGCGGAGTTTTATTTTCTAAAATATTCGAGAATTTATTTCCTCGCGAATTCAAACCAGCGCGAACAACTGTGTATGTCCGAATGTCACAATCAGAAAAAAGCTACTTTTACTTCGTTGTGTACCATATGGTAATAAGACCAAATATGTTATTATTAGCAATTTATATCAACAACTTAGGTGTGGTCATGTGTGAATACAGCCTATTGCTACTATTGTTGTAGGTTCTGAGCACCGTAATATACATATGAAGACGGCAAATTATGTCTACATCTTATCACAAACTAGTGTTCACTTATGTGTAACAAAAGGTAACCAAGTTATGCCAGAGTTGTAAAATACACGATTTGATGTGATACATTGATAATTTAAACAGTTATTCGGTCACGTTCATGTATAAGCAAAACACTGGATAACATAAAAATGACTTTATTAAAAAAGCCGACATATTTAAGATAACATGAAGATTCATTGAACGTTTAAAATGCAGCATCAAAATTACTATCCGCATATCATGTATACACCAATCAACTACGCATTTGAGCGGTTACTAGCTGTATCAGCGTCTGCCTCAATTTTGTTTTTAGAATGATTCTCTACCTATTTATGGAACATGTAAGACTGGATACAGGAGCAAATACCGAGATTGACTCAACGACCAGTCAATTGTACAGTGAGTAGCAATACATTTTATCGTTTGTCGTTTTTAAACGTACTGCAAGCGTTAGCAAGAATGTAAATATTACATTTTATTTGTGAAAATTGCCCAAGCAATACTCAATACGTGTCTCAGGTACTTCCTGCAAGCCTTTCTAAAAATAAAATTATACTAACATGCTACTTCCATGTGCGTCCGGTAAAACTCAACACATATAGACGACGCGCTCATGTGTCGCGAATTTTAAAGCATTGTACAGTACAAGCGTTTTTTCCAAATAAACGACAACATCTATCTTAAACATTATATTAAGTTCCCTTTAATGTTAAAATCTCAAGAATCAAACATATACAAAAAAAAAAAAAAGTTGTATATCATGTTTCGGTAGGTTTCGAATTCAAGACTGACAATCGCGCACTTCAATTAAAAAATATTCTCGAATTGATACAGTTTTGAACGAAACACCAAGCACATGTTCAATCATTTGATTTGTATTACTATAAGTACTAGGGGCATAATTAAACATAGAATATGTCTGCTTATTGATTGATAAACAATGCCCCCGTGCCCCCGTGCTACACACGTATTTATTTGACTATGAATTTATTTGACGAATACTAATGTTGACATGAAGTCAATATGTACTTTTATATTCCAGGTAAGATAGACAATAACTGTCAACAATCGCTGTATTGGTATTAGAAGTGATGAAACGAGCAAAATGCAGGGGCATGTACGGTGGAATGAAATTACACAAATGTTTTTTGGCCTCGAGCGTTACACTGTAAAATGTTCCTGTAGTATGGATATACGAGATGGATAGAGAAAAATGTGCTGATATGAGTAACATGCTGGGGCACATAAGATGGGATGAAATTACAAGAAGGCCTCAAGCGTTAAACTGCAAAATGTTCTACTAGTATGGATATACGAGATGAAGAGAGAACTGACGTAGATGCTCAGATGAGTTCGTACAATGTTTTGGCAACGGAGCATATACAGTCTTGGGACGAACATGTTAAAACGTGTTACACACACACACGCTATACTAAATAAAATAAAAATAAACTTGATAAAAAGTTAAGTACCATACATGTACTTGATGGATACAGTTTTTGATGAACCTTAGCAATAAAAGCGTAAAGGCATTTTTAGGAAAATCCTCACAAAGTGTTTTTATTAATACTTTACAATATAAACCAGTCTTTAACGCATTATTTTGTGTGATATATTAATCAGATGTTGTATGGTAATAAATAAACAAAGCACACTCTTGTTGCAGACTGTTAATGGCCTGAACTAATTGGATACGCCAGTGTATGTGTCACGACGACGAGCGTGTAGGATACCTACATCAGTACGACGGGGATGTAGGATATATACATCAGTACAACGGGCGTGTAGGATACATACATCAGTACAACGGGTATGTATGATGCGGAAGTTATTAGCATGTTTGAGTATAACGGGTGTGTGAGATATGAACATAATTTACATGTATCATTAAAACGGGTGTGTGTTTGAATACAAATCGTGTACATGTGTCAGTACAACGGGTGAGTGTTAATATATGTCGCGTAATTATGCCAGTACAACGAATTAGCGTGAATATAAGTCGTGTACATACACATCAGTACAAAGTGTATGCTAAATGTTGATACAAATTACATTTATCAGTACAACGGTTCATAAACGATGGAGTAGTGCTCATGTGTCTTGACAGTTCCTTGATACAAAATAGATAAGTAGTGAAAAGTAGACCTGGTTACGTACTTAATTACTATCGTTTTTGTTACAATGTGTAATTTAGAGAAACAATAAATATTTCCAGACTGTCAAAATTATGTTGATACAATGTTAAAGCAAAACATAGTGTATGCTGTTTTAATTGCTTAAACATTTGACTAGCAGATATATTTTCACGTTTTATTGAATCAGTTGTCTTTTTAAAAGAATACAAAATAATCAACATTCAGAACGTATCATTTTGACAGTTTCAGAATTATGCAGTTAGTGTTAAAAGGACGAAAAATTACCCTTCGAATGTAACTTTTCCAATGAGATCGAACAAATTGGCGTATATTACATAATTTGATTTGAACAAATCGGATTTGAACAGATCAGTTAACATGGACAGACTTTCTAAGTCTTGTTCGTATTTTGCCTTTGCATTCCCTGCCTGTTAAATAACCGCTCAATGTCATCTTATGTATGATAGCCAGACCAACGAGCGTGTGATAGTCTGAATAGGGTACATGTGTCAGTACAACAGGTGTGTACGACGTCTGAGTAGAGTACATGTCTGAGTAGAAGAGATGTGTCAGTAAAACAGTTGCGTGAGACGTCTGATTGGGGTGAATATTTCAGTACAACGTCTGTGTGACTTCTGAGTATGGTGCATGTGTCAATACAGCGGATGTATGAGACGTCTGGGTAAAGTGAATTTTTCAGTAAAACAGGTGCGTTACGTCTGAGTAAGGTAGACATGTCAGTACAACAGGTGTGTGAGGTGCAGGAGTAAGGTACATGTGCCAGTACAACAGGTGTGTGCAATGCGGGAGTAGGGTACATGTGCCAGTACAACAGGTGTGTGAGTAGGGTATGTACATGTGACAGTACAATAGGTGTGCGAAACTTCTGAGAAGGGTACAGATGTCAGTACAACATTTGGTGGAGATTCGTGAGTAGGGTATGTGTGTCAGTACAATGGTTGATTAAGACATACAAGTTGAGTACATGTGTCAGTACAACAGGTATGCAAGACGTCTGAGTAGTGTACACGTGTCAATATAATGGGTGTTTAAGACGATGAGTATGATACATGTGTCTGTACAACAGCTGTGTGAGATTCGGAAGAAGGATACATGTGTCAGTACAACAGTTGTTTGAGATTCGGGAGTAGGGTACACGTGTCAGCAGAACGGTTATGTGAAACGCCTGTGTAGGAAACATGAGTCAGTACAACTGGTGTGAGGGTGGGTGATGTTGGAGTAGGGTACACGTGTCAATGTAATGGGGGTTTAAGACGATGAGTATGATGCATGTGTCTGTACAACAGCTGTTTGAGATTCGGAAGTAGGACACTTGTGTCAGTACAACAGTTGTGTGAGATTCCAGAGTAGGGTACACGTATCAGCACAACGGTTGTGTGAAACAGTTGTGTGAGATTCGGGAGAAGGGTACACGTGTCAGCACAACGGTTGTGTGAGACGCATCTGTAGGATACATGTGTCAGTACAACAGTTGTGTGAGATTCGGAAGTAGGGTACACGTGTCAGCACAACGGTTGTGTGACACGCCTGTGTAGGATACATGTGTCAGTACAACAGTTGTGTGAGATTCGGGAGTAGGGTACCAAGTCAGCACAACTGTTATGTGAAACGCCTGTGTAGGATGCATGTGTCAGTACAACAGGTGTGTGGGGGTGGGTGATATTGGAGTAGGGTACATGTGTCTGTACAACAGCTGTGTGAGATTCGGAAGTAGGATACATGTGTCAGTACAACAGTTGTGTGAGATTCGGGAGTAGTGTACACGTGTCCGCACAACGGTTGTGTGAGACGCCTGTGTCAGTACAACAGGTGTGTGGGGGTGGGTGATGTTGGATTAAGTACAGGTGTCAGTATAACATATATGTAAGGCATCTAAGTAGGGTACAGGTGTCAGAACAACAGATGTGTACGGCATCTGGATAGGGTACATGTGTCAGTACAACATATTTGTAAGGCTACTGGATAGGATACATGTGTCAGTACAACATATGTGTAAGGCATCTGGATAGGGTACAGGTGTCAGTACAACAGATGGGTTTAAGACATCTGAGTAGGGAACAGGTGTCAGTACACCATATGTGTAAGGTATCTGGATAGAGTACAGAGGTCAGTACAACAGATGTGTAAGGCATCTGAGTAGGGTACATGTGTCAGTACAACAGATGTGTAAGGCATTTGGATAGGGTACATGTGTCAGTACAAGAGGGTGGTGGATGTCTGAGTATGGTGAATGTGTCTGTAGAACAGGCGTGTAAGACTTCTGAGCAGTGAACATGTGTCAGTACAACATTTTTGTGTAAGACGTGGGAGTAAAGTATATTACAGTACAATGGGTGTGCGAGACGTCTGAGTATGCTTCATGTGTCAGTACATCGGGTGTGTAAGATGTCTGAATATAGTACATGTGACAGTACTATGGGTGTGAGATGTAAGAGTAGAGTTTATATGTACATGAAAATGGCATGCGATAAGTGGGAATAGCGTACGTACTTCTGTACAACGGTTGTTTGAGCTGGAGTATGGTACACATGAAAGTAAAACGGAGGCGAGGTACCTAGAAGTAGGATTTATGCGTCAGATCAACGAGTATGTGAGCCGTGGAAGTGTGGTAGATGTGGCAATACAGCTGCTTTGTCAAATGTGGGAGTAGGGTATATTCGATAGAACATAATATGTGTTAGACAATAATGTACATGTGACAGTACAAGGTAGTTGTGGTATGTAATAATTGGGTACATGTACATGTGTCAAAATTACTGTTCGTGTACGGAGGAGTAGATTTATTGTGTGTTGTACAGTCATAAATATTGCAATATAAACATAGTAAGAATATACGTAAATGATCAAATGTAAATTGGAAAAGAGGTCAAGGATTTGCTTATTTGGGTCTGAGCTGCTATGTATAATTTGCAAAAACAATGTTACATGTAAAAATAATATGTGGACAGCGTTATCGGCTACACATTTTTATTATTTATGTAGCTTTACAAGTTCGATCGGCAAATGTATTTAACATATATCTTGTAGTTGACAACTGAAAGTTAAAGGGGTTCTTACTTGCTTATTATGTTTATGGACGCGTGTGGCTTTCAAGAGACGACATGTTGTTTTTGTGCGTACTATTTGTAATGCAGAATGAATTTACATGATACATAATTATGTTTCCAATTGGCACATAGACTGACGAAGTTAACATTCAGCGAACGCAAAAACGAACAGTTTACTAAAAAATCCTTCTACGTCTCGTTGATAGTCGTTGTGTGCCTTTTCATGCCCCGCCTGCTGAATGCGCTCAATGCCATATCGTGTATGATCTTCTATTGTCTTAAAGCTATCACTTGTTTTCTGTTATATTTGCTTTGTGGCAATTTGCATCAATTCTAATATGTTTTTTTGCGGCTTTCTGTGAAGTATCTTCTAGTGATTGATTTAATTCCTGTATCCTATCGTATATTGTTTTAACGCTGTCACGCGTCTTCCGTTCTATTTGGAAAGAGGCATATTGCGTTTTTTTCTGTTAGTGTGTCTTCCGCCTCGAGTGCCTTCCCTTGGTTGCGTTTTTCACCAGCATTTATCGCTTCTTCCAATTATTGCAAACACTCTGCCATTGTGTTCTCTGCTTCTTTCGAAAAGTGCTCCCCTGCCTTTTTTGCATTGTCCAGTGTTTGTTTTGCATATTTTAACAGTGCACCCAGTTCAGTTAGGGAGAGACGATCATTCTGCAACTGAATTCACATGGGAACATAGTACTATAATTATGAATGACAATGTTACATTATTTATTAAGAATGGTATCTAAATATTGTTTTATTTGAAAACATATCCAAACGTATATAAATATGACGAACTCTGCCTGTTCTGTTGTATAATAATAATTTTAACCGTTATCTTGTGTTGTTACTTTTAGTCCTAGAACTTATTGTAAGACTGTTCACTGTTTCTGTTTCTGTGTCTGTTCATCGAAAAAGAGTTAACCTATACTAAGCAGTCGGTTTACATCGCCAAACAAACACAAGCTGCACAATAATATACAATTCTTGTCCAACGAGTTTCGTTTGATTTTTACAGACGTTTTCCTCCCCAAACTAACGGACTATTTCAAACATGAGCTGTAATAACTTGTTCCAACATAACACACTATTTAAAATTACGCAATAATAGCCTTACGTACTTGAAAAGATTTCAAAAATTCACTCAATCTGAGACCCTAGGTACAGACAAGTCATGACGATTTCGAAAACAAATCGCATTTCTGGTTAGCGCGGTTTAATGGAATTATGAAATGAAATGCTTGTTGATGGATTTTAAGATTGGAAAGCAGACGGTCAAAGTAAGCGTAGGGGAAAATTGTCATATTCGTTAAATTTCGTTATGTGGTGTTGTTCGTTGTTTTTTTCTTTAAACACTTTCAAAGATATTATTTATTTATCACGTACATATGTATTTACATTTTTTAAACTGATTAGTTGTTTGCAAATATTCATCAGTCAATATTAATATTAAAACTAAAGTTAAGTATATTCATAATGCTCGATATTTATAACTATTTTAGTTGCGTAGAACTGCTATTCTGATCAACGTTTCACATTATTAAGGGATTAAAGAAAATCATTATAGGTCAGTGAATGTTTAAAAATAATATAATACGTGTATGTATTCTTATGTGATACACGAACTAGAATAACAAGTTAGTTTTTTTTTCTGGCATGGCGGATAATCTTATCATGATGTCTACGCCTCGCCAAAAAAGCATTATGCTTTTCAAGTCACTATAAACCTAATATTCTTTAAATATAGTGACAAACTAGCCAAAATAGACCGTGTAACTAGTTAGATCTATGTGCATACTATAAGCAAACGTTAAAACGCAATCCGACTTTTAAGGTTCGTTTACAGTTGTGTCAGTACATTTGTACTGAATCCAACAGCGTCGAAGTTATATCTACACATTTATATGTTAGGCTCTATCTCTGTACCCAAAGCCATTAACTTTATTGTTACTTAATAGTATACTTTCATTTCCTCATACATTTTTCAGGAAAGTGTTTATTCAAATAACCCGAACAAAATCACAACATAATCTTTGTAGGATTGTTAGCATTTATGTTCTAAGGTGACACTTTTCGGGACCATTTACGAACAATAATCACATAAGAGTAGATCTATCATTATTGAGAAATTCAAGAAGTGTCGATAATGTTAAACATTAAGCAAGTGTTGCAACTAATATGTCCAGTTCTTGCAATAATTATGCATTTGGAATAGTACGTGTAGTTCAAGTTAAACTTTAAAAACTTTTTGTTAATTTCGTGAAGTATTGATCAGGAATTGTAATATTTTAAATGATTTAGCAATATAGCAGCATACAGAGACGTTTGCAACTGAAATAACAATTTATCACACGCAATACCTTGTTTTCCGTCTTATATTAGCGTGTTCATTGGCAAGACATTCTTTGACTGACCAATTGCATTACGTTATTTAGGTGAAATGATCACGTCATTATGAAATGACGTCACGTCAGTACATACCTATCAGGATAAATCAAAAACTTTTGATAAAGTCTTTTTTATCGTAACAATCATGTGCTAAAAACGTTCTGACACTCGTTGTCCTTTCATACCAAACTTTTATATTGTATTAAACTCGTCCAGGAGATTCGTCAGCATAATTTCTGAACTCGTTTAATCAAATAAGGTATGAGATGCCAAATCGTGTAAGATCTTATATATAATATTCAGTTGTATTCAACAAACAACAGAGGTAATGTACAAACTTACATCACAAAGTCTAGTGCTTGCTACTGTTGCAGCCGGATCAAGCGCTAAACACATTGGATCCGCAAATAGCGTATACAGTGTCTGGAAATAGTCCTGCAGATCAGCATCTGTAACCTTGTAGTTGGCTGTGTGGCGTATATCTCGGCCTATGGCCTATTTGACGCGCCTTAGTAAATAATAATAAATAATAAATGTATGTTTTAATTGATAATCTAATACAATATTATGTTTTATCTGTTTCTTTGAATTCTTAACTCTGAAAAACATAAAATTTATAGTTGTATCGAATATTATAAAACATATTTCCAAATATAAATCGTATTAAAAATACATTACCTTTTTTAAAGGACATAGTGGGTCAGGTGGTTTAGGGAATAAACTGGAGGAGAGACATGTCTAAGAAATGTTGGCAGTTCAGCCTGACGCTTATCACCCCATGGAAGTCTGATTCATGAACTGTGGAAACGCCGTTATATCCGTCTGGGGGCAGGAAAAACTGTCAAATCTCCCACCAGTCGGTTGCTCAAAGTTCCGCTTTAGTGTTCCTCCAAGACGGTCGTGCATAGCTGTGGTTTGATATAATATAGTGCTTAAATTTATCAAATGTTAAGCATTGTTTGTGTTGTTGTGATTTGTTGAATGGACAGTAATTCTATGTACTCTTTCTACAAAGACCCTTCGTTGGAAATGGTATCAATTATTTATGGAGCATTTTCAACAAATTCTGCCGACAGATGCGTGGATCTGCTGCATTTCTGATTAAACAAAATTAGCCAGTCCTTCTTTTGTCACATTGAGTGCTCTGCACGCCTTGAACCAGTTATTGGTTTCCTTTTCGGTAAACATATTGTTGCCACTCTAGTGGGTTTTTCTTGATTTCTTGGGATCAAGTGCAATGCTTACAGTGAGTTGGGTTACAATAAACCAAAACCTAGATGATATTATGATACGACATTCACTTGTTGGTCATTCCACACCCTCTGATCATATTCTACTCCACAAATACATGTTTAATTGTACATCATTGGTTACCTTAAACTACCAAATATTGTAAAGGCTGTTTTGGGTTTAACAATCAAACATTTTAATATTCCAATCCAGTAATTAGCTTTCCACCAATGTATACTATTCGTCAGAATACTTTATTTAACGCTGACCTAGCAACTGAACACCCTCCGCACGTCTGAAACAATATAATTAATATGCTTTTGTGTAGAAAAACAAACACGCCGTATTTTATTGCCAAAACAAATACATTTTCTTTCTATCTGTCTGTCTGTCAGTCGTCTGCCTGTCTACTTTTCTGCTTGCTTTTCTTCTTGCCTGCCTGACTGACTGACTGCCTGTCTGTCTGTCTGTCTGTGAACATTTAGTGGTTTGTAACCAAAGTCCTATTCGATCTGTTTGTATGATGTTACACCTATGTACCTACACTAATTTAAATATGTGAAGCATTTCCTGAGATAGTGTTCGGAAACCGTGTTTTTAAGGATATTTAGTCAAAAAGGGGCCATAACTTTATCAGCTTTTAGTTGTTTTCAACCAAAGTTGAACACGGCATGTATTTTTTTACGTTATACCTTAGTCGTAAAAATATTTAAATCGGTCAATTTGTTCATGTGTTATCATCCAGAAACAGTGTACAAGCAAGCACTAAAAGCAACACAACACAGCCTAGACGTTCGTAGATGAAACGGAAGGTTGACGTTTTCAATGTGTCATTTATACGTTTCTCACTTAAACGTATATAAGTTTAAAAACAATGTGGTTTTGTTTATAAAACATAGTAAATTTATATTTTTACCTCGATTACCGCCAATAAAATATCGTGTTCCTAATGATTATTGTTTTCTTGTTGTGTAATGGCTGCTTTAATAGAAAATAAATAGTGCGATTGTCTTGCACAAAAAACAATAAGACGATGACCTAATATAAACTGCTACATGATCCGTTGATATGCACGGCAGTCACTGGAGTTCATATCCAGTATGTTTAAAGTTTGATACACCATTGGCCATATACACAAAATTGTCCTTTACAGCTTACTGTGCGAATTCGCGTTTTTGGTGTGTCTGCTTTTCCATTTCGTTGATAGGCAATACATAACTTAACCGCAAAATGCACATGCACCTAACTCAACATTTGTTATAACGAAATTTATTTAAGAAATGTATTATCTTTACCCTTTACTATATACCAAGTAATTTGTCGACAATGTAAGCTAAATATTTAGTTTTAAATTTAAAAGGACTGATATCACTATAATTATAATCATAACGCTATTATGAACGGGCATAATAAACACATCAACACGCATATTGGAACATTTATCACACCCGTTGAGCATAATGTAATGTTTAACTAAATATCCCTGCTTAAATAAATATCCCTGGAAAGTTGGATCAGGTATTTAACAGAAAGTATCTCATTCGGTAAACACCGGTTGCGATTGATCAAGATGCAGGTATTCCTCACTTATAATTGTAGGATAACAATATGCTTTTAACTATAGTATGGTCTTGAAATATATAACGTCTACAAACATGAACTAGTGACTCTGGATTTATTAATGCATTCCACTCTTTTCACCTATTATTTCTATGTGAAACGCGGCTCAATCATGATTCAATGACTATTGATTGTTATCAAAACACTGATCAGTAAAGTCCGGGAAGAAGTTCATCAAAACGAGGTAATGGTGGAGTAACTAATGGTAGCTACCTGTACATACCAAATACGAAACCTCTAGGCCTTGCGGTTTAATAGAAGCTTTTTAAAATCATTTTGTTATTTAAGTATACATCAATAATGGGACCACGGTGCGTAGCTAAATTTTATCCCAGGGTCGTAATTCGAACAATGTTTGTAGAGCATCGCTATGCGATTGTACATACACAACACAAAACCTGTTGACATTACGGTTTCAGAGAAGACGATTTTAAATGTTTATTTACTACCGCTTAAATATAATGTATTCTCTATCGTTGTGTATAATATCTATCATACTAGTACTTTACCAATTAATTATACCTTTACAGGCTCCATGCTCTGCATCAGTGCTGCCTTCATCGTTGAGTCTTCTGCTAGTTCCGTCACCTGACTCAGGCTGGAAACAGTTTTCAACTTCTGCTCACATTCTTCCGAAGCTTCACCTCTCAGTCCTACCGCCTGAAATGCGAGATTTAGCATAGATAAACCGATTGCCATCTTAATCTTTCTTTGAAGACTCTCGTCGAGCAATCATGTATGTACGGTTTTTCACATTTATGCATGATACGCATCTGTTTCAATTATTTATTATTTAAGTTATAGATGTTGGTATTTTGTTACAGGAAGATTGGAGACTTGTTTTTACCAAGGAATTTACAGATTCAGTTGATTGCAAGGTAAGAATCCAATCTATCGGAATTGATGTCTTGAGTATATTAAACTTCGGAATTGATGTCTTGAGTATATTTAACTTGGCAATCCAATTGGATTTATTTTCTAAGTTTGAAAGAATATGTGTTTCTTTGGCGAATCCAGTGTTTGAAAGTAAATCATTCATAACGATGATATTTGAATGTATCCAATTTTCGAAAAGTATGCATTTGCCATTATGTTTGATACATCGGTTTCCCCATATTACCTCTGTTCTTATATCAAAATACGTTTGTGGTTTTCTCGGTGTGGTATTATTGTTTATTTCAATGAAGTTGCATATAATTTCCTGATAAAATTTTTAATTTTACTTTGGGTAACGAGTTGAGTGAATCAATGTTCATTTTAAATAATAAATGGTTTTTGACAAACTGGTTCAGGAAAAAAATAGGGATAACTTGCCAATTCGCATTATCGTCTATACATAACATTTTTACCCATTTCATTTTAAGAATTTTTGCGTACGTGGTTACGTCAGGCATTTCAATTTCTCCATCGAGTAAAAACTAATTAAAATAGATCTTGTAATTTTTTTCAGTTTTGTTATTCCCTAAAAACTTAAAACACATCGAATCTATTGCATTGAGGTTATTTTTCGAAACAAATGTTGACTGTAAAAGATATGAAATTTTTGGAAGCAATAATGTTTTGATTACTGGTACCCTTCCATAAAATGTCAAGCTTCGGTTGTTCCAAGCGTTGATCTGTTTCTGACAAGATGCAGTTTTGTCCTTCCAATTTAATTCATTACATATAGTAGGATTTGTCCCAAAGTAAGCGCCTCGCTTTAGCACTTGCCAAGTAATATGCCTTCAGTTTTCTGTTTATTTAATTTCAGACCTGATATTGACCCGAATTCATCGATTATATAATGACAATTGGTATATCTTCAGTATTTTTTAAGAAAACAGTAGTATCGTCTGCAAGCTGAGTTGTTTTAATAGTTCGTAAATTCTTATTGCATTTACTAGCTATAACCTCAAGATTAATCCACGACCTAATTGTCGTTGGTAAAATTTCGGCTATTAAAATAAAAAGAAGGGCTGAGAGGGGACAACCCTGTCGGATTCCTCTATGTATTTTGAAGAAATTAGATTTCCATCCGTTGTTCATTACAGAGGAACAGATATCATGATATAAAGTTTTAACTAGTTTTACAAAGTTGCTCTTAAACCCGAATTTAGTTAAGACATTAAACAGCATGGTCCATTCTATTTTATCGAATGCCTTCTTAAAAGCGCCACGTATCTCTATTAGCTCTGCATAATCAATTATATCCTGTATTTGTCGAATATTGCAACCAATACATTTGTTCTTTATAAATACTTGCTGATCAATACTAATGCTTTTCGGTAATATAATATGTCAACGCTGAGCTAAAACTCTCGCCAAAATGTTATAATCTATATTTAGAAATGATATTGGTCTCCAGTTCTCCATATTTTCAGGATCACCTTTCTTATAAAGCAATGCAAAACTACACTGTTTTTGCGTATATGTTAATTCGCCCTTTTCAATACATTATGTAAAACAATAAAGCAGTAAGGGTGATATATTATCACAAAATTTCTGATAAAATTCGACGGTTAAACCATCAAGACCAGGACTATTATTTGATTCCATGGACGCTAAAGCGTTTGACAGTTCTTATAAAGATATATGACCTTCACATAAATTTGCGTCCTCTTCTGTGACAGTATTTTCAAGTATAACTGAGTTAAGATAAAGTTCTAATTCCGAGTATGTACAACGTTTGATTTATATAAGGATTTATAGAAAATAACTTCTTTATATAAAATGTATTTTATATTACTAAAGTGTTTGCCATCAATGTTAAGAGAATGTTTTTTTCACCTTTGTCTTGATTTTTCTTGACTAAGAAACTATTTAGATTTGTTTTCGCCTTCTTCCATAAACTGAAGTTTTGATCGAACAAAAGCACCATTTGCCTGAAAGTTGTAAATTTATTTTATGTCGTTCTCTAATTGAATAACTTTTTCTTTATCATTTGTGTTTTCATTATCTTCTGAAAGAATAATATTTAACTCGGTTTCAAGAAGGTGCAATGTCTTTTGGCGTTCACGCGATGTTTTTTTTGAGTATTTTATGGCCATTTGTTTAACTTCACATTTAAATTATTACCAGACAGTCCGTTTACTATTTATTTGTAACTGTAAGCATTTTTTTATAATGTTTTCAACTTTACTACAATATTCGGGTTCGTTTAAAATTGAATTATTTAATTTCTAAAAGCCCGGACAACGTTTTGATGGGATTTTAATTTTGATAGATATAGCCATATGATCGGTCGATTGAATAATTGCGGGTCTAATATCACTTGAATGGACAAGGGGGAATACTATTACTATCTATAAACCAAAACATTATACGGATCTTATCAGTTTGGTTTTCGGTTGGATTTAAATATCGCCATATATCAGCAAGATTGTTTTTTCGTTTTAGATAAGATATAGAGGATTTTTTTTGGTTTCGGTGTGATAACGCGTGATATCGCCATCGGAAAGGGAGACAATTAATAGTTTCACGAGCGCTTGCGAAATTGTATGTTCTCAATTATTTATATTGGGTCAAAAATCATAAACACGCACGTACAAACTTTCATAGATACTTTTGGTCTCGTGGCCACATTTATGTACCTCTTGACAGCCATTCCTATTTATATCTTGAGTATACATGTATGTCTACATTGTTATTAAATAGTACGTCATATTGAACTGTCATTTAAGTCCTTGGTAATAATAGATAACTTGATTGTAAAAAAACGCGTTTGAAAACCGATAAATAATACTAGTTGGCATGCAAGTTTCAAAAGAACAATATTTGTATAATTAAAGGAAAGACAAATAACTAAATCTGATTATTTTTTGTTACATGTTGTATTGTTCTTTTTGTTTATGTTGTTGATGTTATTATTTTATATTATTATATCATTATGTTATATGTTATACAATTTTTTTCATATGTTCTCTCAAGCACACTTTCGGGAGGCGTTAAGTTCCAATGTTAATAAAACTATGGGTATATGGTAGTCCATTTAACTTGTGAATGAAAACAATGCAATCTAATACATTAATACCGCATTGTTCATGGTGTTGTATTATAAACAAGCATGCTATTTGTAAGAAGGTTTGTATATGCCTTTAACAAAGCAACTTGATAAAGACAAAAGAAGCTTATAGTGTACAGTGCGAAACTATTGACCTGACACTACATACATGCATGCATGCATGCATGCATACATACATACATACATACATGCATGCATGCATGCACGCACGCACGCACGCACGCACGCACGCACGCACGCACGCACGCACGCACGCACGCACGCACGCGCACACACACAGACAGACGCACGCACGCACGCACACACACACACACACACACACACACACACACGCACACACGCGTTAATATGGTTTGTAGCAGCTTCTTTAACAGACGGTGTTAAAGTGAGCCTGCTTCAAAATCATGAAGATGATTTACTTCCATCAAGTTAATGAAAAGCTCTATCTAGTATATCGGAGAAAGTTCCTTCGAAGTTCGTTCTTCAACGTCTGGAAATTTTCATCCGATCCGATAATTGGGTTAGGAGTATCTTAGCTCTACCATATTTTATGTCTCGTCTTCCTTTGGCAGAATTGTGAGCCCATTTCGAATGCACCGGTTTTTCAATAGAATGAAGCGCTTCGTCCCCTTAATACTGTCGTATTTGTCGCAGTTTATACTGTGTCGTGCATGGCAAATCGTAAATACATGCTTGTAAAATCGCCTTCCATGCAGGATATTTTGCCTTTCCACCGATTAAGACGGGGTTCTTTATTATTTTGAGTTCTTTTTCCATTAAATTTAGCATCAACTTGGTTAGATGTATGGTCATGATCAGGTTAGATTTACCATTGACTTGGTCAGATTTATGGTCATGGTCAGGTTAGATTTACCATCGACTTGGTCAGATTTATGGTCATGATCAGGTCAGATTTACCATCGATTCGGTTAGATTTATGGTCATGATCAGGTTAGATTTACCATCGACTTGGTCAGATTTATGGTCATGATCAGGTCAGATTTACCATCGATTTGGTTAGATTTATGGTCATGATCAGGTTAGATTTACCATCGACTTGGTCAGATTTATGGTCATGATCAGGCTTGGAGCATACTGCAAATTTTTCATAATTCAAAATGCGGTGTACAACGCGTTGTACCTCGATTTATTTACCTTTAAATGCAATACATGTTCTTGTTTTGGTCAGTGTCGTCTCTGCCACTCTTTTTGTACGAGTATGTGTAAAAACTAACAAAACTAACAAATCACGCGCTGCTACCAAACACTTTGTTTAATCAATAAAATTATAGTTATTATTCCAAAATGAATTATATCACAGAGTTACAAATATTCTCAAGTAGGCGACACAACTTACATGAAATACAGACATTTAATCATTTAGTTTAGTCCATTTTACGCCTATAGATTGCATGTGAATTATCAAATTGAAGTAATGCGATCGCAATTAAGTCAGATATCTTAAACAGCGATGTATATTCGTATTATGTACTACACAACACTATTCAATAATACTTTACGATCTACTTCAAAATGCTTCTTTTAAATAATGTTGATAGAAGAAACATACTTGTTTAAGTGAACAGGCCTAATCGAATAGAACACACTGTGCACCCTTAATAATACTGTTGACATGTAACTGTGTAACGCGGAAGTAAAATTAAATGTCATTATCAGACAACAGGCATATATATGCATGCATTTTTAAATCGAAAGAAGAACTTGATCGAGTTAAGCTTATAATTTATAAGCTTTCAACAGGCGCGTTAGTGAGATACATGGATAAAATGGTCAAACTAACTGTTCTAGGTTTCCTTATGCATACGTTGCTAATTGTTGCAGGTAAGATATTTATTGCACAAGTAAGTGTTTTAATCAAATGTTCTCTGCATAGTAGTGTGATATTTACATTACTACTAAAAAATGAATTGGAGAGTCTGGAAGGACTATTTATTAAAGTATACATTTTCTTGAATATCGTACACAATTTTTAAACGTGCGTTGAATTGGGGATGTTATAAATTGTCATAATCTGCAATAACCGCCAAAATAAAAGTATTACCGATCAAATGTTCCTGCTGCTGATGATAATTACGCGAAAAGGCGTGATAAGGGTGCAGTGTTTAACGTTGTTTTTAACCCGATCAGATAGTTTTCAAACGTTCATATGAAGTCGCTATATACGTACTGTTTATACACTATACGAGGAAATGTTATGTTATCGTTCATTGTAGTGTGCCACAGTTATAAAAAAAATACCGTACATGATACGGGGGTTGCTATGCATTATTTTTCGCATACATTTTGTAATTTTGTTTTTAACATTTAACAAATCCTAATTGTTAAATGGAAGTATTTACATGCACCCACTATATTGGATTACTATTATTTTGACGGGGTTTAATCATATGCAGGTTTTTTGGTGGCGGTTTAGAAGGTTAAGGTCAGAAACGCCCAAACCCAGAAAGGCCCGGTCCGAAGAGGCCCAGTTTAAAAGGATACCATTAAAATTAAGATTAAAAAAACAAATTGCTCGATCAGTTTATAAAAAACAAAGGCGCGTACACCAGTCTACTTGATGGTTTATTATAAGTTTATAATAATAATAATATCATAATTAGTATCATAATTATTATTATTATTATTATTCTTTCTTAAATATTACCACTATGATAATAATAATACTAATTACTTTTATTATTATTATTATCATTGCTATTATTATTATTATTATTATTATTATTATTATTATTATTATCATTTATATTATTAGTATTACTATTATTATTATTATTTCTAAAATATTACCACTTTAATAATAATAATAATCATAATAATATTCTCTTGGGAATACTCAGTTTTAATATTTTTAAATGACTGCACTAATGTGCAATTTGTTCATAACCATATGCATTTGAAATATATATGACATGGAAATATTAACATTAAATAATATATTTATTTTTATTTTGAGCTTCATTTAATATTGAGATAAAGCGTTCAAAGGGCGGAGTTAATATTCCGCTGATAATTATTCAATTTGGACCGCGTGACCAGGGGATGGGGCGGTGTTATCTTCACACTATCGGCATTTTGATTGGCTTAAGATTGTGCGCATAACAAAACCACGCCTTTTTAGCGCTTTTCTCCGCTACGCATGCGCACTGTGGTAATACCTATAACAAACGCTAGCAAACGCTAACAATCGGATTTAAACGGATTAAAACGGTTTAAAACGCAATCGCAATTAATCGCTTATTTGCGGAACACATTCGCTGACCCCACTGTATGTTAATGATTGTCAATGCAGATCATCAGTAGTTCATAAACTTATCAAATAGGAAAATGAACTCACCAGCATTATCCTGTTTAGTTGTTTTAATAAGTGTGTGCAGAGAAGCAGGTAACACAACTATTTTTTCGTTTATTTGTTTAAAAAGCGAATATGTTTAAACTTGTTTTTGAAAATATGTGTTGATAAATGTTTCTATTTCAGATACCTGCTTGAATCATTTTGCTGAGATTGGGGAACAAAGCGTGCAAATCGTGTTTAATTTCACGTGGAGTAATACCGAAAATAAAAAAGTAAAATGTCATAAAGGCGATCTCATAGGAGAATGCTATGTTGTATTTAATAAAAATACATGCAGCGATGTGAAGCCACCATTGAATAAACTGTCGTCAAATTCAGATTTGACATCAGTTACTGTTGCAATAATACTAATTAGTGAAAATACCTTTGGCAAATACAGTTGCTCCAAGGAAACAGACACGCAACAGACGTCTATATGCATTGAAACACCAGGTTATGTATTCGTATAATTTGATATTACTACTACTACAGCTGCTACTACTACTGCTACTACCCCTACTACTTCTACTACTACTACTACTTCTACTACTACTACCACTACTACTACTACTGCTACTACTACAGTACTGCTACTACTAATAATACAACAACTACTACCTCTACTACTACTTCTACTCTAATAATACTACCTTAAGTTATTGATAAAAGTGGGGATACATAATAATATACAAAACGAAAAGAGATTATGTGAGCTTTGTTCTTCAGACGAAAATAGTTATCTTGACTGCGGGTATCACGACCTTTTTCAACTGTCATAAATACAACGAAATAAGTTTACATTATCTCTTATCTGTTATTTTTCTTTTAAGTAACAGCGAGTTTTTGTTTGTAATATAATATGTTCCGAAGGGGAAAGAATTATAATCACAAGTATCACGTTTTAAATATCAACTTCTAGAAATTGTCAATTCTTAAAACAACTTATTTATTTATATCTCGTGCTATTAATAAGACTGGTGTAATGATTATATTATCAAGTTCTATAAACAGTAACATATATGCATCTTATGTTCTCTTATAACATGTATGTTATTATGAATTATCATGCGTTTTGCGCCGGAATACTTCGTAAACTACTATGATATTTTGCGCATCGAGCAACAACCGCGATTCAAAACAATATCCTACACGTCTTGAATATCCTTGGAAAGTTTCCCTGACCACATACATTTTATACAAGTTTATTAAGGCTTATTAAAGGCCTTTTGACTAACATTAGTGCTACCGTTGTGGTTTTATAAAATCAAAAAGGCATTATAATCACATTCTGGTGCCACAATCTCTATTAAGTTTTGAAATCATTTATCCATTTATCAGCAATTACGACATGTAATATTGGAGGCATATTTTCGACACATCTTAATAATGTTTTTCCTTTGATATTACATGAAGTAAATGTTTAACATTTGCTTATTAATTACGTACAAAGACGGACAATCTGTAAGTTTTAAGCATTTTTCTTAAATTAATACATACTCTAAAACATTAATGGATGTCAACAGCTGTTGAATGCTATGGTAGTTTGTTAACGGATTATACACACGGCGTGGTTCACGCGTAATATAATGATTGTTTATGGCGTTTCTCTTGTTTTAGTACCACTATCTCGCTTACGCTGAGTCCACAGAGTCTCGTTTACTACACTGTATATAACGAAGCATTAACGTTTACTTGCACCACTTCAAAGACTAGGCCTCATACTAATATATATTGGTTTGAAGATGTGATGAACATCACTGACATGGCCAACAGTTCACACAGCGCTGATGTCGTAACAAGCAGTTTGAGATATACACCGACTGCATACCGTGATGGGAATTTGTCTTGTTTAGCAAAATATGTTTACAAAACCATCAGCATAATTCTCAACAAAAGCACGAGAACGAAAGTACAATGTAAGAATAATCAAAATTGTGTTTGTTTGTTTGCGTGTATTTTTTTTTTCTTAATTTCTGTCTATTGGACCGTCCGTCTGTCATCCTGTCAGCTTGAAATACGTCTGTCCGTCCCTGTTCGCCTGTATGTCGGTTAAGCCATCCTTCCGTCTGTGTGTTTGCCAAATGAATAACGCATAATTATCATATTGTAAAAAAAAATACTAAATGCATTTATTGTTCATTCAGATCCAGTTTCAAAACCGGTTTTGTCAATAAGTGATATAGTAATCAACGGCACAGTCAGTATTCGCGAAGGCAGAGTGATTGAATTTAGATGTTCGTCTTTCGGATATCCAGCCCCGTCTTACCGGTGGAACGACCCAAAAAGTGTTTCAGACGGTGACGTGGTGACATTCAATTTTAGTCGCATTGACAAAACCATTTTGTGCAAGGCATCGAACACGTATTATTCACTAGATGGAACCATTAGTACGCATACTACAGAGAGCACGACGTCCGTCAAAATCAACGTATTATGTAAGTTCGTTTGTTGATGCCTTTAAATGCATATTGTGTATTTTAAGAAACTCTGGATAACAAATGTTGTACATTTTAAACATCATATGCGAATTAATTATTTGAAGTATCGTATGGTATGTGTTATAGCTGCGTTATATCAGATTGCTGTCACGGTATCATAAGACATCATATCATTAATTAATTACAGACCCGCCTTCTATCAAGAAATTTATTAATAAAGACCTTGGGCTGACACTCGTTGACAATAATATCAGAGTATTTAGAGGAGACAACACCGACATCGTCTGTGAAAGTGACTCCAACCCTCCGCCCACAGTATTCTGGCTAGGGCAGCGGGTCAATTCCTCTTTACTGACCGTCCACAGTATACAGCATGACACTGCATGGACATGCATTGCTTCAAACACCATGAATGAAGTAAACAGAACGACGACAACGGAAACTGTAACAAGAAACTTGTCCGCTACTGTATTATGTAAGTATATATATATATATATATAAATGTTAATCAAACACCATGATTAAAGAAGACGGAACGACACCAACCAAAGTTATAACAATAAATTTGTCGTTTTAGTATTATGTAAGAACAAAATGATTGTATATTCTGAGTAAATGTTAATGATTCGTATAAGTCGATGTGTCTATGATTTTCATTCACAATAATCACGCGTATTAACGGTCTCAAGCCACGTTGAAAATTGCAAAGATGAATGTTGTATTGCTACTGTGGAATTGAAAACATTTTATAAAAGTCTTTCAGCATTACACTGACTAATACGTATTTTTTATGTCAAACGTATAAAGTGTTAAAAACGATTGAGGTTATTGTAACAAATTGATGACACTTGATATCTTTGTAGATGGACCTGTTGTTCCTACGATCACCTATAACATTCTACCACACTCATATAAAAGTTGGATTGCAACAACAAACGAAACCATAAGAGTTATAGTAGGAAGTACCGTTAAGTTGGTGTGTTCAGTAGACAGTATGCCGACTTCCTTATATTCCTGGGGTCTTGGACACGAATTGGGTATTCGAATCATAGCTAATGTCACGCGCACAACGAACACGAACTACACATGCACGGCGAAGAATGCCATGGACACCACATTTAAAGGAAACGTAACTGGTAGAAACTCTTCAACAGTATATCTTAATTTACTATGTAAGTATTAGAATCGACTATATAGTTCATCCAACAATAATTTGAATGACATAAAATGAAGCAGGCTATACGTATTTATTTATAAGGTAAAAGGTAATTAACTGTTTAGATGGACCTGACAACATAATAGTCAAATACAACAACACCATACAGATAGACCAAGTTCTTAAAGTCATCAAAGGCTGGTCCTTCACAATATCGTGTTTTGCCAGCAGTAATCCAGCTCCTAGTATTTATTGGTATGGTCCTGGAGCTCAAGAAGGAAATGTCCTGTTCATTAACGATGTGAGCACTGACATGAAAAAAAATGTAACATGCAGAGCAGTTAACACCATGATTGATAGCGTGGGACAGAGCGTAAGCGATACAGCGCACATGATCTTTACACTTGCTGTGCTATGTAAGTAGTGTTAGCTAAGATTGTTCTCTAGTTGTATATGACGTTATTTTTCATTTAAGAATAATGTTTCTTAGATGTTATCGATTGCGTAATGTTTATCCATTGCTTGTATTATGTTTAATCGATATATAAATAGTCTCTGCAAATTGATGTTCATATTCATATACACATTTAATCATTAGATACATGTAAACGTAATGCATTATACGTTTTAATTCATTCTGCAGACGCACCAGTTGTTCAAAGTTTACAGAACCAAACTGTTCTACTCAACACGTCTCTCACAATTACATGCACCTTAACTGATGTTGGTAATCCACCAGACTTAACCTTTACATGGATAAGGAAAGACACGAGTACAGTGGTGGGTACAGGACAAACACTAACAATCAACAACATTGGTTTGACCGATGAAGGTGTATACCAATGTAATGCATCAAACAGAATGCAGCTTATTGGAAACGAAGTCGTGTACGGATTAAGTCAGTCGACATTTTACATAAATGTTGAATGTAAGTTCAATCATTATCAATGTTTGATGTAACTGTTATGTAAATGAATAAACGATCATCATCAATTTGAAAATGACCACGAAATGGCATTGTGTTTGTATAATGTCTTAGACACGCATATGAGTGTCAATTTTGTCTTTGTAGATATGGTGAGTAAAACATTAGGCAACGTGTGTACATGTATCAATTGTATAGTGACAAAATGCAATAGATATTTATTAGTATTGCTTATGAGTAGATGTAGCACATTTTATGTTTTTGAAAAATACGCGTATAATCTAAGCGATAATAACAACATTAAAGCCGCAGTCCATAGAATATAATTCATTACCTCTTAAATGGGCATTAGTTCAAATAAACCTTAATGAATTTTATTCGACTGAAAGCTATTTCTTATTTACGAAAGGCATTTTATAACGTCTATGTTCGCAAACGCTTGGAACTAACAAAATATTCACTAATGTCGACGCTGATAAAATCTAGTGGCAACACCAGCTCCGTATACAGACACATTTACGATAAAACGTTACCAAAACCTTAATATTTTACCGTGTTCGTTCTGTATGTTATAGAATGTCTACTACAAATAACAAGTTTATGTTTTAACCATTGGCATTGATAAACATACATTATTGCACAAATACATTTCACAAGAAGGTATTCTTACAGATGGGGCATATATACGGACATTCAAAGCCAATGAAACTAGCAACAATATCGTCGTTGACCAGGATGTAACAATAGAGCTGGTATGTGATGCCGATGGTGACCCTCAACCTAATGTTAGTGTCATCAATGCAACTAGTGGAAGTGAAATAAGACTAGTTGAGACAGAAGCACAGAAAGCCAAAATTCACCTACACCAAGCAAGATGTGAATATGATGCTGGAATATATAAATGCTTGGCTAAAAACCGTTACAACAAAGGAAAAAAGAAACAATTACTGGCTCTATTCATTAACTGTAAGTAATAAAGTATATCATACCATCCCTCGTTACGAGTAAATACATTGACTATCAATCTTTAAAAGTGCATAACTATACAATGTGTTCTTGCATAGGTTCACCAAGAGCGTCGCCATTTTCCCCTCCAATGACCGAATTGTACAGAGCTCCTAACGACTCGGCTGAGTTTACTTTTACGATAAAGGCCTATCCTGAACCCAAGTCTTCCGACTTCACTTGGTACAAGCGTGTAGATGATGAATGGAAAATTGTGTCTATTGACTCCAACAACTTTTTTATCAATATATCCGATGACAAACTGCAGACACAACTGGTGATTCACCGCGTGCAAGTTGAAGATTATACAGAATATATGGTGAACGTTACTAACATAGTGGGCTCAGTGGTGGAGGTGTTTGCGTTACATGCACAATGTAGGTATATATTACAACGTTGACTATGTTTGTTTGTTTTCTTGAGTTAAATAATGATTATTATGGTATATTCACAATTATAATCGCGTTATATATATATATGTTGTATTTATAATATACGAGTACAAATGTTATAGCCAGACCATATGTTCCGAAGGACTTGCTTATTGACCGAGTAGGCAAAACGGACATTGTAGTAACATGGGTCCCTGGTTTTAATGGCGGCCAAGATCAGAACTTCACTTATTCGATACAAAGAAGCTGATATCGAAAGCTGGAGATATATCTACGTAGCAGGTTCTTTTATTAGCTATACGTGGACCATTGAGGGATTAAAACCTGGCACGGCATACCAAATCCAAATGCATGCGGCAAACAAAATAGGCAAATCAGATTGGACAAAAGAAATAACAGGAACTACACTTGTGAATGCAGGTAATTTCTACTGTTGAAAGTGTTTATATCAACTGCTGTCTGAAGATCGGCAAATGAATTATTGACATGTGCAGAGATTTGTATTGTGTGCCATAGTTCAAATGTATTTGTGTACTAACAGTTGAAAAGGGCTCGGCAGCCCCTGCTATTGGTGGTGCAATAGGTGCTGCTGCAGGAGTTGGTATCATAGTCTTCGTTATAGTGATGATATGGAGATACAGAACACGCGGTAAATCTATGTTGTTAAACGTATATAACTTCATCTTATTGTTTAGCAATACGTATTACTTTTATATAATTAAACACGTAAAATAATATTTTCATTAACACAATGTACGCTGTTCAATATTTAATACGACAGTCTCTTTTTTGTTTTATTTACTTAGTATAATGTACTTTGCATTTACATGGTTGTTTTTTTATAGTGTTTTTAGCGTTGCAAAAATCTGATGCAAAACAAAAACTAACGAGAAGGTATGACTCATTTAGCATTTAGTTTAAATCATATGATCGCCTGGTGTGAAGTTAAAATAAAAGTGCTTTTTAGTTTATTAACAAATATATATGAATGGTTGATTCATGTTTAGTTTATTGAAGCAGATGCTAGTTACAAGACAGTTCTATGGAATGTATTTGTTTATTTTGCATTGTTGTGTTGTTTTTACTTTGATAGTGCAATGTCTTTATTAGTTGTATTTCACGTATTAAATATATGTTGAAGGTCAATAATCATGTAGACGGAACATACGAAAATATAGGTAGGTAATTATTATTTAATTCATTATAAATAGTAGTGCTTTATCAATTGCAACCAGTCATTAAAATGTTATTTTATAAGTTCCAAGTCTATTAATTAAAAATGATATAAATGTTGTAAACTGCAATGCAATGATCACTGAAGCAGAACCAATATACAAACATCCGAAAACCATGCAGTGACATAAGTACCACAGCCAGACTCGGTCCAAAGTCTTAACTGTAAATCCGGATATTTTACACATTGATTTATGTATTTCTACTAGTGCATGCCAATAGATTTTAAAATATGTTCATGTGAGAGTCACGCGCAAACATTACAGGATACATAATACCCGACCGTTATGAATGAGATTAATTTGTATAAAAATCATGATATCGTTAGCTATTGCAGGCCAGAACGCAGCCATACAATACGAAATACCAGGCCATTATGAGGATCTCATGATGGAAATGTAAGACATTGTATGACCGGCATTACTATATATGTATAGAAATCATATCAATCGGGTAATCTGATACATTGGTGGGTTTTTCTTTGTCTACGCATATAAAGATAATAGCTATAAGAACCACTCGTCTCAACACGATTTAATAAGTAAAGCATATTGCTAATATTTCCAAATTATTATGTTCGTTTTATATTCAGGCAAACTAGCATATTGGGTAATGACAATAGTTGCCTTTATTAATTTTTAAGTCAGTAAGCCCGGTACGTTAATAAAGCGTGTTCATATGCTACTCATTCTGATATATGTTCGGATGGACACAGGCATATTTAATCTTAAACGCTTAATTCATTTACCCCTTATTAAATAAGTAAAATGTCTGAGCGCTACTATTTGAATACCAATCCCGTCAACTATATTCACTGTTTTTTATTTTTTTTTTTTTTTTTTTATGACAGATGCTCCAGTTACCCGTCGTGGAAATAATTATGAGACACTTGAAGAGCTAGAAGTCCGTGAATATGCGACTCTTTACTCTGATGACACTCGGCGAGCCATCAACACTTCGTCAGACTTTCAACCTGAGATGTCCGGAAAAATATTGCCAGCAGACGACGATCGGGAATACGTTAATATGAAGCTTTCTGCACTGTAAATGTTTTATTTACAAATCGATACTGCTGCCTGCATACTAAACGACAGGAAAAAATCAACACACGAATGTGTAGGCACATGTTTTGTATCAGATGGTAGTAAGTAGTAATATAATACATTAATTGTCAAAAATTACATTTTTATACATAGCCTAACTGAATGGTCGGATTAAAGTCATATGCTACACTTGATCAATTCGGATTCATTTTCCTTTAAATATAATATTTTATGTGGTAATAAATGCTGTATGAAATCAGTACAAGGCGTCAATTTGTACATTAATGTTAAATATTCATTTGATTAAGTCGAAAACATTTCGTTCCTTTTTTCTTCAAATATAATCAAATGAACAGTTGCTCACAAACGCTCTACATATCACAAGTACGCACAATTTCACTACACCAGTAATGATTCTATATGCTCATTTACATCATGTTAATTGCGATTTCATAGATATGTATCTGTGTATTATTGATGGTATTCGTCCGAAAAAAGGTCCAATGACAAGAACACAGCTATGCTCATTAAATGGTTGCTACGTCTTTACCACAAGAACATAATTTAACTAACACCACTGAGCATTCCAGGCGATATATAATTTGCCATCATCTAACAAATGATGAAATATACTTGAGTCAAGTTCGGACATATTAACCTGACAATCATGTACTCGTGATTAGCACAATACACGCTTGAAATATATCCTATATTAATTAGTAGGTTTTGTTCGTGCACGTGTTTCAAGTTATTATCGATGTCATTACTGTATCGTTAGTGGAATACATCGATTCAACAGGATTTCATGACTTAAACCATATTTTATATTCATGGTAAAGTACTTGACATGTACGCATTCATGAAGGTTAGTGTCAGGTTAATGTATCCGACCTATAGTCCTAACTCAGTACGCAGCCAGATATTGATATTATTTCGAACATCCACATTGCATCATGAATATCTTAAAATTAATAATAGTGCATCTGCTTACCTGTAATTGTGCCTTTATTAAACAAGACCATTCTGTGCGAAAATTGTATTGCGGAAATGTCTTCAGACATATATTCTGGAACGCCTGATTAAAACATATCAACAACGACAGGTGATATATATTGTAAATCATCATATTAATCACATTCAAAATGAAAAAAACATGAACATGCACATCATTAAATGTTAGTTCGGAATTTCAGTGTGATGAGTTATATAAATTTAACCGATTAGTAATCAACAAATACTTTGGTATTGCAACATAATTTTTGGATTTGATTTTACTTATATTTCAGGCGTCCATCATTAAATTGAATAATACTAATGACACTAAGAAACATTTACGAACATACTTTATAACGTGTACTGGATGAATGCGGAAGTTTAATTCCATATAGAGCGTCTATACACATTTATGCAAATGGAAATAACACACTGCTTACATACCGCATGCACAATATTAACTGTGCACATTATTACAGTACTATAAATACAGTGAATATTTATTATAATATCGCGCTTCCTATTACCTAATGTATTCCATTATGTTTCATGTATTATGTATTAGGAGTATTCTCTAAATCTACCATCACTGTATGACACTAGTTTTGAATGAACTGGTTTTAAAATTATCTGATGCAAATTTGCAATATTCATTATTTGTAAAACTATTTTCAAAACATTTCAGACGAATGATTTTAAAGATTAAATGTGTGCAATGACTGTTTTAAAACTTTCTCATAGCAGTAAGACACTAATTTAATACAATTGTAAGAACGGTTTATCAATACAGCGGATCTAAAGCTTGTAAGTGAAAAAAAACAATCTTGCAAGTCTGTTTAAAAAAAAATAATTATGTGAATCAATACAAGCTATTATCTGCGCTAAAATATTTATGAAATAAAACATTTGCCCGCAATCTACCCGGACGCAGCTTTATGTTTCATTGACAAACTGGAAATGAATTGGCTTGATAAGAAATCAGGAATTTATCCAAAAAGAAAATAACGTGTAAGAGAAGTGGTAAGTAAAAAAAATATTCAAATATGACACTCCAGATGTATGAAAAATGAATGAAACAACAGAAACATTGTTTGCATCATGCGATCATACTCAAGCAAGTTGCCAATAGCACATTTGCAAAAGACATAACAAAATGGACAACACCAAACACAAAGGGTCCTATGTTATGGCATCCAGACATCGTTCATATTTACCTATATACGCCATGTCTATACGCGATATACTGATGCTTACACAGTACAAGGCATTGACAAATGGAGACATTGATAATACATGGTATTCGACCTTTTATGTTTACATCATTTTTGTACGAGTTACGATTACAAAAAATGCATCAGTACCAATTATAGCAACTATTAGTTGCACGGAATGGAGTTGTTAGTATGCAAGATACAGTAGTCATATCATTGTCAGATTTACCATATAAGGGCATTACCAAAGGCGGTATCATATGATACAGGTTCAATGTAGCTACGATGTACCCGGATAAACGTGAAACAACGTCTAAAGTATATTTGATATTTCACAAAGTGTGTACTACTATTCAGAAATTGTCACCACATTTCGCTCATATCAAGGGATATAATACGATGCATGTTACTAAACAAGTGCGCACGGGATTATCGCCCCTTTACATTAATCCTAGTTTTAAGACTAAGATCAAGCCACTGATAACTTAAATTTACTAGTTTATGACTACTGAGCTCGCGTACGTGTAATGCGTATATTAAACAATAAACCATTACTAATCCAATGAAGCAACGCGATGTTTCCTAACAATAGTATTGTTTATGTCACTATTTAGCTGATGTACGTGTTTTTCTTTAATGTTAAACATTAAACAATAACTAAAACTTCGACATACATGTAAATGTTTACATTCAGAACGTAAAACTAGTTACAAACCTTGTATGAGTAGTACAATGACAACTATATTGATATGCATTTATTTATTTCATTAAAGTGTTTCTTTCCTTTACATGTTTATATGTTTTTTCATACTGTATTATGTTTATGTGTCTTTATGTAAGTGTCATATGTATTTAAATATGCACTACATGCAACTGAACTCTGTTCGTTCGTTAAACGTGCAATATGAGCGTAATGTGATATAGGCTGGTGTGCATGATTTTAAGATCTTTGTCACGTTATGTAATCGGTTGTTGTATGTTTTCGTTTAATCTTTTAAAAATAATTACTTCCAAATGAATATTTATTTTCGACTTACTTTATTTATTGCCATTGCCATTTATTGCCATTGCAACCAGTTTAAATGCTAATGATGAATAGTTGTGTTACTAGTGCTATGATAACATGTACCCATGATCTACCCTCAAATAGTATGTCAAATGCTAGTAATAAAGATTGATACACGTGTGTAGTTCAACATGCTAATAGCATATAATCATTGAGCACGTACACACGGATAATTAATTAGAAGCAATTATATATGTATGCGTTAACTTAAATCACAAGTGATTTTATTGAATTCTTTAATGTGTTGACAAACAATAGATACGTGTACTCAAAGGAATGCTACGAAAATGTACACTTAGAGGAAGTTTAGTTTAAATTTAATTAGCAGATGTGTGAGTTTCGGTTGAAAGTGTTTTAAAGGAAATTATTACAATATGAATACAGGCTGCAGTAAACAAAGCATGCTTCACATTCGATGTGTCTTGGTCTTTTTCGCGCATTTACCACTAGGTATGTACATCTGTTTATATTTATACAAACAACAATTCAACAAGTATATATCATATCACACAGTGTGTTGAGTTTATCTAAACTCTTACAATTGTCATCCTTTGCACTTTCGGTTGTATACATCTTATTATACGCACATGCGCGAAAAAACGAATCGATTGGTACATCTGTACTATATTTCTTGTCGTAATACTGGATTGTTATCACGTTGCTGCAAATGCCAATTAAACATTAGTATGACCAATTTCATCATAAGAATCAACGTTATAGCCCATATCATTTATTCATTGTTTAGATCGTTCGCTCGTTATCACACCCGTTTACTCGCTCACTCAGTCACGTATTCAGTTACTTACTTACTCACTCTTTCACAGGAGCATTATGAATGTTTTGTATGAAAATTTCGTATTAAAACGGCACGAAATATAAGGTAGTATGTGTATTCAAAAATGTCGCATAAAGTTACCAACGGCAATTATGTTTAATTTATAAAATATAACACAGCCACATACACTTGGTTTTAATATTAACCTCTTCCCCCTTGGCTTTGTATCGCTCTGTGCTCAATATATAACCCTTCATGCAAACACATCAACACACTTGTCGACGTTGGATAAACACGTTATGCTTATAAAGTGTTAGAATACCTATTTGTATACAGAAGAAGTGGCAATGAAGCTTGCAGCTTTTTCAATACTAGTGTTGGTATTGTAGTCCATATTATATTTAATATACACAACTGTAAGTAACTGATTAAAATGTATGGAATGGAAATAATACGATGATGTGTGCTATTGATTAAATTGGCTGTGCTTCGTAAATGCTGTTTTCGTAAATATAAAACAAATATTAAAAATTAAGACACTCGTTTACAAAGTAGTTTTAATTCGCAATATATATGACAACGATATATTCCCACGTTTGCATCGTTTGTTGTTTCTAGTCATGCGAAACTAATTCATGGCCAGACATTGCTGGTTGACACAAGAGTTGTATATTTTTTTAATAATATAATTTAAACACACCCTCGGTAACATTATGTGTTGGCAAATATTTGACGAATGACAGATGTATTGCATTGTATTGTAATTGTATATATAATTAATCGACGCTGTTTACCGGTACTTCGGTGTGCCAGTATAAATAATACGTATTAACAGTCGATCTATTAGTTGATTGGAGATCTTTCTTTGTACTGGATTCATAATTTGTCAGCGATGTTTCTCAACTACGTATGTAATCGTTGAAATTGATGCATAGCTGACAATTAAATGTGCCTTATCGTAAAAGCATGTTTGAAAATTCATGTCAAGTATATTTGCAAAAGGATACTTGCAGAAAATTAATAGCCGTAGCCTCGCCGAAAGGTCATCAGATCGACACCAATCAATAAAACCATTAGACGGATTGCAAACAAGCTTGCAAATGCATACACACATTGACAGCTAAGTAAATATCTAATATACGTTGTATTAAATTTATACCCCATAATGTATATCATGTGAGTATGTCACTTAATAAACACACACACTGTTCTTATCAAACTGTCCAGAAATGCTTGCGTTTTTATAAATATATATATATCAAATGTTTGCATTACGGCAATGACAAAATATAACGAAATGCATGAATAAATAACAATTCATTCTGTTGTACATATTGTCTAAACAGCAATAGGCCAGATCTCTACTATGAAAAAATATATGTACTATTTAGATAGACAATTCCTAAAGCATTTAATATTTGTTAAACATGTACATGCATTTGAAATGAAAATAAATACAAACTGCTTATTGTTAAATTTTTAATTTTTAACGACATGTTGCACGTAAAAATTGTTCTTCTCGATTATTTTCCTTTAGCACAGTGATTGTTGATCTATGCAATGTTTAGAAGGTTTTGTTATGTATTTTAGTTACTAAAAAATGAAATGGTCCTATTTTATTGTAAGTCGACAAATTATTGTTAAATTTGTTAGGTTCCATTTTAACGGCAATGTAGCGCACTTGTCTATACATTTTCATTACATCAGCGTAATTAATGGTGCGTCACAACGTTGTTACCAAAACGAACAGTATGAACCGCATTCAATTCAAATCATTATGTCGTGCTTAAGTCTACAAGTATGTTCATTTTTTTGTGCGATTCCGTCGCTCCTTGCAACTGAGACATCGCCTTCAGATAGTCACAATATTGTATTTAATATACAATTCCAAAAAAACAAAAATATTTTTTATCGTATGTAAATGGTTTGGTTGTTTTAATAAGTCGCATTTTCCACACAAGCAAACTTTGTAAAGACACTTTAAATTGTTAGATATTGCATCGGTATATAATTTGATACTACCATCTTACATATTGTATACAGTCGTTGTCAAAACTAGTGCATACATGCTATTTTGATTACTTGTGTATTGGTTATTTATGTTTCATGTAGTTTTCATTGTTATTGTTTTATTTTTTCCCAATGGATTTGTTCCCCACATTTGTCAAATATGCCTTTTAATTGCGTATTAAGCGTTGTTAAATTGTTTGTACTAATTCTCGTTTGAAAATTATGATCAGCCAACAAAAATCCACATTTTATTAATTAAGAAGCAAAAATAATCTTGGGTTAGTTAAAACATTGTGTTGTTAAATATTTATGAATATCCTTACAGGCGTTTTCTTAATTTTTACATTTTGAATTTTCCCACTGGATTATTTTTCCACTTCTGAAAGTGGGAATTTTTTTCCAATTTTGAAAATGGAAACAATTGCCCACTTTTAAAACGGGATTATTTTATTTTGTAAGAAAATGTGTATTTCCTCATTTGCTATCTACGTAATGTATTACAGTTTATGTTATTCAATGTCTAAATTATCAGAACTCCATTATGTAAAAGCACGATAAGTAGAGTAGAACCTGTGATACAAGGTCGATCGCAGACAACTGTAGAGTAGAACCTGTGATACCGAGGTCGAGCACAGTACAACTGTAGAGCAGAACCTGTGATACCAGGTCGAGCGCAGACAACTGTAGAGTAGAACCTGTGATACCAGGTTGAGCGCAGATAACTGTAGAGTAAAATCTGTGATACCAGGTCGAGAACAGACAGCTGTAGAGTAGAACCTGTGATACCTAGGTCGAACGCAGACAACTGTAGAGTAGAACCTGTGATACCAGGTCGAGCGCAGCCAACTGTAGAGTATAACCTGTGATACCAGGTCGAGCGCAGACAACTCTAGAGTAGAACCTGTGATACCAGGTCGAGCGCAGAAAACTGTAGAGTAGAACCTGTGATACCTAGGTCGAACGCAGACAACTGCTTGACCTATACTGTACAATGATAAGTAGAGTAGAACCTGTGATACCTTGGTCGAGCACAGACAACTGCTTGAACGATACTGTACAATGATAAGTAGAGTAGAACCTCTGATACCTAGGTCGAACGCAGACAACTGATTGACCGATACTGTACAATGATTAAAATAGTAGAACCTGTGATACCTAGCTCGAACGCAGACAACTGCTTGACCGATACTGTACAATGATAAGTGGAGTAGAACCCGTGATACATTGGTCGAGCACAGACAACTGATTGACCGATACTGTACAATGATGAGTTGAGTAGAACCTGTGATACCAGGTCGAGCGCTGACAACTGCTTGACCAATACTGTACATTTTGTGTCAGCTAGTTATAATATTTAAGTGTTAATACAATTATGCATGCTATGCCTAATTCGAACGTCGATTCATTTGTGTCATCTATCAATCAGTAAATAATAAAATAAGGTTAGTTTAATATTTCAAACAGTAAAGTTTGTTTCATGAAACCCGAGAAAACGTTCAAATTTGGTTCACACATCATCCCAGTTGATGGCTACATTCAAATAAGGAAATGTACGAGTAATAATGTTTGTCATGTACTTATTGTTCTTCTATTATATATTTAATAGTCAAATAAAAATAACACAAATAACTTCAGATCTCTTGCAACATTTCCTAAAGTTTGAATAAGTATTAACGAAATACATGTATGTGAATACAGAAACTAGATTTGGATCGTTTTAAATTGATTGCTGGTAAAAAAGAATTGTAAATGAAATTTTTAATTTTCAACAGTGTACACAAATCAATTTCTTGACCATAAGTTACAGCATATTTCAAATAGCAAGAATTTGATAATTCGAAAATACGCAACAAAGCTGACCCTTTTTGAAACTTCATATGCCCGCACTTTTAAATTCAGTGGCTGTGATACCGCATTTTAGCTTAATAAGTAAAACCATAAATAGCGCAATTTACTACTGGATTGCGGTGACTTCCTGAACAGTGTAAACGTCTCTTGTCACACAATTTGTTTACTGCCAACGGTTCGAGCCTCGATGCCCGAACCTAATTAGACAGCCGCGGGAACCTCAAGCGCTATTACTGGTTGTAGCCCGACGCCTCCGTTTCCGAGAGAGTTAGCAACGCCAAACGGTTTGAGCATCGATGCCCTGACCTAAAAAGGCAGTCGCGGAACCTAAAGCGCTCCTACCCGACGCGGTCCGACGCCTCTCGGCCTCACTGTTCCCGACAAACGCATTCATGTAGTCTAAATACTCAAAACGTATCCTGACGCACGTGTTGCAAAGCACTACTTCCTTTTTGCAGGCATCGGTATTAATATATTGTATAGATCGAAAACATTATCCTGACACTGACCATTAATCCGGAACTGGGAAGTCAGCCGCAGGAGCTTCAAAAGATTGTACCTTAAGTGGTCCACCACCTCTCCGCCGCATTGTTCCCGAGATAGGCGATTTGTTAGCAGCAGTGTAACGCTGTCTTACTTACCGTGTATATTCATTCGTTTGTATATGATGGCAAAATCATCATTGCGCACAATTTGAGCATTATTTATGAAAATAGCATTATTAATTAAAATAATACCGTCACAATAATTACTGTTTAGCTTAAATATACATTGTGATATAGAGTACATACTTCTACGTTGAATCATATACCATATACATGACGTGTGTGTATGATTATATTTTGAATCAAATAACGTTAAATAAGATTTCAGCTAAATAAATAAAATATCATAAACATGCAAATTATAATATGAAATGTTATGGTTTACCAATAATAATTGTACAACTACTGCTACTGCTGCTGATGCTGCCACTACTACTACTACTTCTACTATTTCGACTACTTCTACTACAACTACAACAACAACAACTACTATTTCCACTACTACTTCTTCTACTACTACTACATTAACTGGTTTTATAGCCTGGTTCCGGGGTTTGCTAAGATAGTACGCCTGGCATAAACCAACGAATGTCGGACGTGATGGTTTGTGTGCAGTAGTGCAATTTTGATCAAAATGTGTCCATCCAGAAGCCGCACGGCCTGTGTAAAGCAAATGTATGTTAGATTATAAAAAATAAAGTCATTTTATAGTGCGCGACATGTTTATACTAAAACAGTGGGGACCGAAAGTGGAATGTATTCCGGACATAACAGTCCATATAGTATTTCGCTTCAATACTGTTTGTGTCTGCATTAAATGGACATTCACCAACTTGTGAAAACAATATCATGTAAAAAACCTGAAACGTATTTACTTAATATACCATCGCAAATTTATTTCAGTATTCACATTTTGTGAGTGTAACATGCAATATCCTAATACACAATTTCATGATATATTTATAAAGTCTATCCATACAACTGCATACATCTGCTTATGCCCTCTTTCAGTTAATTTCTTTACATACAAATATTGCTATAAAGCCAGATTGACAGACAAGAATCCCTATTGAATAATCATGTGATTATTTGCCACAAATCGAAGCAAATGCAGTTAAAATAGCATTATTTATGGAAATAGCATTGTTAAAATACTTCAGTCTCAGTAATTTCTTTTTAGATTTAATACATATTGTGGTATAACTGAGAAAATAATATATATTCTACTTAACTGTATTGGGAACACAATGTTTTACCAGTTACTATAAGAAATTATTTGAATGATATATGTTTGCATTTTTTTTGCATTTTTTAAAGTGACATGTATGTTTAAGTAAAACAGATATGCATATCAATCAAGATATATTCAGTGCCAATCAATCAATTTTGTTTACATGTTTATATTTGCAGTAAACGATGACCCAATTTTACATTTGACAAAACTGGATTTACATTAATATAATAAACATCTTTGGTTTAAATATATTTATAGCATGCCATATCACTACGCACTTCTTATTGCACTATACGTGTTAACTTATTTTTACTAATGTTCAAGTAGATGATTGAGCATACTTCATTTTCAAGCAGATTGTACTGAACTAAAAGATTGTACTTATGTTCAAGTAGATGATTGAGCATACTTCAATTTCAAGCAGATTGTACTGAACTAAAAGATTGTACTTATGTTCAAGTAGATGATTGAGCATACTTCATTTTCATGCAGATTGTACTGACATAAAAGATTGAAATAAAGTTCAAGTAGATGATGTGAGCATACTTCATTTTCAAGCAGATTGTAATGAACTAGTCCCAAATGTAGAAACTCTAATTTAGAAGTGTATCCTGAACATATTCCAAGCTGACTTTGTTGTACTTGAAAGCTCATGAAATTTGACATACAGTAAAGCCAGACACAACACAAAACATGCTTTATTTTCATCCTCAATACATATAACAATATAATTGTACAATACTTGAAATTCTGTATATACCTGTAAAAATGTATCAAAAGAAATAAATTAAGGTAACAATTATCCTTATATATTAAAAAAAACATTAGTATTGTAAAGCATTTGCATTGTCAATTAACTAGTTTCCGTTTTGTAATTAGAAATTACCAATGCTCCAGTACTACTACCAGTGCTTCTACTACTGCTGCTCCTGCTGCTACTACTAATACTACTATTACTTCTACTACTGCTACTACTACTACTACTATTACTACTACTACTACTACTACTACTACTACTACTACTACGACTACTACTACTACTTCAGCTACTTCTGCTACTGCTACTACTATTACCACTACTATAATACTACTACTATTACTACTAATACTACAACTGCTTCTACTAATATTATTACTACTGCCTCCACTACTACTGCCACTACTACTACTACTACTTCTACTACTAAAAGCACTACTACTACTATACTACTACTACTACTACTACTACTACTACTACTACTACTACTACTACTACCACTGCTTCTACTAATATTATTACTACTGCCTCCACTACTACTACTACTCCTACTACTTATACTACTACTACTACGCTGCTACTACGCTACCACTATTAATATAAAAGGGTGCTGCCCCTGATCATGTTTGGTTCCCTTCTGCTGACCCGCTGGACTGGTCTACACATTAATGCTAAATATCTTTTGAAATTAAATATATATTTTTTTTTCAAATATTCAATGGCAAATGAATATCCTATTGTTAACAATGTTAACTGCAATAAATTCCCAAGATTAAGGAAATGATAACAAAATGTCAACAGACTGCTCCGAATTTAAACCCTGATACCTTTTAGCAGCAACCTGGAGGCCGTTTTATCAACAGATCGTATCTTAAGCTGATCTTATCTTAAATCCGAGACTTACGACTGCATCTGCGATTACCGAACGTCCGTTTTATGATGGCGATCGTAAGTCTCAAATCGCAGCTAAGACTTGAATTGGGTTTACGATCTGAAAAATCGCTAACCAGTCTGAAAACGTCATCAACTGTCACGCGATCTCCCGCGTAAAATCTGTTGTCATAATAAACAAAATGGCTGCCAAGAGGAAACCAAGTTGGTCTGAGGCCGAAAAAGTCATTCTGGTACAACTATGCGTTGACAACCACGAACTTATCATCTGTAAATTGACAGATGCTGTCACTTCAAGGAAGAAGGATGAGTTTTGGGCTGACGCATGTGAGAAGTAACGTACACAAATATTTGTTTGGGAAAATAATTGCCCTTGTCAAAATGATTTAGTTAGCAGTTGATAGTTGATTGAAGATGCGTTTTATCCGTTATTCAGTGTTTTGTCATAGATCTACTTGGAAATGTTTTTTTCTTCAAATAATTCTATTGGATTTGTGTATTTTTTTGCATTATTTTTGTTTTAATGATCGACTTTGATAAGTTAAAATTTTCCGCTGTGTACACTTTACATTACGTTTAAATCCGTGTCGTTCGGTTTATATATATAATAATGATTTTAGTAATGCAACTTATATTTACATACCATTCTATATTAGTACATATAGTATTTATTTTTGCAAAGCATCAACAATATTCTGTTTCAATCGTCTTTCATATAGAATTGTGTAAAAACAATATTTACAGGGAAGTAATTAAAGTATTCAAATTAGTCCCCTTTGACTGTCCAACAGGTTATTTCTGTTCGAGTACTATTTCAGCTTCAAATTTATAATTAGCTGCATTATACTGTATATATTTGTTATGTTTAATATTAATATCATAATTTATGGTTGGTATCTTAATGATTTGTACTGAAGAAGTGATGAAAAAATGGACAGACTTGAAAGCATGTTTAATAATGTCACATTTTGTATATTGTCACAATAAAAATATATTTTGTAAATCAAAATATTTATTCAATAACATGTTGCTGGATTTGTGCTTTGTACATTAATGTATATAGATCTCTCTTAATCTCTCTATATACAATGTGTGTATTTGCATAAGAGTAACACCAAAAAGAAGGAACAGACGCGCCTCATAGAGGCACAACAAACTGGGGGCGGTGGTGCCATTTCAATTCTATTAGATTGTGAGGAAAAGGTAAGACATATAGCAAGCATATTCAATGTACATGACACATATATTGTAATTGGTAAATTTAAATTGCATATATTGAAAACTGGCATTTTTCGAAAATGTGTTTTCTGTATTACAGATTGTCACCATATTACCTGAAGAGACGTTGCTGGGAATAGCTGGTGGAGTTGACACCTTTCAGTCCAGTATGTACTGACCTAACACATTCTTAATTTCAAGTTATCCTTCATGTAACTATCAGCAAATTTTAAACTCCTTTAGTGCTTGATTCATTCTGTTTTTATGTTAAATGTACATACATGTAGGCTCAACTTATTTTTAGGTGTACAGGAAACATCGGAAACAACATCAGCTGGCCCATCCCGAGAACACTTGGTGGCGAGAGAAATAGCACAAAAACATCAGCTCATTTTTGTTATAAATTATTTATTATTTTCACACTATTCTAGGTGTATGATAAACACTGTCATAAAAGTATAATAACAAGTTAACAAACAATGCAAAACTTTGACAGATAATGTGTGTATGAAATAAAGGTATGCCAAAAAAGTTATAAAGCTTCTTTTAATATTTTGAAAATAGTAAGTATAATAAATTACTGTATTATTTGAAACACTAACTATATGGTTTTTATCAAAATACTTGTATCATTTTATTTACATAAAATGTCCGTTTTGTTCATTATATGGATATATTACAGTTCATAATGAGTGATAGCTCATTTATAAGTTTTTGCATTTACAGTGTTAACCTTGTAAGTATGCATACAAAGGAATCAAGAACATACAATAAACACATAAAATGAAGTTGGCTGACCTTTAAAATGATACAGATAATGGACAAATATTTGAGAAAATATTCATTTAACATTTTGAAAATGCAAAAAAGTTAAAGTTAACCAAGAAATACTCCATATTCATTATTCTAAGTAAAAAATCGGTTAGGGACATCACGTATTTTTGAAATAAGTTTTTTGTTAATCATTGCCATATGTTACTGTAATAGGACGCAGAGTACAAAAGTGACAATGATGTTTCGGAAACAAGCCACTGTGACTGAAACAATATTTACACAAATGTATTTCCATGTCATTGTTTAAATTGTGACAGCTATTTGTCATAAATCTAATATTTGTTTTAATATTTGTAATCTGATTACTCCACAGGAAGAAAACTACAATCAAATCAGCTTAGTGTTTTAAAAATCAACTGATTTTATAATGCCTATTTTGTAGCAAAGACACATGAACAACACAATTTATCTTTTGTTTTTAAAACAGTTTTCATTTTTGAAAGGTATATTAATGTTTTTCTTCAGAACCTCATCTGATGTGCTACAGGCACAGTTCATGTTCTTCATCGAACAAACAGAGACATCGAAGATCAAACGAAGTCTGATGAGGCAGCAAATTAAAACCTTACACGCTGCTGAACAGCACTTCCTAGTTGAAACGAAAAAGAGTTTGACGCAAGATGTTGTTGGATACATTTTAGAACAGTATGTATGTTTAAATACCTACATTTCTTTAAAAAAAAAATACAGCAGCATTAAACATATTAGAATCATATCGTAACGAAATGAAATAACAAATAATTATATACAATTAACAAAAGTCCATTCAACAAACAATGTCAAAACTAAATAAAAGCAATTATAAAATACAAAACAATTCAATACACAGCTCTTAATGTTTAACAAATTCATTGGGTATAACACGCAACTGTTCTTGATAAAAAATTAATATGCATGTTGTTGATTTCAGATTTCCACACACCCGAACCATGGTATGTTTATGGTCACCAATGTATTGTTACCATAAATGGAAATATAAAAGGAGATAAATTTCTGTTAGACTTTGTTACTTCTTCAGTAGCTGTGGAGGAAACGTGTACGACATTTAGTCACGTTTATAATCTGTGTGTTTTTACTTAAAACTAATCAACAATAAAGGTTGCACTTAGTCTTGTCCCCAGACAATTACTCCAGACATATTGAAGAAAGAGTTATGGTCATTGTACTCTGCACTTCCTCTCAACATCTGTCAACAATATATGTGATTGTATTTTAAATTCCTTCATACTAATAGAGTTATGCTCCGCACAATAATATTAATCAAAATGCAATAACTGTATACATATTAAACAATTAATTTATGTTCCTTGTACTCTTTAATTACTCTCATTCTTCACTACTTTTAAAGATATACTCTGCATCAGAAGAAAAGTGTAATCAATTGAAAATCTGTAGTACCCTATGTGCATAGATGGGCACTTGTTACAGGCAAACCTTAACTTTAATGTTCTCTTGCACGCAAATGTTAAGCTGATTTTTCTAAGTACTAAAAGGTGCATAATTCTGCTAAATTGTCATATTTATGGGCTTTGGTCAGTGACCTTACATAATGACCCCGCAGACATGTGGGAGGCATCACTTGAACATCTGTAGTAGCTACATGTATGCAAACATTACGCCAACGAACGGGTGAGTAGTATAGCTCAAAATAATGGGTGAATAGTCGAGCTAACAAGAGCTGTCAGAGGATAGTGTGCTCGACTATTCGAAGTATTTAAGTTGGTACATATTTTTTAAAGTGGAAGGGGCAAAAATTTGTTGAAATACAAAAATGAGTTATGGCAATTATAGGGATGTTGCCCCTGATACTGAAGTTGATGACAAATGTATTTTCCTATGTTCAAGTGAATAAATTATTTAGTTCTGAAGTTACACAACTTTTGAATACCGGTATAATCTATAACCAGAATATCTATGTGAAAAAAGGGGCATAACTATGCCGAAATGCAAAACAGAGTTATAGGGAAATGTTGCCCATGACACTGGAGTTGATGAAACAGGTATTTTCCAAGTCTAGTGAAAAACGTATGTAGTTTTGAAGTTAAAAAACTTATCCCAAATTCAAACGCGGACGCCAATGCAGGGGCTAGTAGGAAAGCTCACCTGTTCTTCCAATAATGGAGCTGAAAACATCAATAGCTTTGCATGAGAATCCCCTAGTTTGCAGTTTGTTGTAAAAAAATATGTTTGTTTCAGTTTACCCAAATTACACTAAAAACAGCCCTGATGCTAACATTTTAATGAGTGAGTCAGATATGTTTTTTGTTTATATTACTTGTTATCATAAATTAGGTAAATTGGATAAATAGTTTGCAGTTTGTTGTAAAAAAATAAGTTTGTTTCAGTTTACCCAAATTACACTAAAAACAGCCCTGATGCTAACATTTTAATGAGTGAGTCAGATATGTTTTTTGTTTATATTACTTGTTATCAAAAATTAGGTAAATTGGATAAATAGGTGTTTTGTTTTGATAGCATCCACTTCAAAACAATGTTTTATGATATCAGAGACATGTTTTGAATATTTTTTCAGTTCTATAATCTTCTAGTTCACCATTTACCAAAACATGAAGAAAAAAAAAATTCCTACATAGTTCCAATATTTTGTTTTGGGAGGGGGGGGGGGGACGTAAACTGAAAGAAACTTATTTTTTTTACGCCTTATACAAATAAATTAATAATGTGTTGCCGATAAGCAGCTGCAATGCCATTCGGCTGAGGAGCAGCATTTTCAAATTCATCCGGCTCCGGCGGATCATTCTGCTGGTCTGGTAATGGCACCTGTTGGTCAACACACAAGTTGTGTAGTCTCATGCAGGCAGCTACTGTCCGGCAGCACTTCTCTGGCTTCATGTACAGACATCCGCCAGTTTTATGAAGGCACCTGAGTCAGAATATACAAAATCAATGCTTTAGAAACAAAAAGAGCTGCATGCCTTTAGATTAGTCCCATAAGCGATTCGTTAATAAATGGATTGTTAATGACCCAATTCTAAATTTCGATGCTAAACTTACAAACTTCGATTTGATACCTTTAAAAAATATAAAGTATAGTGAAATAGGCCATGGTCCATTTAACTATGTTTTAAGGGCAATAAAACAGCTGTCTGCACATTCATTACATTTGGAGTGTTATCATATTTGGCAATAAACACATACAATGTACAGAATTGAATTAGTATTATAAATATTATCATGATAAAACAAGGATATCAGTGAACTGCGCTTTGCCCATTAATGGGAATCAAAGTCCCAATACTTAATAGAAAATCATTGAAAGGGAAAGCCCTGTACTGTGCACTACTCATTTTGATAATGAAGCATCATATAAAGTTTTAAATAATTATTCTGGACAAGAGAACAGGACAGACGGACGACATGACGGACAAAGAGGCGACTATATGCTCCCCTGAATTTTTTGTTGGAACAATAAAAAACTTCATTACGAATATGGAATACTGATTGATCAAAATGGTATACCTAAATCTACTCTTTAGTAAGCCAAAAGCCCTCCCTATGACCATTCGCCCGCTGGACTGTGCATTATTGTATCTAATTTCTGCATCAGTCGACGGCCTGAGCAATGGCGTGAGGAGGTACTCTTTTAATGGATAGCCCGAGTCACCAAGGAGATGTCCTATATGGTTTTCTTCCAGAAATATCTGATTTAAATGAAATGTGTTCACGGATTATAATAAGAGGATGCTCACGAACATGTAATTGTCTTGCACACTGCGTCCTGCAAACTTAATAAGGATTATGTGAAAATTATTGCCAAATGCTGGCAAATTTAATGCAATTTATGTTGTTTCCAATCTCTTCTATTTTTCCATAAAAAAAAAAAATAACAGAAGTATTACATTCATTGTAATACTGACTTTTAAATAAATGTTATTTTTTTGTGTTTCATATATGCCATTTAACTTACGAGCTGGACATATCACAAATGAAATTATCAATTCAAGTAATGTACCAATGCAAACAAATATGTTTATACCTTCAAACTACAGTTCTCAAAGACAGAGGCGTCGTGCGTCGAACCTGGCCATTTGACACAATGTCAATAAATCTATAAATAAATAATGTAATATCAAGGCATACATATTAACAAACAACAACGTGAAAGTGGAAATAATTTATAATGTTCCATGGTTTTTAGAATATTAAAGGGATAATATATAGTGCAATAGGAAGCCAAGTTTTCGTTGACATAGTCCCTTTAACAAATTAAAATGTTAAAATCTGTGTATTTTATATGACAAAAATAGATCAGAAGAAACATTAAAAAAAAATCAAGTGGGGAAATTTTTCAAAGCAATACAAATATTCATAATAATCACCAAAATCAATTTCTTGCAACAATCAATTATTAAGTGTTCATAATTATTTTTTTTGGAAAGGGGGAGGATGTTGCTTCTTTTTTTGTGTCCACGATATATTGCAACAATGCCTTGCTGTATATACATTTATTTAAACATTAATTCAATTTTTTGTATACCTGGCGTTGTGATCAACCACAGCCTGCACATTAATTGCATGAAACCCTTTGCGGCAGACAAACACTGCTTCATTGGTTGAGGGCGCAATTATTGGCACTAGTGTGCCGTCAAATGCTCCCACAGTGATAGGCATGCCACATTTCTGATAAAATCCTTGCTTCACAGCAACCAGTGCTATTCCAGTTGGAAACCTGTAAGAAATTGCAATATTTTCTAATTGAAACTCACCAAGCGTAGCAGAAACACTTTTAACAAGAGCTGCCTCAGGCCAACGAGCTCAACTTTTCAACCATTTTGACAGAGTTATGGGCCTTTATCACTACAAAAAAAGGACATAATTCTGCTAAAATGCTGGTCACAATTATGACCCTGGGCCAGAGATCTTACATATGAACATGAAGACGTGTGAAGTTTCAATTAAACATCTGCATTACTTACAGAGATATGTACTTGCATGCAAACCTTAAATTGAATTTATAAATACAAAAAGTGGCACAATTATGCACAATTTCATTTACATTTCCAAATTCATTAGCATACAATAAATGCCATAGCGAGTATAAGACAGACATGTAAAACATGATGTGGTCAGTATACAAAACCTACCGGTACTAGAATTTATGTGGGCGGTTTTAAGTCTCTTGTTTGACCAGCAACTTGTATACATCAATTTGAAAATTCTATTTGTTTTAACCACATGTACATAAATGCATACCTTATATTATCCATCCGTAAATTGACAGCATTCACAAATGCTGCAACTATATGGCATGCACCGGACCTTAAAAAAGAAAATATATTGATAATATTTATATTATTGAGATGTGAACATTAAATGCCAAATTATTTTTCGGATATAACAAAGGAGTTCTTTAATACAACAAAGAACAACTGTAACAGGGGTGTGTAAAGCCTACAAAGACTTGTCAGATACGGGTAATTTTACTGTCAATGAACTTAATTTTGTTTGTCTACTTGTTCATGGACAAGTACAATTCGAAGTGTGAAAATGATTGAACAGTTGGAATGTAAATATCATACATTTAAATAACAAATTGTGTTTTGTTTATTATTTAATAAAAATATATCAGGAAGGCCTGGATTTAAATCTAAATTTTTGTTTGGATAAGTGACTGTCGCTTGCGAACAAGCAATTATTTTTTTTTTAATGAACTTGTACATGGACAAAACAATTTTGATATTGCCACATCACAGAGTGCAAAACATGTATAACAAAATATAATTGGTTGAAATGTA
>CM051029.1:2991403-3046403 GCA_027627225.1 Congeria kusceri | reverse complement strand
TAAGAAACACAATAATTAAGTACTAATATTCAGGTAGTCTGCATATTAAATAATTTTCAAATATGGTTGGTTTTCTTTTCAACTGCATCACGAAGCGAAAAACATTTGCAAGTGGATACATGTTTTATGGTCGTTAAAATCATATTTACGCCATATTTATATTGACATAACTCGTGACCTGATGTTATACACGTCTTTTTATGTTAATATCGTATTTTTTAAAGTTTGCAGAAAAGTATTTAGAAGACAGACCATTAAAGATGTCCAAAAATACAGTTCAGATCAGAAGAGAAGTTGGAAACCGGCTGCTGAAGTCATCAGGTATCTATTAATATTAATGTCTAATTTATATACCATTAATTAAATATAGAAAAATTTCAGTGTTTTTTTTAAGAAAGGTTTGATTGAATGACATAATGATTATGTATAGACAAACGGTATATGCGACGTTTAAATAATGTACGAAATAGGTTACGTTAATTACATTGCGTGTGTACATAGATGTTAATAACATGATGGCGACATGTACAATTGATTCCATTTTGACTGAAGGGAAATATTCTATAGTACATTGATCTAGAACCAAACTATACACATGTCCGCCTCTGCAAGCATTCAAGAGTTGTTTTACATACATTGTCTCAGTCTGTTCTATATTTCCAGATATATATTTCCCACAGAAAATTGACGCCAACGAAATTCCAAAGAGTACATGTACCCCGAACTACAGAAAGGATCCAAAGATCGACACACAGGATCAAAACGTCGGTAAGTCTGTTCTGTAATGTATTATTTATCTGAACGGATTGATCGTCTCACACCATCAAGAGGCAGTTAACCTCAGCCTTACCTCCCCCCAAAACGTAGTTTTAACACGCAAGAACTGTAAACTGGATGCTTTTACAAATAACTTCAGTAAATGATGCATTGTTTATGTTTCAACACAAACATATTTGGCGAAAGAAAGATCGTGTACAACGCAATAGACATATCCTTGCAAATTGACGTCATTACCAGAATCCTTCAGTGGATATCGCATCAACTTAATATCAAATTACTGGTCATTGAGCTAGGTAAATTTGAAAATAATATGGACCAGTATTCCGTTATCCACAGACGTCAAATTTGAAATTATATCATCCTTTAATTCCACATCATAATCTATCGTTATGTTTATTCAGGCCACTATCCGCTTTGTCACATTTCTTTATCTTTTTTAATGTATAGTTTTGATTTTACGAAAAGGGAAACTAATCTTCAATAATTTGGGTTTGATTGAATGACATAATTAGTATGCATACAAAAACGGTATACGCGACGTATAAATAATATACGAAATGGGTAGGGTTAATTACATTGCGTGTGTACATAGATGTTAATAACACAGTGACGGCGACATGTACAATTGATTCCATTTTGACAGAAGGGAAATATTCTATAGTACATTGATCTAGAACCAAAATATACACATGTCCGCCTCTGCAAGCATTAAAGAGTTTTTTTTTACATACAATGTCTCAGTCTGTTCTATATTTCCAGATATATATTTCCCACAGAAAATTGACGCCAACGAAAATACGAAGAGTACGTTTACCCCGAACTACAGAAAGGATCAAAAGATCGACACACAGGATCGAAACGTCGGTAAGTCTGTTCTGTAAATTTATTTATCTGAACGGATTGATCGTCTCACACCATCTAGAGGCCGTGAACCTCCGCCTTTCCTCCCCCCAAATGGTAGTATTAACATGCAAGAACTATAAACTGGATGCTTTTACAAATTTTGGTGTAATAAATTCAGTAAATGATACATTGCTTATGTTTCAAAACAAACATATTTGGCGAATGAAAGATCGTGTTAAATAGACGGATCCTTGCAAATTGACGTCATTACAAGAATCCTTCAGTGAATGTCGCATCAACTTCATATTAAATTACTGGATCTTGAGCTAGGTGAATTTGAAAATAATATGGACCAGCATTCCGATATCCACAGACGTCAAATTTGAAATTATATCATCCTTAAATTCCACATCATAATTCTATTGTTATGTTTATTCAGGCCACTATCCGCTCTGTCACATTTCTTTTATCTTTTTTAATGTATAGTTTAGATTTTCACAAAAAGGGAAATTTTAATCTTAACTAATTAGGGGAACAAAGATTGTTTTGTAGTTCTGAACGATATGATCGACCAACGATACATTGAAACAAAACAGCATACATGTACCACCAAGGTCAAGGTCACATTTTGATTTCAAAATCACAAAATCTTTAGATCGGTTTGTTGTTTTCGTGACCGGTCAATATCCCTGTCATTTCTGGATGTATATTAGAAAGTGCACAATCCTGAGACGACGTTGGCTGTCGTTGTCGTCTTTCGTTGACATCGTCATCAACAATTTACTTCGTCATCAACAATTTACTTATAAAAATCAGGCAAATAACCAACCTGTTATGAGTGTCTCTTAGGTAGCATGCGCACACGCACGCACACACACACACACACACCAGACACAACATGGCCCATTAGAGGAGTAGTTTTTCTTATATGGCTTAATTGAAACTTTGAAAATATTTTATAACCAATTGGAGGATTTTGGAACAATTTCACAAATATATTTCATGGGTGTTATCTACTAAATTCCTTCAAATTATTGGGTTACGCTGAAACGGACAGCAGGGCAGTAGGTTTTCCTTATATGGCTTAAATAAAAGCTCTGAAAATAGCATATAACCTCTAGCTCGATTTTGGAATAATTTCACAATAACGTTTCATGGGTGACTACTAATGCCTTCAAATGATTTGGTACGCTAAAACATTGCTGTTAGTGGTCCATCGTTGATGTCAATTGTCAATATTGACTTCACTTCTGAACATGTTCTAAAAGTTTTACTAACCATTATCATTCATTTATCTTAAGTGAGCGACCCATGGCTAATATAACACTCTTTAACACGTAATATAATGGATAAATATGTCCATAAAATGATAAACATTTCGATATAAGGGAAAATGTAATTACAATGATTCTTTTCATAAAACAAATAATTAAACGAGGCCTAAACTGTGTATGTACAATCTCTTAACTTTGCTAGCAAACTAGTAAACCATGTAACGTATCACTTGCACTTAAATTTCAGGTGAAAACGTATGCAACGTTTGTTTGAAAGTATGCAAACAGAAGGGTGCTCTATCCACTCACATGAAGAGTCACGCCACCAATCCAGGTAAGCTTGTTTGTACATTATGTATTAAGCTACCTGCAGACTTTCAAACATGCTTGTGACAAACGTGCATTAAATTGATCTTTTAATAAATGGAACATTAAAAAAACACACTATTTGACACTTGAAACAAACTATGTATGAATCTTACAAACACGCAAAACTATTGTATGAGTTGCACAATAACTGTAATCTGCACTTGTTGACTCTCTTATTTTGCTCGTCTAGAGTCTTACAAGAAGCCAGCGAGACCGTGTCCATTCTGTGAGAAGTTACAGACGAAACTCAGTCGTCACGTAAGACTAAAGCATAGTGATCAACCAGAGGTGCTGAACTTACTGTCAATGCCTGATGGTTCTCGAGAACAACAGGAAGGATTCGACGAATTAAGAAAAAGAGGCATACAGACCTACAACAAAAAGCAGTCAGTATTGGAATTACCCCGATACATGGCAGAAAGAAAAAACGGCACCGAAGAAAATCTTGTCAAATGTTCGAACTGTTTAGGCTTTTACAAACGAAACATATTTTATAGACACAAGGCGAAATGTATCGGAGATGAAGCAACTGTTCCCCGGAAAGTAAATGTTTTTTCAAGTGAGCTAAATGAAGATGATGAATTTCTAACAGATATACTTAGCCGATTTCATCGGGACGAGATTGGAAATATATGCAGATCAGATCCAACATTGCTCGTCATCGGTAGGCGCTTGATTCAAATAAATAAAAGGAGGGTGGACAAAGATATGGAGACAAGAAAGTCTGTTATGAGAAATTGCGCATGCCAGAAACGCAACCACTTGAAGAGGACACACAAACTCTAAGGAAACACACCCTCAACGTTATAAGTCAAATAACCAGCGAATACACGTTTATTTCACTCCATGAGTTTACGTCGTTACGTGATGCATTATGCTCAAGAATTACTTTATACAATGCGAGAAGAGGAGGAGAACCAAGCAGACTAAAAATCTCGCACTTCCAAGACGCACAAAATGGACGATGGATGGATAAAGGAAGCATTGAAATGTTGCCAGAGTGGGAGAAAGAATTATTTAAGGACCATCTGGTAACTTACCAACCAGGAAAAGGAAGCCACCTGGTTCCAGTATTAATACCAAATGATTGTGTGGCTGGCTTAGACATTTTGTGTACCCCGGAGATAAGAGAACGAGTAAAGGTACCCAAAGATAATATATACTTATTTCCCAATACGGGGTTTTCAAAAGAACATACCTCAGGTTGGAATGCCACAAATAAACTAGTAAAACAGGCAGGAATAAAAAGACCCGACTTGATGAATGCAACCAAACAACGTCACAGAATTTCGACGATATACTGTTCCCTTGATATTGCGGAAAGCGACAGACAGTACTTCTACAAGCATATGGGCCACAGCAAGGAGGTTAACTGGGGCACGTATCAGTACCCTCTGCCTATCTTGGAAGTAACTAAAGTCGGAAAGCATCTGCAAGACATAGACCAAGGTAATTTATTTAAATCATCACTAATTTCCACAAAGAAAACTTAATATTGCATTACGATCGGCCATCAGTTTGTCCAGTCCACCGATCGACCCCAAGTCAATCATGAAAAACCTACAACTAATATCTCGAAAAGCATATTAGTGTATGTATTTAGTTGTTGCATTCAACAAAACTTGTAACTTTTATTAAAAATCACTTTATTGGAATGCGATAAGTTCGCCAATTAAGACATTCTTGCATATACTTTATAGAATGCGTCAACATCGTAAAATAGAAACGCACGAATACTTAAATGTGCGAATTACATTCGTACGATAATAAACAACAATCCAACTATAATTGTAGGTACTGTGTCTCGTTTAACATCTACTTCACGTGAAGCTGACATAACTCAAGGCAAAGCGAAGCAGAATTCAGGTAAAAGGCCTAATATAACTTGGCACTGCGAGCAAACGGACGAACTCAGCAGCGACATATGCATTACAATTAATAAAATATGTGAATTAAATCACTCTATGTAACTTTACATAAATTAGGCATACCGCATCCACCTTACTAGTTGCACTAAGACTTGTTTGACAAGTGAAAGATAATGCGACATCATATTTTATTTACAGATAAATTAACTATATTCAAGTCATCGATAAATGATACAAGTGATGGAGATCAAGCGTCAATGAAATCAAAAAAAGGTGAACTTGTTTTTTTTTTATCGAAATAACTATGAACATGACAGAAAATTTGATGTTAATAATGACATATATGGCCAATGCAAGATTCCAGTGAACTTGTGCTTGGAAACAGGACCTGTGTACGGCCCCTAATGTACAAAGTTAAACAAATCCTAACTTGAGACGATCCATTAGTTTTGATCGATCTGAAGACCCAGATCATGACTACAAATGTAGCAAATATTGACAAATATCAACTGAGTTCTGTAACTTTTACATTTTAGCGGGCGTCACGGTTCTTGTACGCAACACATGGCCTATCCATGGTGATCATGTGCGCCTAAATATTTCGAACTCTGACAACGCATTTGAAACGTCACCATTGAAATTTAAACAATCTTTGCAGAAGACCACTATATAAGGTTATTATCAGTATGAAAATGCACTATCTGGATTATATTATAAATATATTCAGTATAATGCAGTATCCCCTACTTGATTTTTAATTGCGATTGTTCATTGAATAAAAAGCGGCTCAGAGTGCTATCTATGTTGCTGATATCATTGAATGTATTTTTCTAGTACACTATGTGATGTTTAATAGTAAATCATGTTTTTTTGAATGTGAGAATTACATTCGTAAGATTATAAAAAATATCTTTAAATAATTTTAGGTAACGTTTCTCGTCCACAAACTACTTCACATGAAGCCGAAATACTACAAGACGAAGTGGAGCTGAATTCAGGTAAATCAAAACAAAACTACTTCTTATTGAATATTAAAGGTCCTACTTGACATAATGTTTAATTTGGAAACAAAAACAATTGTAAAATAACTCGTTAATTTGTAACGCATATATGAGCATTGAAAAAAAACATATTGATGCAATACTAGTACATTGCGTACACAATAATTGTCCTTGCGTACGTTTTGATTTCTACACCCAGGAATTAATGGGAAGAGTAACCAATAAACACGCACTGTAATATATGCCGATTGTGTATGAATTATTGATTTTGTAACCCTTATCCAGCCTCCAATACATTTTACATACTTTAAACTTCCACATTCGTCTAATTTTACAAAATAGTCTAATGTTTGTGCGATTAACATTGGCAACATGAGATGTTTAAGAGACAGCACTAAAATAAGTAATTGTTCTTTTCTGATTTTACTACATTGGTTATCTATTCTTACCTTTCAATCTTATCGTAAGCCATGAATATTTAGCTGATGAATAATGTTAAAATTAAGATATTAAATCATTCGCGAATACGGCCGATTGATCTAGCTTTTTTGAATAAAAGTCAGAATGCTTGGACTATACGCATCGCTGACGACTGTTCCGGAAAGTTTCATTAAATGTAGTCCGATGATCGCAAAATAAAAATATACTAAACTCAGATATGACAACCTGGTGGTATTTACTTGTATAACTGAGAACCTAAATTACTCTTTCATTACAGGGATTACTTGTTCAGTCGTTTTCAATAATCACAGAGCAAACTATTTGGCATGACAGTCACATCAACATACAGCTTCACAATTTGTTTAAATGTGTATTTAGTTTGCATGATCATTTTATCATACGAATTTATGACAAAAGATATGCATGCTATTTCAGCTCTGTCAGAAACGTCTAATAATATTTCGCACTGCGAGCAAACGGACGAACTCAGCAGAGACATATGCCTTAGAATAAATAAAAAATGTGAATACACTTAACCCACTTTCAGGCAATTTATTACGCATACCGCATCCACCTTAGTAGTTGCACAAAGACTTTTGTTACGAGGGAAAGATAATGCGACATTACGTTTTTATTTACAGATCATGTAACCACATTCAATTCATCTAGTGATGGGGATCCAGCATCAAAGAAAGCGAAAAGAGGTGATTTGTTCTGTTTTGTTTTTATAAAGATGATTTAAAGCTTTGTATTTGCCTTTTAAAAGAAGAACGTGTGTTAAAATAAATAACAATCATTATATAAGTTGCATGCGACATTACTTAATGCGTTGTCAGAAAAATAGAAGCAAAATTAGTTTACAAAACTGAAAATTCTATGTTTTTGGACATTTAAAATCATTGTTTCAGTGTCCGAATACTTATAGTCTGTTCGAAACCGTATCTACAATATTATCACAAGAACCGCAAAGACTAGACATACTCGTTAGTATTGTTATCTTCAGCGACGGTTCCCTTTCTTGTCGGCAGAGTTAATATATTGCTCGTTACTGTATATTGGTAATTATACTACTTGTTAATTGGCATGCGTGGTCCAGAAAATACGTTGCGAGATCAAATTGATAAACAATAGGACCCATGAAACGTTTACCGTTACAGATATTTTCTGTTACAATAATTTCAAATTAGTATCTGTCCGAAAACAAAGATTACTGAGTATTTTAGAGTGTCTCAGAACATAGAGACGCAAACAATGATTACTTTTGCTGATTTTGAGGCTGTCCGAGAACAAGAATGCATACGGTACATGTCATGTTGCTCGCCACTTCAATCGATTGTCGGAAAATGGATATGAAGATCACACATACGCGCGCACGCATACACACACTTTAACAAGAGGTCACTTGCGGATTTGATCCGTCATTAAATGTGTTTACAATAAGTCGTGCACAGTATAGCTCGTTCAGATTGACCTGCAGGTTGTTGCTCGTTCAGTTATTGAGCAGCATGGGACCCTTATTTGCTGCCAGAATATGATTTTATCGACAAAACCATGAACATGAAAGAAAAACATTGAACTTTGGAGAAAATGTATGATTCCAAAGAACGTTTGGGGATGGACTCATAATATACAAAGTTAAAAACACCTGACCTGAGATGATTTATACCATTGTATTATGATTTGCATTCATTTTTCCTTTGCGACAATGAAGGGTGTTACGTATATATTTGTCCCAGGTCACTCTGAACGAGCTATCAAATGGATCAAACTCGACTTATTTCTGTATCAGTAATGGTATTGTTCTTCTGGGGCTTACGACTTTCAACAAAGCCGAGTAAGGTAAATGTTCTTGTTCCATTTTGCTCATTTCATTTGCTTTACAGACAGAGACTATTTCCGATGGACAAGTATTGAGACAGCAGCTATAAAGAGAGACTTCAAGCACTGGATAGAAATAGAAGAAGGCAAATCGTTGGCCAGTAAGTCTCAATTAAAAGTATAAAGTCCTTCATAACGATGATAATTATTATAAAATAATTAGAATTACAAGTGATTAGAGATGCTCCCAGTTCGTTTAATGTATTGAACTGGTCCATGGGGTTGAATGGGAAAAAAGTTCAAACAAACCCAAGCTTATATATGCCAATACATTTGGAGTTGGTTGTGCGGTGCATTGACATTCAAGGGCATAATTATCTCTAATAAGATGACAAAATATAACACAACAGACCTATGCTTGCGAGAAGAGACGCGCCGTAAACCCGGATAAGAGCCCTGTGTTATCGTTGACTAATTGAATAAAGTAATTGTAATAGCTTGTAATGTATTAATCCAATGCAACTATGCTAATGTATTGGACAGTTGGATTACTGATGTGAATATGATAATATACAATGCAATATTAAAGATCAAAGTGCGTCTGTAATCGTTTATACTTTTGATTACTGTGACACATCATGTTATGTCATTTTGACTGTATATCATACAACAAAATAGTATACGTTTTTATGTATATGTAATAATATCACTTCATATGCAAAAAATAATGTATGAAATGTTAATTAGTAAAGTCATTTTATTTATACATAAAACGTACATCATCATCAGTGCATGGAGTATCAACTAGTAAATTGCCTTTGTATCAGCAATGTTTATTAACATCAATTATATATTGTGTCACTTTTCTACCTGAGATGCATTTACTGTGCTGCAGGTTTCAATGCAACCATTACACACATGTCGCGTGACTATGAAAACAATCTTTGATACAGTGACAGTGCTTTAATTGCTTTAAACAACAAACTCTCTGACAATGTTGTTGTTCTAGTCACATTTATGTTGTTTTACTAGCCGTATTTTATGTTGCGCACATACAAATGTTCCATTATTAAATGCATTATCAAACTTTGTAAATCAGCCATAAATGAAGAAATATGCCTACATTTCTGCCCGGTTTTTATTAAGATATAACATATCTTATCAATATTATCAATCACTGATGCAACTAAAGATTAATCTAAAGGTACTGTTAGCAAAAAATACCAAAGTATCTGTAATATTATCAGTTACAGAACCAAGTTATCAATCAAGTCTAATGATGTTTAATAGCTTTGTTGCTGGTGGTAATTATATAGTTTGTGTTACAGGCACATCGCAGTTAAAAACCTACATTCGGGACAACAGATGCAGGTTTACAGCCATTAAACTACGAACGAAAATCATGAACGAACAAAATAAAAGAAAGGCATTATCGAAAAAGAGGATGTTGCAGATGGCGGAATAAAATACCTCCAGTGAGAATGATGCGTTCCTTAAAAAGAAACTACACAAAAACCTGATTTCAAGTTATAAGTTAATTTATTGTGATCACGTTGCCTGCACTTTCAAAATATTTAGACAAATATAAACAAAGCGAAACTCCAGCAGGAGAGAACTCTTATTAGCAGCCCGAGGTTTTTTATTTATGGCACATGACAAACATAAGTAATACAAGTATTTACTGGACACCTGTTGAAACATTAAGCGCTGTGTACAAGAGGATTGTGAAGATGTTTTTATTTTCATTTGGATTGAAAGGGCTCCTAGGATTTTGCCTCCGTAGTCAGAACGTTAATTGCATGCGCTCTGTGTATATACAAATGTAACTTCTATGTGTACGTTAACGTTAATTATGGTTGGAGAGTTGTGGCACAATGAAACGTGTACCCATGCATGTAATGTTTTGAGGTTAGGCTACAGCATTGTATTTTGTTCAGAGTTTGTACCATAGTATTCGTATAAAATGCTTATACAATAACTTAGTGAAACATACACATTTTATTTTTTATTATTCTAAAAATGATCTGTTCTGCAACAACTGGTCACATGTGTTTGGATTAGACATGAAACAGAGGAATTCAAGGACTTCCGAGTTAGAATCACTCGGGATCATTATTTATCACATTTTAAATCGATCCTTAATCATAATGATGATATATATTTTTCTATTTGATATTTGTTTTCATTCTGTTTATACGATGTGCGAATAATGTGTGTCTTTTAGATCTTTATGAAAATGAATAACTAATAACTTTTATCGTCGCGTTGTCGTCTGCGTCAGCGTTTGTTATTTTTTTGGTAAAGTTTTTGTTTTAGTTTTTAGTCTATTTCTAAAAACAATGAAAGGTATCTATTTGAAACATTCAATACGTGTTTATATCTAAAGGTTAATAAATTTCAGGTAATGTGATTGAATTTCCATATTTATCTACCCTCGTTGTTACTTACAAATTACAATATTTTCTCAATTTGTTTTTATAAAAACACTTACATTTTTGATAAATATATAATTTCTCATAAACTATCAAATAAAAACTTTTGAAAGGTAAGATACTTCAAGATACTTGTTTATGGTGCCTACCCCATTCTGCAGACATAACGAAGTAACTCTTTCAAGGCATTTGTTGGAGCTATTACCCTTTAAGCCCACCACCTTAGCACATCGCTATTGGTAAATGGGGATTGTCCTGCGTCGCTCGGCATCCTGTGTCCGCAATGCATCAACCCTTGGGCTCTATACAGACTTCACTTCTCATTCAATGTTTACCAAAATTGCACAGTTTGTCTATGACATCAAATAAGTGCTATAATGGGCCACATAAGGCCAGGAGTACCAGAGTTATCGCCCGTTTTTCATGGGACAAAACTGCAAAATGGACTTTCTGCAACATAACTATTTCATTTTTCATCAGATCTTGGCCAAACTTGCACAGCGTGTGTAGGACCATAAGATTTAAAAACAATCTAAAAAAGGTCTAGATTGGAGTACACACATTAAGTTATTGTTCCTTGTTTGTCAAACATCACATGCAAAAATGAACACCGCTGAGGATACAGAATCCACATTTTTGTCTCATTTTGACCAAGCTTACACTGTTGTATTGTTGTCACTATTTTAATTATTGTTTGGTGAAAAAGAACATATCACCGAATATGGAATTCAGCTGGATGTTCGAACCTAAGATTCCAAATATAGGGTAAATCTCTGTGTAATGTAACTATGATTGAGCGTGGTAAACATATCAGAGATTTATTGTGGTTTACCTTGGGTCCCAAAAGTTTCGCCCATGAATATCTTTGTACAGAATTGCAAATGTAAATTGCAAGGAACTAGTATATGTACACCTAGGCCGGTAATGCATCTGTATTGCACCTGTCGACTGCCAGATTAACACCAATAAAGGTATCTGTCATTGATAGTACTCAGGTCAGCGCTTTGGGCCATCACGGCCATTTTCTTGAACTAATAATTTTCGCTTTAGGTCCAATTTCTCCATACATATTTGATGTTTTGTCTTAAAACTCATAGTACTTGATCACGGCGAAGAACTTCAGTTGACAAGAGACCGTTAGGATTTGGTAGAGTAATTGTCCGTTTTTATCAACTATTCCACTTTAGGTGAATTTCACAATATCTATAAGAGATATTGACTTGAAATTCAATAAACGTCATCATAGTGATGAACCCATTCTATAAGCAAAAGACCAGAGTACTGTAAAATGTGTGAAAGCCTAGCGTCCAGAACCCGAAGGCGATGTTCTTGGTTATTCTAATATTGCTTTAGCTAAGTTCTATGTTATTTTATGCGGATGTTTATGTAGGGAAAGATCACAAAAGGTACAGTGTGCTGCTAAAACAAAGAGTATGTTGACATCTTCTAATAATTTGCAAAATCCAGGGTGGTTAGTTGTCTAATGCTTATAATTACAGTTGTTTAGCATGGGCTATTCAATTCTCGTTTAATATTTAAAAACATCATATTAAATAAAGACAATTTACCGTTCTGTGTTGACCAGCCCAAAGGGTCAGCAGTGGGGAAACACAAAAATACCAGAGTGTACCACCCTGATTTTTGTATTAATTAAGTAGATCAACAAATCGATCACATTATAAAGCAAAATTTCTTCCTTGAATTTTCGTTTCGTTCAATTTCGACCTGATGATGATGTTATATCGCTTTTTATGTTACACAGTTTTCTTAGCATAATTGCTGATGTTTATAAGGATGGGTGTCTATTTGTATTGACTCTTATGTCCTTATTTCGGTAAGTTTAGAGTTTAGTACCTTTCCGTAAGTTATGCAGATAACCTTATCAACTTGCGGCAATTTTAATCAGGCTTGAAATTTCGTTTTGTTGAAGGTCAACTTGATAATGGCAATTTATTATATCATCATAATTTAAAACGAATATATCATAGCATATTGCAATTGTTTCATTGTCATTATATGAAGTATTTCTTTGAAGAATCATTGAATTATTTACTTGTTTTAATTGACATTGCATGAAGTATTTCTTTCTGATTCAGTGATTGTTTTAATTGATTAAATTGTGTTGCTTGTTTGTATTATTGTATAATTGTTGTTATTTTAAAATGATATGCTCTTAAGCAATGGGAAAGTAAATAAATGGTAAGACACTAACGAACTTATATTTATACATGTATTATAAACTCGGACCGTTATAGTGCGATTAATAATGATATAAGGTGCGATAGCCTTTCCTTTCACATAAGCAGTTTTACTTTGCGCGCAATCATGTTTTTTTCAATATGGTTGTTACAGATCACAGCAAACCGTTTTTATTAAAGTTAAAACGTTAAAAGGGCCTGTTCACAAGTTGACGAATTGACAATTTTCTATTTGACAATTTGTCTCTTATTCCAAACATAAATATAATACTGTATGTAAAGGAGCGAAATGATACACATGCTGTAAATACCAGTTTGTTAATGAATAATCATTAATTGTAATGCTCAACGCCAGAATAATGTGGAATGTTTCTGTTTTCGTTAAAATTGTTGTCATCACCATATCAATGATATAATGTTATACAAAAACGACTAAACCGTAATGGCCGAGTCGTTAAGGTATTAGCCTTTTGATGCGGGGTTCTGAGGCTCGTACCCCGGTGGGAGCAACTTTTTTCTATTTGTGATCTATTGTAGTTACGATGCGCCGTTAAGATTTTGTAGGGTATACTTCAAAAATACAAATATCATAATGCGAACAATTCCCACCACCTTAAAACCAACAAATTTTAATTATTATTTTTTAAAGATGTCTGAACGAATTCAGTTTGATAAAAGCAATGCACATTTATTAACATTTAAGTTGAGCATTACATACATTTTGGTTATTTAAGAATTGAACTGTCATGATCTGCGCTTCAGCGATGTTTGAGGTTTGTTTTGGCCTGTATGAATAAATTAGGTTCCAAAAGCTGACCTTCATACATTGACGAAGCGCAGACAATATACATTCAATTCGTATAATTACAATTCGATGCTGAATTGTTTTTTTCTTCACTTAAAAGGACAAAAATGATCAGTTAAACATACTTAATCTTGCGTACTTGCGTTCAAATACATTGGATTTCTACGTTTTTACATTTTAGTCCCGCCTTCGTTTGCTTGTGAAAAAAGATGCTTCTACAAATGTCAATTATATTCAAATCAATCTGCAATATTATCCAATCATACAACTTGGATATTTTACACAAAAGACCACGTACGATATTCACGTAGTATGTATTGTAATTTTAAAATTCGATTAATGAATATTATCCTTTAACAAAACCCGGATCAGTGTATGGTTTACTGGCCTAATTGATCTTTGTCGTATGGTGGCATAGAACTGCCAAATGACAACCACGTTAGGTTCGTGAACACATTCGTGTTACCACTTTAGGTTCTTGTTATAAATCTTATACTTTTTTACGTAAGATATTGTTCTGCTTAATAACAAAATGCAAGAAAGTGCCAAAAATTATTTGCATTCAATGGTATTTAGTAAACGACACACGACAAAGTCAGTGCGCAACGTATCTTAAAGTACGCCTGTCTTAAATATATGTTACAAAAAAGCTGATATTCCAAATATTTAACATGATGCCACAATTTTAACTCATATCTTAATTGTCATTATTTATAGAATAGACAATGTATTTTGTATTATTCCATATTACGAACATATTACAACTTATTTTATATTATTTTTTACACAAGCAAAAACCAAATACAGGTATATGGTCCTGCATAGTATATAGCTTAAAAAGCGAAATATCAAAACATGTGTTTATTTGAATTACATGCATTATTGACAAAAATGTGATAAAGAACAATGTTATGTGTATGTAAAGAATATATATTTTTATTTAATTCTAATTCAATTTAAACATCCAATATCGGTATTGCTGGTGCGAACCATCGGTTCGATAAAAAAAAGTTTATTTTATAATACATAATTTAGAGCGGATCTATAAATAATAAGATGTAAGCATAAAGCATGCTACCAAAATTTAAAAGTAAACACTTTAGTAAATCAGTTGTCAGTTATAGGTTTGAAAAGTCTTAACATTTCACATTTTAATGTCCGATGATTTAGAACGCACTTCAGTGAGAGAAAAAATAATAAAACAACAACGCTAACATATGCTTTTATAAGCAATCTTATTTAGGAGTTTGTGCCTATTTAAAAAGTAAATTTGATTCGTTTTCTTTCAAGGAAAGCGGCTGCATTACTGTAAGGGCAAAACAAAAGCCTCCAATCCTTATACCTTAATGAAAGGGGTATCACAATTTAACAAAATGCCAGGTAATGCACCGGTGTCTCCTAAAGGTTGTCCATTTATGTATCCTAAATGTTGTACATTGATGTCTCCTAAAGGTTGATTCGGTGTCACCTAAAGGCTGCATCGGTTTCATCTCAATGGTTCCTTACTCTTTTCCTGTAACATTAAATATCGCTCACAGGATACAATCAAGAGTCGGCCACCGCGAATTGACTTCGATAATGCTTCATGTCACTTTTTAATATTGAAAGTTCTGCGAAAAAAAAGACATACTACAAAAGATAGTGCACATCTAAACGGGAAGCAGTATTGACTTAGAATATAAGTTGCAAAAAAACTGTTGTTCGAATCATCTTAAAGTATACCACACCTTTAAGTCATATTAAGGGCGTTGTTATATTTAGATTGTATAATATATAATTTATCCCTTTATATTATGAAGATATTACATGAGTAAAAACATTAACATCAAGCAATATATGTACATGTTTATGCGTAATACTGAGATTAAACATCGAGATCTCAGAAATATAAACATTATTATTATATGCATTAATTTACAAAATGTGATTTAGTACTATGAAGTGTACATGCATGCCATTTTATCAACTAGAAAGCCCCCATTCATGTCTCCTAAAGGTTGCATCGGTGTCATCCAAAGGCTGCATCAATTGATTTGCGTGTTTTACGGTAGCACTTAAGGTGTCCGTTGAATTCAAAAGTCGGACACCCTGAATCGTCTAAGATATTTATGTTTTATATAACACAGGTTTCAGTGGGATACCAATTGGGACAGAGTAACAGATCAGCAGTCAACGTGCAGCGTTGTAGAAGACATATAAAAAAGATATTAAGCTAGTTAATGGAAAGTACATGTAGCTATCAAAAAGCATGTTCGAATCGTTTTAAATCACAATAATAATTTGTGAATTGGACGTAAATAGTTTGATTTATGCGGAAAATAATTGATTTAATAGTTTTATCAATAGTGTCGAAAATATCAGTTTCAGAACTTATTGATAGGAAATGTTTTTTCGTCAGTATTCGCCGAGGTATTCAAATTTGGATCCATGGTTACAATTACACAATCAACCGGATTCATGAAAATGTTTTGTAAATGAATTAATATTTTGTTCAGTACATCAAAATGTGATTAATGACCTCATTGCTGTTTGGTAAGAGCCAATAGAGTTCCATGTAAAATGGCAAAACATAAATATTTTAAACTCGTCCCTCGTCAAGTCTTATTGGTGTTTGTATTTAACCTATTGGATAAAAATTATCCCAGAAACATTCGGATCTCGCCAAAGTCGTACATTTGATCTACATATGGTGATACATGAGATCTATAGTCAGTACGATGAAGAACGCACGAACGTGTACCGCATTAACGTATTTTCGCGTTTTCGTTATCAAACAAACGCGTGCTCTCGCATTATCAACATATAGCAATCGCATTATCTTCATCGTACTTTCACGACGTCATCATCGTAATGTCCCGCTATCGTCATCGTACTGTCACGTTATCGTCATCGTACTTTCGCGATATCATCATCGTACTTTACTTTATTGCATCGTACTGTCACGTTATGGTCGTCGTACTTTCACGTTATCGTCATCGTTCTGTCACGTTATCGCCATTGCACTTAAACATTATCGTCATCGAAAAGACGCGTTATAATCATCGTTCAGTCGCGTTATAATCATCGTACTGTTACGTTATCATCATTATAGGGTCGCGTTATCTTCATCGTAGTAGTTTGTGAGGGATTCGTGTCCTACCGATGAACAAAAATTATATATTGCATTTTGCACTTTTCTTTGTTATATTTCATGCACATAATTTAACAAGAGGGTCACGATGGCTATAGGTCGCTAACCTGAGCTTAAGGCATTATAACAACAGGGCCAAATGGCACAAAACCACTAACCTGAGTATAAAGATCTGGGTCTTGCAGTTTCAGAAAAAGATTTTTATTGTCTATATAAAGCATGTGACTCACAGTGGCTACTTTCTACTCCATGGGCATCATTGGAACAATCTTTGTAGAGGACCATTATACAATATTACATACCAAATATAAAACCGCTGGGCTTAACTGTTTCAATGGACACGATTTTTAAAGTCATTTTGCTATTTAAGTCTATATAAATAATGTGGACCACCGGGGTTGGCTAGTTTTGGCCCCATCATTTGAACAATCTTTGTAGAGGACCGCATACCAAATATGAGACCAATGGGTATCACAGGAAAACATTTTTGAAGTAATTTTGCTGTTGAGTCTATACAAACAATGTGACCCCCGGGGTGTAGCCAGTTTTGACCTCAGGGACATTTCAAGTCATTTTGCTATGTAAGTCTAGATTAGAAATGTGACCACCCCCCCCCCCCCGAACGTGGGAAGTTTTGACCCAAGGGGAATCATTTGATCAATCTTTGTAGAGTACCACTAGAGGATGCCAAATACCAAATATAAAACCACTGGGCCATTAGAGATTTTTGAAGTTATTTTGCTAGTTTAGTCTATGTAAACAATTTGACCCCGGGGCGTGGCCAGTTATTACCCCAGGGGCATCATTGGGACAATCTGTGTAGAGGACTATTGTGCGATTTTACATACCTTATATGAAACCTCTGAGCCTTGCGGTTTAAGATGAGAAGATTTTAAAAGTCAATTTGCAGCATACGTCTATATAAAAAATGCGACCCCCGGGGCGTAGCCATTTTTGACCCCAGGGGCAGCATTTGAACAATATTTGTAGAGGACCACTAGAAGATGCGACATACCAAATATGAAAGCTCTCAGCCATGCTGTTTCAGGGAAGAAGATTTTTTAATGTTTTCACTTTTTAAATCTATTTTAGCTCTGGTGACCTACGACGCACGACAGACAAAGGATGATCACAAAAGCAAGCTTAACATTGTCTTTTCATTTTTGACAACACAAAGATAACCTTATTACAAAACCTGCGTTAAAACCCAAATCATCTCTAGGGTAAGTCGCTCTGCTTTTCTTTTTATTTTTTTACGGATCATGTAACCACATTCAATTCATCTAGTGATGGAGATGCAGCATTAAAGAAAGCGAAAAGAGGTTATTTTTTCTGTTTTGTGTTTATAAAGATGATTTAAAGCTGTGTATTTACCATTTAAAACAAGAACATGTGTTAAAATAAAGAACAATCATTATATAAGTTGCATGCAACATTACTTAATGCATTGCCAGAAAAATAGAAGCAAAATTAGTTTACATAACTAAAAATTCTATGTTATCGGACATTTAAAACTATTGTTTCAGTGTCCGAATACTTAGAGTCTGTTTGAAACCATATCTACAGTATTATCACAAAAACCGCAAAGACTAGACATGCTCGTTAGTATTGTTATCTTCAGCGACGGTTCCCTTTCTTGTCGGCAGAGTTAATTTATTGCTCGCTACTGTATATTGGTAATTATACTACTTGTTAATTGGCATGCATGGTACGTTGCGAGATCAAATTGATAAACAATAGGACCCATGAAACGGTTACCGGTACAGGTATTTGATGTTCCAATAATTTCATATTAGTATCTGTCCGATAACATAGATTACTAAGTATCTGAGAGTGTCTCACATCATAGAGACGCAAACAATGATTATGTTTGCTGATTTTGAGGCTGGCTGTGAACAATAATGCATACGGTACATGCCATGTTGCTCGCCACTTCAATCGATTGTCGGAAAATGGATATGAAGATCACACATACGCGCGCACGTATACACACACTTTAACAAGAGGTCACTTGCGGATTTGATCCGTCATTAAATGTGTTTATAATAAGTCGTGCATAGTATAGCTCGTTCAGATTGACCTGCACGTTTTTGCTCTTTCAGTTATTGAGAAGCATGGGACCCTTATTTGCTGCCATAATATGATTTTATCGACAAAACCATGAACATGAAAGAACGACATTTGGGGAGAACGTTTGGGGATGGGGATCATAATATACAAAAATAAAACTCCTGACCTGAGATGATTTATACCATTGTATCATGATTTGCATTCATTTTTCCTTTGCCTCAATGAAGGGTGTTACGTATAAACTTGTCTCAGATCACTCTGAACGAGCTATAAAATGGATCAAAATCGATTTATTCTGTATCAGTAATGGTATTGTTCTTCTGGAGCTAAGGACTTTCAACAAAGACGAGTAAGGTAAACCCAAGCTTTACCTAACAGACATGTAGTTTATGCCAATACTTTTGGAGTTGGTTGTGCGTCGCATTAACATTCAAGGGTCTTATTGTCTATAATAAGATGATAACATATAACACAACATAGCTATGATTGCGAGAAGAGACGCGCCGTAAACCCGGATAATAGCCCTGTTTTATCGTTCACTAATTGAATTAAGTAATTGTAATAGCTTGTAATGTATTAATCCAATGCAACTATCCTAATGTATTGGGCAGTTGGATTACTGATGTGAATATGATAATATACAATGCAATATTAAAGTTCAAAGTGCGTCTGTAATCGTGAAGACTTTTGATTACTGTATAACTTGAGCAACGCTGTGACACATCAGGTTATGTCATTTTGACTGTATATCATACAACAAAATAGTATACGTTTTTATGTATATGTAATTATATCAGTTCATATGGAATTAATAATGTGTAAAATGTTGTTCAATGAAGTCATTTTCTTTATACATAAAAAACGTACATCGTCAAGAGTGCATGGGGTATCAATTAGTCAATTGCCTTTGTATCAGCAATATTTATTAACATCAATTATATATTGTGTCACTTTTCTACCTGAGATGCATTTACTGTGCTGCAGGTGTCAATGCAATAATTACACAAATGATTATAACATGTCGCGTGACTATGAAAACAGTCATTAATACAGTGATTGTGCTTTAATTGATTTAAACAGCAAACTCTCTGACAATGTTGTTGTTCTAGTCACATTTATGTTGTTTTACTAGCCGTATTTTATGTTGCGCACATAAATATGTTCCATTATTAAATGCATTATCAAACTTTGTAAATCAGCCATACATGAAGATATATGCCTAAATTTCTGCCCGGTTTGTATTAAAATAAATCAAATATATTCATGATAACTGATAACATGTCTTATCAATATTATCAATCCTTGATGCAACTTAAGAGTAATCTAAAGATACTGTTAGCAAAAAATACCAAAGTAACTGTAATGTTATCAGTTACAGAACCAAGTTATCAATCAAGCCTAATGATGTTTAATAGTTGTGTTGCTGGTGGTAATTATATAGTTTGTGTTACAGGCAAATCGCAGTTAAAAACCTACATTCGGGACAACAGATGCAGGTTTACAGCCATTAAACTAAGAACGAAAATCATGAACGAACAAAATAAAAGAAAGGCATTATCTAAAAAGAGGATGTTGCAGATGACGGAATAAAATACCTCCAGTGAGAATGATGCGCTCCTTAAAAAGAAACTACCCCAAAAAACTGATTTCAAGTTATAAGTTAATTTATTGTGATCATGTTGCCTTCATTTCAAAATATTTAGACAAATATAAACAAAGCGAAACTCCAACAGGAGTGAACTCTTATTAGCAGCCCGAGGCTTTTTATTTGTGGCATATGACAAACATAAGTAATACAAGTATTTACTGGACACCTCTGTTAACACATTAAGCGCTGTGTACAAGAGGATTGTGAAGATGTTTTCATTTTCATTTGGAATTGAAAGGGCTCCTAGGATTTTGCCTCCGTAGTCAGAACGTTAATTGCATGCACTCTGTGTATATACTAAATGTAACTTCTATGTGTACGTTAACGTTAATTATGGTTGGAGAGTTGTGGCATAATGAAACGTGTACCCATGCATGCAATGTTTTGAGGTTAAGCTACAGCATTGTAATTCGTTCGGAGTTTGTACCATAGTATTCGTATAAAATGCTTATACAATAACTTAGTGAAACATACACATTTTATTTTTTATTATTCTAAAAATGATCTGTTCTGCAACAACTGGTCACATTTTTGTGAATTAGACATGAAACAGAGGAATTCAAGGACTTGCAAGTTAGACTCACTCGGGATCATTATTTATCATTTTTTAAATCGATCCTTAATCATAATGATGATATATATTTTTCTATTTGATATTTGTTTTCATTCTGTTATACGATGTGCGAATTATGTGTGTCTTTTAGATCTTTATGAAAATGAATAACTAATAACTTTTATCGTCGCGTTGTCGTCTGCGTCAGCGTTTGTTTTTTTTCTGGTAAAGTTTTTGTTTTAGTTTTTAGTCTATTTCTCAATATATAATTTCTCAAAAACTATCAAATATCTATTGAAATGTAAGATACTTCAAGATACTTGTTTATGGTGCCTACCCCATTCTGCAGACATAACGAAGTAACTCTTTCAAGGCATTTGTTGGAGCTATTACCCTTTAAGCCCACCACCTTAGCACATCGCTATTGGTAAATGGGGATTGTCCTGCGTCGCTCGGCATCCTGTGTCCGTAATGCATCAACCCTTGGGCTCTATACTGACTTCATTTCTCATTCAATGTTTACCAAAATTGCACAGTTTGTCTATGACCTCAAATAAGTGTGATAATTGGCCACATAAGGCCAGGAGAACCAGAGTTATCGCCCCTTTTTCATGGAACAAAACTGCAAAATGGACTTTCTGCAACATAACTATTTCATTTTTCATCAGATCTTGGCCAAACTTGCACAGCGTGTGTAGGACCATAAGATATAAAAACAATCTAAAAAAGGTCTAGATTGGCGTACAGACATTAAGTTATTGTTCCTTGTTTGTCAAAAAACATGCAAAAATGAACACCGTTGAGGATACAGATTCCACGTTTTTGTCTCATTTTGACCAAACTTACACTAATGTATTGTTGTCACTGTTTTAATTATTGTTTGGTGAAAAAGAACATATCACCGAATATGGAATTAAACTGGATGTTCGAACCTAGGATTCCAGATATAGGGTAAATCTCTTTGTAATGTAACTATGATTGAGCGTGGTAAACATATCAGATATTTATTGTGGTTTACCTTTGGTCCCAAAAGTTTCGACCATGAATGTCTTTGTACAGTATTGCAAATGTAAATTGCAAGGTAAATAGTATATGTACACCTAGGCCGGACATGCATCTGTATTGCACCTGTCGATTGCCAGATTAACTTGGTCACCGCTTTGGGCCATCATGGCCATTTTTTTCAATTAATAATTTTCGCTTTAGGTCCAATTTCTCCATACATATATGACGTTTTGTCTTAAAACGCATTGTACTTCATCACAGTGATGGATTTCAGTTGACAAGAGACCGTTAGGATTTTGTTAGAGTAATTGTCCGTTTTTATCAACTATTCCACTTTAGGTCAAATTTAACAGTATATATAAGAGATATTGACTTCAAATTGAATACACGTCATCATAGTGATGAACCCATTCTATAAGCAAAAGACCAGAGTACAGTAAAATGTGTGAAAGTCAAGCGTCCAGAACCCGAAGGCGATGTTCTTGGTTATTCTAATATTGCTTTAGCTAAGTTTTATATTATTTTATGCGGATGTTTATGTAGGGAAAGATCACAAAAGGTACAGTGTGCTGCTGAAACAAAGAGTATGTTGACATTTTCTAACAATTTGCTAAATCCAGGGTGGTTAGTTGTCTAATGCTTGTAATTACAGTTGTTAAGCATGGGCTATTCAATTCTCGTTTAATATTTAAAAACATCATATTAAATAAAAAGACATTTTACCGTTCTGTGTTGACCAGCCCAAATGGTCAGCAGGGAGGAAACACAAAAAATACCAGAGTGTACCACCCTGTTTTTTTTATTAATTAAGTAGATCAACAAATCGATCACATTATAAAGCAAAATTTCTTCCTTGAATTTTCGTTTCGTTTAATTTCGACCTGATGATGATGTTATATCGCTTTTTATGTTATACAGTTTTCTGAGCATAATTGTTAGCTGATGTTTATAAGGATGGGTGTCTATTTGTATTGACTCTTATGTCCTTATTTCGGTAAGTTTTGAGTTTAGTACCTTTCCGTAAGTTATGCAGATAACCTTATCAACTTGCGGCAATTTTAATCAGGCTTGAAATTTCGTTTTGTTGAAGGTCAACTTGATAATGACAATTTATCATATCATCATAATTAAAACGAATATATCATAGCGTATAGCAATTGTTTCATTGTCATTATATGAAGTATTTCTTTGAAGAATCATTGAATTATTTACTTGTTTTAATTGACATTGCATGAAGTATTTCTTTCTGATTCAGTGATTGTTTTAATTGATTAAATTGTGTTGCTTGTTTGTATTATTGTATAATTGTTGTTATTTTAAAATGATATGCTCTTAAGCAATGGGAAAGTAAATAAATGGTAAGACACTAACGTGCTTTATATTTATACATGTATTATAAAATCCGACCGTTATAATGCGATTAATAATGATATCGGGTTCGATAGCCTTTCCCTTCACATAAGCAGTTTTACTTTGCGCGCAATCATGTTTTTTTTTCAATATGGTTGTTACAGATCACAGCAAACCTTTTTTATTAAGGTTAAAACATTAAAAGGGCCTGTTCACATATTGACGAATTGACAATTTTCCATTTGACAATTTGTCTCTTATTCCAAATATAAAAATAATACTGTATGTAAAGGAGCGAAATAATACACATACTGTAAATACCAGTTCGTCAATGAGTAATCATTAATTGTAAGGCTAAACGACAGAATAATGTGGAATGTTTCTGTTTTCGTTAAAATTGTTATCATCACCTATATCAATGATATGATGTTATACAAAAACGATTAAACCGTAATGGCCGAGTCGTTAAGGTATAATACTTTTGATGCGGAGTTCTGAGGCTCTTACCCCGGTGGGAGCAACTTTTTTCTATTTGTGATCTATTGTAGTTACGATGCACCGTTAAGATTTCTTAGGGCATACTTCAAAAATACAAATATCATAATGCGAACAATTCCCACCACCTTAAAACCAACAAATTTTAATTATTATTTTTTAAAGATGTCTGAACGAATTCAGTTTGATAAAAGCAATGCACATTTATTAACATTTAAGTTGAACATTACATACATGTTGGTTATTTAAGAATTGAACTACCATGATCTGCGCTTCAGCGATGTTTGAGGTTTGATTTGGCCTGTATGAATAAATTAGGTTCGAAAAGCTGACCTTCATACATTGACGAAGCGCAGACAATATACATTCAATGCCTATAGTTGCAATTCGATGCTAAATTGTTTTCTTCTTCACTTAAAAGGACAAAAATGACCAGTTAAACATATTTAATCTTGCGTACTTGCGTTCAAATACATTGGATTTCTATGTTTTCACATTTGAGTCCCGCCTTCGTTTGATTGTGAAAAAAGATGCTTCTACAAATGTCAATTATATTCAAATCAATCTGCAATATTACTTTACAAAATGTGATTTAGTATTATGAAGTGTACATGCATGCCATTTTATCACCAAGAAAGCCCCCATTCATGTCTCCTAAAGGTTGCATCGGTGACATCCAAAGGCTGCATCAATGTACTTGCTTGTTTTACGGTAGCACTTATTTGTCCGTTGAATTCAAAAGTCGGACACCCTGAATCGTCTAAGATATTTATGTTTTATATAACACAGGTTTCAGTGGGATACCAATTGGGACAGAGTAACAGATCAGCAGTCAACGTGCAGCGTTGTAGAAGACATATGAAAAAGATATTAAGCTAGTTAATGGAAAGTACATGTAGCTAACAAAAAGCATGTTCGAATCGTTTTAAATCACAATAATAATTTGTGAATTGGATAGCCGGTATAGCCGGTATGTTTGATTTATGCGGAAAATAATTGATTTAATAGTTTTATCAACAGTGCCGAAAATATCAGTTTCAGAACTTATTGATGGGAAATGATTTTTCGTCAGTATTCGCCGAGGTATTCAAATTTGGATCCATGGTTACAATTACACAGTAACACGGTTTCATGAAAATGTTTTGTAAATGATTTAATATTTTGTTCAGTACATCAAAATGTGATTAATGACCACATTGGTGTTTGGTAAGAGCCAATAGATTTCTATGTAAAATGGCAAATATTCTAATGACGCTATTTATAGCCTCTAAACGTTTCCAGACATAATAAATCTTTTAAGAAAATTATTTCCTGCTATTCGTTTAATTTCAGCTCTCAAGCCGCAATTTCCATACATCTACGGAACCATGAATTTAGCCGAACGCTGCTCGTGAATCTATGAAATTATTGGCCAATAAACGTTGTCATTAACAACCGTTAGTTTTTCGTAATAGTACTGATACTAAGCGTCACTTGTGTGTATTTGCATATTTCAATATTCGTTGCTGTCGATATGTACAGATCCAAACTCGTCATTCGCCAAGTCTTATTGGTGTTTGTTTTTAACTTATTGGAGACTAGTTATCCCAGAAACATTCGGATCTCGCCAAGGTCGTAAATTTGATCTACATATGGTGATGCATGAGATCTTTAGTCAGTACGATGATGAAAGCACGAACGTATACCGCATTAACGTATTTTCGCGTTTTCGTTGTCAAACAAACGCGTACTCTCGCATTATCAACATATAGAAATCGCATTATCTTCATCGTACTTTCGCGACGTCATCATCGTAATTTCCCGCTAACGTCATCGTACAGTCACGATATCGTCATCGTACTTTAGCGATATCCTCATCGTACTTTTTTATCGCATCGTTCTGTCACGTTATGGTCGTCGTACTTTCACGTTATTGTCATTGTACTGTCACGTTATCGCCATCGTTCTGTCACGTTATCGCCATTGCACTTAAACATTATCGTCATCGAACAGACGCGTTATAATCATCGTTCAGTCGCGTTATAATCATCGTACTGTTGCGTTATCATCATCATAGGGTCGCGTTATTCATCGTAGTAGTTTGTGAGGGATTCGTGTCCTACCGATGAACAAAAAATTATATATTGCATTTTGCACTTTTCTTTGTTATATTTCATGCACATAATTTAACAAGAGGGCCACGATGGCCATAGGTCGCTCACCTGAGCTTAAGGCATTATACTGACTTATAACAACACGGCCAAATGGCACAAAACCACTAACCTGAGTATAAAGATCTGGGTCTTGCAGTTTCAGCATGTGACCCACAGGGAGTGGCCACTTTCTACTCCAGGAGCATCATTGGAACAATCTTTGTAGAGGACCATTATACAATATTACATACCAAATATAAAACCGCTGGGCTTAACTGTTTCAATGGACACGATTTTTAAAGTCATTTTGCTATTTAAGTCTATATAAACAATGTGAACCCCCGGGGCATCATTTGAACAATCTTTGTAGAGGACCACATACCAAATATGAGACCAATGGGCATCAGAGGAGACGATTTTTGAAGTAATTCTGCTGTTTAAGTCCATACAAACAATGTGATCCCCGGGGTGTAGCCAGTTTTGACCTCAGGGACATTTAAAGTCATTTTGCTATGTAAGTCTATATTAGAAATGTGACTACCCCCCTCCCCACGAGCGTGGCAAATTTTGACCAAAGGGGCATCATTTGAACAATCTTTGTAGAGGACCACTAGAGGATGCCACATACCAAATATAGAACCACTGGGCCACAAGAGAAGATTTTTGAAGTTATTTTGCTATTTTAGTCTATGTAAACAATTTGACCCCGGGGCGAGGCCAGTTTTAACCCCAGGGGCATCATTGGGACAATCTGTGTAGAGGACTATTGTTCGATTTTACAAACCTTATATGAAACCTCTGGGCCTTGCGGTTTAAGATGAGAAGATTTTAAAAGTGAATTTGCGGTATACGTATATATATATAAAAATGTGACCCCCGGGGCGTAGCCAGTTTCGATCCCAGGGGCAGCATTTGAACAATATTTGTAGAGGACCACATGCGACAAACCAAATATGAAAGCTCTCAGCCATGCAGTTTCAGGGAAGAAGATTTTTAAAGTTTTCACTTTTTAAATCTATTTTAGCTCTGGTGACCTACGACGCACGACACACAAAGGGAGATCACAAAAGCAAGCTTAACATTGTCTTTTCATTTTTGACAACACAAAGATAACCTTATTACAAAACCTGTGTTTAAAACCCAAATCATCTGTAGGGTAAGTCGCTCTGCTTTTCTTTTTATTTACAGATCATGTAACCACGTTTAATTCATCTAGTGATCATCAAAGAAAGTGAACAGAGGTGATTTTTTTCTGTTTTGTTTTTATAAAGATGATTTAAGGCTGTGTATTTACCTTTTAAAGGAAGAATATGTGTTAAAATAAAGAACAATCATTATATAAGTTGCATGCTACATTACTTAATGCATTGTCAGAAAAATAGAAGCAAAATTAGTTTACATAACTGAAACTTCTATGTTTTCGGACATTTAAAATTATTGTTTCAGTGTCCGAATACTTAGAGTCTGTTCGAAACCATATCTACAATATTATCACAAAAACCGCAAAGGCTAGACATGCTCGTTAGTATTGTTATCTTCAGCGACGGTTCCCTTTCTTGTCGGCAGAGTAAATTTATTGCTCTTTACTGTATATTGGTAATTATACAACTTGTTAATTGGCATGCGTGGTCCAGCAAATACGTTGCGAGATCAAATTGATAAACAATAGGACCCATGAAATGCTTACCGGTGCATATATTTGCTGTTACAATAATTGCAAATTAGTATCTGTCCGAAAACATAGATTACTAAGTATTTGAGAGTGTCTCAAAACATAGAGACGCAAACAATGATTATTTTTGCTGATTTTGCGGCTGTCCGAGAACAAGAATCGATACGGTACATGCCATGTTGCTCGCCACTTCAATCGATTGTCGGAAAATGGTTATGAAGATCACACGTACGCGCGCACGCATACACACACTTTAACAAGAGGTCACTTGCGGATTTGATCCGTCATTAAATGTGTTTACAATAAGTCGTGTATAGAATAGCTCGTTCAGATTGACCTGCAGGTTGTTGCTCTTTCAGTTATTGAGAAGCACGGGACCCTTATTTGCTGCCAGAATATGATTTTATCGACAAAACCATGAACATGAAAGAAAAACATTGAACTTTGGAGAAAATGTATGATTTCAAAGAACGTTTGGTGATGGAGCTCATAATATACAAAGTTAAAAACTCCTGACCTGAGATGATTTATACCATTGTATTATGATTTGCATTCATTTTTCCTTTGCCTCAATGAAGGATGTTACGTATAAATTTGTCTCAGTTCACTCTGAACGAGCTATAAAACGGATCAAAATCGACTTATTTCTGTATCAGTAATGGTATTGTTCTTCTGGAGCTTACGACTTTTAACAAAGACGAGTAAGGTAAATGCTCCGTTTTGCTAATTTCATTTGCTTTACAGACAGAGACTATTTCCGATGGACAAGTATTGAGACAGCAGCTATAAAGAGAGACTTCAAGCACTGGATAGAAATAGAAGAAGGCAAATCGTTGGCCAGTAAGTCTCAATTAAAAGTATAAAGTCCTTCATAACGATGATAATTATTATAAAATAATTAGAATTACAAGTGATTAGAGATGCTCCCAGTTCGTTTAATGTATTGAACTGGTCCATGGGGTTGAATGGGAAAAAAGTTCAAACAAACCCAAGCTTATATATGCCAATACATTTGGAGTTGGTTGTGCGGTGCATTGACATTCAAGGGCATAATTATCTCTAATAAGATGACAAAATATAACACAACAGACCTATGCTTGCGAGAAGAGACGCGCCGTAAACCCGGATAAGAGCCCTGTGTTATCGTTGACTAATTGAATAAAGTAATTGTAATAGCTTGTAATGTATTAATCCAATGCAACTATGCTAATGTATTGGACAGTTGGATTACTGATGTGAATATGATAATATACAATGCAATATTAAAGATCAAAGTGCGTCTGTAATCGTTTATACTTTTGATTACTGTGACACATCATGTTATGTCATTTTGACTGTATATCATACAACAAAATAGTATACGTTTTTATGTATATGTAATAATATCACTTCATATGCAAAAAATAATGTATGAAATGTTAATTAGTAAAGTCATTTTATTTATACATAAAACGTACATCATCAACAGTGCATGGAGTATCAACTAGTAAATTGCCTTTGTATCAGCAATGTTTATTAACATCAATTATATATTGTGTCACTTTTCTACCTGAGATGCATTTACTGTGCTGCAGGTTTCAATGCAACCATTACACACATGTCGCGTGACTATGAAAACAATCTTTGATACAGTGACAGTGCTTTAATTGCTTTAAACAACAAACTCTCTGACAATGTTGTTGTTCTAGTCACATTTATGTTGTTTTACTAGCCGTATTTTATGTTGCGCACATACAAATGTTCCATTATTAAATGCATTATCAAACTTTGTAAATCAGCCATAAATGAAGAAATATGCCTACATTTCTGCCCGGTTTTTATTAAGATATAACATATCTTATCAATATTATCAATCACTGATGCAACTAAAGATTAATCTAAAGGTACTGTTAGCAAAAAATACCAAAGTATCTGTAATATTATCAGTTACAGAACCAAGTTATCAATCAAGTCTAATGATGTTTAATAGCTTTGTTGCTGGTGGTAATTATATAGTTTGTGTTACAGGCACATCGCAGTTAAAAACCTACATTCGGGACAACAGATGCAGGTTTACAGCCATTAAACTACGAACGAAAATCATGAACGAACAAAATAAAAGAAAGGCATTATCGAAAAAGAGGATGTTGCAGATGGCGGAATAAAATACCTCCAGTGAGAATGATGCGTTCCTTAAAAAGAAACTACACAAAAACCTGATTTCAAGTTATAAGTTAATTTATTGTGATCACGTTGCCTGCACTTTCAAAATATTTAGACAAATATAAACAAAGCGAAACTCCAGCAGGAGAGAACTCTTATTAGCAGCCCGAGGTTTTTTATTTATGGCACATGACAAACATAAGTAATACAAGTATTTACTGGACACCTGTTGAAACATTAAGCGCTGTGTACAAGAGGATTGTGAAGATGTTTTTATTTTCATTTGGATTGAAAGGGCTCCTAGGATTTTGCCTCCGTAGTCAGAACGTTAATTGCATGCGCTCTGTGTATATACAAATGTAACTTCTATGTGTACGTTAACGTTAATTATGGTTGGAGAGTTGTGGCACAATGAAACGTGTACCCATGCATGTAATGTTTTGAGGTTAGGCTACAGCATTGTATTTTGTTCAGAGTTTGTACCATAGTATTCGTATAAAATGCTTATACAATAACTTAGTGAAACATACACATTTTATTTTTTATTATTCTAAAAATGATCTGTTCTGCAACAACTGGTCACATGTGTTTGGATTAGACATGAAACAGAGGAATTCAAGGACTTCCGAGTTAGAATCACTCGGGATCATTATTTATCACATTTTAAATCGATCCTTAATCATAATGATGATATATATTTTTCTATTTGATATTTGTTTTCATTCTGTTTATACGATGTGCGAATAATGTGTGTCTTTTAGATCTTTATGAAAATGAATAACTAATAACTTTTATCGTCGCGTTGTCGTCTGCGTCAGCGTTTGTTATTTTTTTGGTAAAGTTTTTGTTTTAGTTTTTAGTCTATTTCTAAAAACAATGAAAGGTATCTATTTGAAACATTCAATACGTGTTTATATCTAAAGGTTAATAAATTTCAGGTAATGTGATTGAATTTCCATATTTATCTACCCTCGTTGTTACTTACAAATTACAATATTTTCTCAATTTGTTTTTATAAAAACACTTACATTTTTGATAAATATATAATTTCTCATAAACTATCAAATAAAAACTTTTGAAAGGTAAGATACTTCAAGATACTTGTTTATGGTGCCTACCCCATTCTGCAGACATAACGAAGTAACTCTTTCAAGGCATTTGTTGGAGCTATTACCCTTTAAGCCCACCACCTTAGCACATCGCTATTGGTAAATGGGGATTGTCCTGCGTCGCTCGGCATCCTGTGTCCGCAATGCATCAACCCTTGGGCTCTATACAGACTTCACTTCTCATTCAATGTTTACCAAAATTGCACAGTTTGTCTATGACATCAAATAAGTGCTATAATGGGCCACATAAGGCCAGGAGTACCAGAGTTATCGCCCGTTTTTCATGGGACAAAACTGCAAAATGGACTTTCTGCAACATAACTATTTCATTTTTCATCAGATCTTGGCCAAACTTGCACAGCGTGTGTAGGACCATAAGATTTAAAAACAATCTAAAAAAGGTCTAGATTGGAGTACACACATTAAGTTATTGTTCCTTGTTTGTCAAACAAAACATGCAAAAATGAACACCGCTGAGGATACAGAATCCACATTTTTGTCTCATTTTGACCAAGCTTACACTGTTGTATTGTTGTCACTATTTTAATTATTGTTTGGTGAAAAAGAACATATCACCGAATATGGAATTCAGCTGGATGTTCGAACCTAAGATTCCAAATATAGGGTAAATCTCTGTGTAATGTAACTATGATTGAGCGTGGTAAACATATCAGAGATTTATTGTGGTTTACCTTGGGTCCCAAAAGTTTCGCCCATGAATATCTTTGTACAGAATTGCAAATGTAAATTGCAAGGAACTAGTATATGTACACCTAGGCCGGACATGCATCTGTATTGCACCTGTCGATTGCCAGATTAACACCAATAAAGGTATCTGTCATTGATAGTACTCAGGTCAGCGCTTTGGGCCATCACGGCCATTTTCTTGAACTAATAATTTTCGCTTTAGGTCCAATTTCTCCATACATATTTGATGTTTTGTCTTAAAACTCATAGTACTTGATCACGGCGAAGAACTTCAGTTGACAAGAGACCGTTAGGATTTGGTAGAGTAATTGTCCGTTTTTATCAACTATTCCACTTTAGGTGAATTTCACAATATCTATAAGAGATATTGACTTGAAATTCAATAAACGTCATCATAGTGATGAACCCATTCTATAAGCAAAAGACCAGAGTACTGTAAAATGTGTGAAAGCCTAGCGTCCAGAACCCGAAGGCGATGTTCTTGGTTATTCTAATATTGCTTTAGCTAAGTTCTATGTTATTTTATGCGGATGTTTATGTAGGGAAAGATCACAAAAGGTACAGTGTGCTGCTAAAACAAAGAGTATGTTGACATCTTCTAATAATTTGCAAAATCCAGGGTGGTTAGTTGTCTAATGCTTATAATTACAGTTGTTTAGCATGGGCTATTCAATTCTCGTTTAATATTTAAAAACATCATATTAAATAAAGACAATTTACCGTTCTGTGTTGACCAGCCCAAAGGGTCAGCAGTGGGGAAACACAAAAATACCAGAGTGTACCACCCTGATTTTTGTATTAATTAAGTAGATCAACAAATCGATCACATTATAAAGCAAAATTTCTTCCTTGAATTTTCGTTTCGTTCAATTTCGACCTGATGATGATGTTATATCGCTTTTTATGTTACACAGTTTTCTTAGCATAATTGCTGATGTTTATAAGGATGGGTGTCTATTTGTATTGACTCTTATGTCCTTATTTCGGTAAGTTTAGAGTTTAGTACCTTTCCGTAAGTTATGCAGATAACCTTATCAACTTGCGGCAATTTTAATCAGGCTTGAAATTTCGTTTTGTTGAAGGTCAACTTGATAATGGCAATTTATTATATCATCATAATTTAAAACGAATATATCATAGCATATTGCAATTGTTTCATTGTCATTATATGAAGTATTTCTTTGAAGAATCATTGAATTATTTACTTGTTTTAATTGACATTGCATGAAGTATTTCTTTCTGATTCAGTGATTGTTTTAATTGATTAAATTGTGTTGCTTGTTTGTATAATTGTATAATTGTTGTTATTTTAAAATGATATGCTCTTAAGCAATGGGAAAGTAAATAAATGGTAAAACACTAACGAACTTATATTTATACATGTATTATAAACTCGGACCGTTATAGTGCGATTAATAATGATATAAGGTGCGATAGCCTTTCCTTTCACATAAGCAGTTTTACTTTGCGCGCAATCATATTTTTTTCAATATGGTTGTTACAGATCACAGCAAACCGTTTTTATTAAAGTTAAAACGTTAAAAGGGCCTGTTCACAAGTTGACGAATTGACAATTTTCTATTTGACAATTTGTCTCTTATTCCAAACATAAATATAATACTGTATGTAAAGGAGCGAAATGATACACATGCTGTAAATACCAGTTTGTTAATGAATAATCATTAATTGTAATGCTCAACGCCAGAATAATGTGGAATGTTTCTGTTTTCGTTAAAATTGTTGTCATCACCATATCAATGATATAATGTTATACAAAAACGACTAAACCGTAATGGCCGAGTCGTTAAGGTATTAGCCTTTTGATGCGGGGTTCTGAGGCTCGTACCCCGGTGGGAGCAACTTTTTTCTATTTGTGATCTATTGTAGTTACGATGCGCCGTTAAGATTTTGTAGGGTATACTTCAAAAATACAAATATCATAATGCGAACAATTCCCACCACCTTAAAACCAACAAATTTTAATTATTATTTTTTAAAGATGTCTGAACGAATTCAGTTTGATAAAAGCAATGCACATTTATTAACATTTAAGTTGAGCATTACATACATTTTGGTTATTTAAGAATTGAACTGTCATGATCTGCGCTTCAGCGATGTTTGAGGTTTGTTTTGGCCTGTATGAATAAATTAGGTTCCAAAAGCTGACCTTCATACATTGACGAAGCGCAGACAATATACATTCAATTCGTATAATTACAATTCGATGCTGAATTGTTTTTTTCTTCACTTAAAAGGACAAAACTGATCAGTTAAACATACTTAATCTTGCGTACTTGCGTTCAAATACATTGGATTTATACGTTTTTACATTTTAGTCCCGCCTTCGTTTGCTTGTGAAAAAAGATGCTTCTACAAATGTCAATTATATTCAAAATCAATCTGCAATATTATCCAATCATACAACTTGGATATTTTACACAAAAGACCACGTACGATATTCACGTAGTATGTATTGTAATTTTAAAATTCGATAATGAATATTATCCTTTAACAAAACCCGGATCAGTGTATGGTTTACTGGCCTAATTGATCTTTGTCGTATGGTGGCATAGAACTGCCAAATGACAACCACGTTAGGTTCGTGAACACATTCGTGTTACCACTTTAGGTTCTTGTTATAAATCTTATACTTTTTTACGTAAGATATTGTTCTGCTTAATAACAAAATGCAAGAAAGTGCCAAAAATTATTTGCATTCAATGGTATTTAGTAAACGACACACGACAAAGTCAGTGCGCAACGTATCTTAAAGTACGCCTGTCTTAAATATATGTTACAAAAAAGCTGATATTCCAAATATTTAACATGATGCCACAATTTTAACTCATATCTTAATTGTCATTATTTATAGAATAGACAATGTATTTTGTATTATTCCATATTACGAACATATTACAACTTATTTTATATTATTTTTTACACAAGCAAAAACCAAATACAGGTATATGGTCCTGCATAGTATATAGCTTAAAAAGCGAAATATCAAAACATGTGTTTATTTGAATTACATGCATTATTGACAAAAATGTGATAAAGAACAATGTTATGTGTATGTAAAGAATATATATTTTTATTTAATTCTAATTCAATTTAAACATCCAATATCGGTATTGCTGGTGCGAACCATCGGTTCGATAAAAAAAGTTTATTTTATAATACATAATTTAGAGCGGATCTATAAATAATAAGATGTAAGCATAAAGCATGCTACCAAAATTTAAAAGTAAACACTTTAGTAAATCAGTTGTCAGTTATAAGTTTGAAAAGTCTTAACATTTCACATTTTAATGTCCGATGATTTAGAACGCACTTCAGTGAGAGAAAAAATAATAAAACAACAACGCTAACATATGCTTTTATAAGCAATCTTATTTAGGAGTTTGTGCCTATTTAAAAAGTAAATTTGATTCGTTTTCTTTCAAGGAAAGCGGCTGCATTACTGTAAGGGCAAAACAAAAGCCTCCAATCCTTATACCTTAATGAAAGGGGTATCACAATTTAACAAAATGCCAGGTAATGCACCGGTGTCTCCTAAAGGTTGTCCATTTATGTATCCTAAATGTTGTACATTGATGTCTCCTAAAGGTTGATTCGGTGTCACCTAAAGGCTGCATCGGTTTCATCTCAATGGTTCCTTACTCTTTTCCTGTAACATTAAATATCGCTCACAGGATACAATCAAGAGTCGGCCACCGCGAATTGACTTCGATAATGCTTCATGTCACTTTTTAATATTGAAAGTTCTGCGAAAAAAAAGACATACTACAAAAGATAGTGCACATCTAAACGGGAAGCAGTATTGACTTAGAATATAAGTTGCAAAAAAACTGTTGTTCGAATCATCTTAAAGTATACCACACCTTTAAGTCATATTAAGGGCGTTGTTATATTTAGATTGTATAATATATAATTTATCCCTTTATATTATGAAGATATTACATGAGTAAAAACATTAACATCAAGCAATATATGTACATGTTTATGCGTAATACTGAGATTAAACATCGAGATCTCAGAAATATAAACATTATTATTATATGCATTAATTTACAAAATGTGATTTAGTACTATGAAGTGTACATGCATGCCATTTTATCAACTAGAAAGCCCCCATTCATGTCTCCTAAAGGTTGCATCGGTGTCATCCAAAGGCTGCATCAATTGATTTGCGTGTTTTACGGTAGCACTTAAGGTGTCCGTTGAATTCAAAAGTCGGACACCCTGAATCGTCTAAGATATTTATGTTTTATATAACACAGGTTTCAGTGGGATACCAATTGGGACAGAGTAACAGATCAGCAGTCAACGTGCAGCGTTGTAGAAGACATATAAAAAAGATATTAAGCTAGTTAATGGAAAGTACATGTAGCTATCAAAAAGCATGTTCGAATCGTTTTAAATCACAATAATAATTTGTGAATTGGACGTAAATAGTTTGATTTATGCGGAAAATAATTGATTTAATAGTTTTATCAATAGTGTCGAAAATATCAGTTTCAGAACTTATTGATAGGAAATGTTTTTTCGTCAGTATTCGCCGAGGTATTCAAATTTGGATCCATGGTTACAATTACACAGTCAACCGGATTCATGAAAATGTTTTGTAAATGAATTAATATTTTGTTCAGTACATCAAAATGTGATTAATGACCTCATTGCTGTTTGGTAAGAGCCAATAGAGTTCCATGTAAAATGGCAAAACATAAATATTTTAAACTCGTCCCTCGTCAAGTCTTATTGGTGTTTGTATTTAACCTATTGGATAAAAATTATCCCAGAAACATTCGGATCTCGCCAAAGTCGTACATTTGATCTACATATGGTGATACATGAGATCTATAGTCAGTACGATGAAGAACGCACGAACGTGTACCGCATTAACGTATTTTCGCGTTTTCGTTATCAAACAAACGCGTGCTCTCGCATTATCAACATATAGCAATCGCATTATCTTCATCGTACTTTCACGACGTCATCATCGTAATGTCCCGCTATCGTCATCGTACTGTCACGTTATCGTCATCGTACTTTCGCGATATCATCATCGTACTTTACTTTATTGCATCGTACTGTCACGTTATGGTCGTCGTACTTTCACGTTATCGTCATCGTTCTGTCACGTTATCGCCATTGCACTTAAACATTATCGTCATCGAAAAGACGCGTTATAATCATCGTTCAGTCGCGTTATAATCATCGTACTGTTACGTTATCATCATTATAGGGTCGCGTTATCTTCATCGTAGTAGTTTGTGAGGGATTCGTGTCCTACCGATGAACAAAAATTATATATTGCATTTTGCACTTTTCTTTGTTATATTTCATGCACATAATTTAACAAGAGGGTCACGATGGCTATAGGTCGCTAACCTGAGCTTAAGGCATTATAACAACAGGGCCAAATGGCACAAAACCACTAACCTGAGTATAAAGATCTGGGTCTTGCAGTTTCAGAAAAAGATTTTTATTGTCTATATAAAGCATGTGACTCACAGTGGCTACTTTCTACTCCATGGGCATCATTGGAACAATCTTTGTAGAGGACCATTATACAATATTACATACCAAATATAAAACCGCTGGGCTTAACTGTTTCAATGGACACGATTTTTAAAGTCATTTTGCTATTTAAGTCTATATAAATAATGTGGACCACCGGGGTTGGCTAGTTTTGGCCCCATCATTTGAACAATCTTTGTAGAGGACCGCATACCAAATATGAGACCAATGGGTATCACAGGAAAACATTTTTGAAGTAATTTTGCTGTTGAGTCTATACAAACAATGTGACCCCCGGGGTGTAGCCAGTTTTGACCTCAGGGACATTTCAAGTCATTTTGCTATGTAAGTCTAGATTAGAAATGTGACCACCCCCCCACCCCCCGAACGTGGGAAGTTTTGACCCAAGGGGAATCATTTGATCAATCTTTGTAGAGTACCACTAGAGGATGCCAAATACCAAATATAAAACCACTGGGCCATTAGAGATTTTTGAAGTTATTTTGCTAGTTTAGTCTATGTAAACAATTTGACCCCGGGGCGTGGCCAGTTATTACCCCAGGGGCATCATTGGGACAATCTGTGTAGAGGACTATTGTGCGATTTTACATACCTTATATGAAACCTCTGAGCCTTGCGGTTTAAGATGAGAAGATTTTAAAAGTCAATTTGCAGCATACGTCTATATAAAAAATGCGACCCCCGGGGCGTAGCCATTTTTGACCTCAGGGGCAGCATTTGAACAATATTTGTAGAGGACCACTAGAAGATGCGACATACCAAATATGAAAGCTCTCAGCCATGCTGTTTCAGGGAAGAAGATTTTTTAATGTTTTCACTTTTTAAATCTATTTTAGCTCTGGTGACCTACGACGCACGACAGACAAAGGATGATCACAAAAGCAAGCTTAACATTGTCTTTTCATTTTTGACAACACAAAGATAACCTTATTACAAAACCTGCGTTAAAACCCAAATCATCTCTAGGGTAAGTCGCTCTGCTTTTCTTTTTATTTTTTTACGGATCATGTAACCACATTCAATTCATCTAGTGATGGAGATGCAGCATTAAAGAAAGCGAAAAGAGGTGATTTTTTCTGTTTTGTGTTTATAAAGATGATTTAAAGCTGTGTATTTACCATTTAAAACAAGAACATGTGTTAAAATAAAGAACAATCATTATATAAGTTGCATGCAACATTACTTAATGCATTGCCAGAAAAATAGAAGCAAAATTAGTTTACATAACTAAAAATTCTATGTTATCGGACATTTAAAACTATTGTTTCAGTGTCCGAATACTTAGAGTCTGTTTGAAACCATATCTACAGTATTATCACAAAAACCGCAAAGACTAGACATGCTCGTTAGTATTGTTATCTTCAGCGACGGTTCCCTTTCTTGTCGGCAGAGTTAATTTATTGCTCGCTACTGTATATTGGTAATTATACTACTTGTTAATTGGCATGCATGGTACGTTGCGAGATCAAATTGATAAACAATAGGACCCATGAAACGGTTACCGGTACAGATATTTGATGTTCCAATAATTTCATATTAGTATCTGTCCGATAACATAGATTACTAAGTATCTGAGAGTGTCTCACATCATAGAGACGCAAACAATGATTATGTTTGCTGATTTTGAGGCTGGCTGTGAACAATAATGCATACGGTACATGCCATGTTGCTCGCCACTTCAATCGATTGTCGGAAAATGGATATGAAGATCACACATACGCGCGCACGTATACACACACTTTAACAAGAGGTCACTTGCGGATTTGATCCGTCATTAAATGTGTTTATAATAAGTCGTGCATAGTATAGCTCGTTCAGATTGACCTGCACGTTTTTGCTCTTTCAGTTATTGAGAAGCATGGGACCCTTATTTGCTGCCATAATATGATTTTATCGACAAAACCATGAACATGAAAGAACGACATTTGGGGAGAACGTTTGGGGATGGGGATCATAATATACAAAAATAAAACTCCTGACCTGAGATGATTTATACCATTGTATCATGATTTGCATTCATTTTTCCTTTGCCTCAATGAAGGGTGTTACGTATAAACTTGTCTCAGATCACTCTGAACGAGCTATAAAATGGATCAAAATCGATTTATTCTGTATCAGTAATGGTATTGTTCTTCTGGAGCTAAGGACTTTCAACAAAGACGAGTAAGGTAAACCCAAGCTTTACCTAACAGACATGTAGTTTATGCCAATACTTTTGGAGTTGGTTGTGCGTCGCATTAACATTCAAGGGTCTTATTGTCTATAATAAGATGATAACATATAACACAACATAGCTATGATTGCGAGAAGAGACGCGCCGTAAACCCGGATAATAGCCCTGTTTTATCGTTCACTAATTGAATTAAGTAATTGTAATAGCTTGTAATGTATTAATCCAATGCAACTATCCTAATGTATTGGGCAGTTGGATTACTGATGTGAATATGATAATATACAATGCAATATTAAAGTTCAAAGTGCGTCTGTAATCGTGAAGACTTTTGATTACTGTATAACTTGAGCAACGCTGTGACACATCAGGTTATGTCATTTTGACTGTATATCATACAACAAAATAGTATACGTTTTTATGTATATGTAATTATATCAGTTCATATGGAATTAATAATGTGTAAAATGTTGTTCAATGAAGTCATTTTCTTTATACATAAAAAACGTACATCGTCAAGAGTGCATGGGGTATCAATTAGTCAATTGCCTTTGTATCAGCAATATTTATTAACATCAATTATATATTGTGTCACTTTTCTACCTGAGATGCATTTACTGTGCTGCAGGTGTCAATGCAATAATTACACAAATGATTATAACATGTCGCGTGACTATGAAAACAGTCATTAATACAGTGATTGTGCTTTAATTGATTTAAACAGCAAACTCTCTGACAATGTTGTTGTTCTAGTCACATTTATGTTGTTTTACTAGCCGTATTTTATGTTGCGCACATAAATATGTTCCATTATTAAATGCATTATCAAACTTTGTAAATCAGCCATACATGAAGATATATGCCTAAATTTCTGCCCGGTTTGTATTAAAATAAATCAAATATATTCATGATAACTGATAACATGTCTTATCAATATTATCAATCCTTGATGCAACTTAAGAGTAATCTAAAGATACTGTTAGCAAAAAATACCAAAGTAACTGTAATGTTATCAGTTACAGAACCAAGTTATCAATCAAGCCTAATGATGTTTAATAGTTGTGTTGCTGGTGGTAATTATATAGTTTGTGTTACAGGCAAATCGCAGTTAAAAACCTACATTCGGGACAACAGATGCAGGTTTACAGCCATTAAACTAAGAACGAAAATCATGAACGAACAAAATAAAAGAAAGGCATTATCTAAAAAGAGGATGTTGCAGATGACGGAATAAAATACCTCCAGTGAGAATGATGCGCTCCTTAAAAAGAAACTACCCCAAAAAACTGATTTCAAGTTATAAGTTAATTTATTGTGATCATGTTGCCTTCATTTCAAAATATTTAGACAAATATAAACAAAGCGAAACTCCAACAGGAGTGAACTCTTATTAGCAGCCCGAGGCTTTTTATTTGTGGCATATGACAAACATAAGTAATACAAGTATTTACTGGACACCTCTGTTAACACATTAAGCGCTGTGTACAAGAGGATTGTGAAGATGTTTTCATTTTCATTTGGAATTGAAAGGGCTCCTAGGATTTTGCCTCCGTAGTCAGAACGTTAATTGCATGCACTCTGTGTATATACTAAATGTAACTTCTATGTGTACGTTAACGTTAATTATGGTTGGAGAGTTGTGGCATAATGAAACGTGTACCCATGCATGCAATGTTTTGAGGTTAAGCTACAGCATTGTAATTCGTTCGGAGTTTGTACCATAGTATTCGTATAAAATGCTTATACAATAACTTAGTGAAACATACACATTTTATTTTTTATTATTCTAAAAATGATCTGTTCTGCAACAACTGGTCACATTTTTGTGAATTAGACATGAAACAGAGGAATTCAAGGACTTGCAAGTTAGACTCACTCGGGATCATTATTTATCATTTTTTAAATCGATCCTTAATCATAATGATGATATATATTTTTCTATTTGATATTTGTTTTCATTCTGTTATACGATGTGCGAATTATGTGTGTCTTTTAGATCTTTATGAAAATGAATAACTAATAACTTTTATCGTCGCGTTGTCGTCTGCGTCAGCGTTTGTTTTTTTTCTGGTAAAGTTTTTGTTTTAGTTTTTAGTCTATTTCTCAATATATAATTTCTCAAAAACTATCAAATATCTATTGAAATGTAAGATACTTCAAGATACTTGTTTATGGTGCCTACCCCATTCTGCAGACATAACGAAGTAACTCTTTCAAGGCATTTGTTGGAGCTATTACCCTTTAAGCCCACCACCTTAGCACATCGCTATTGGTAAATGGGGATTGTCCTGCGTCGCTCGGCATCCTGTGTCCGTAATGCATCAACCCTTGGGCTCTATACTGACTTCATTTCTCATTCAATGTTTACCAAAATTGCACAGTTTGTCTATGACCTCAAATAAGTGTGATAATTGGCCACATAAGGCCAGGAGAACCAGAGTTATCGCCCCTTTTTCATGGAACAAAACTGCAAAATGGACTTTCTGCAACATAACTATTTCATTTTTCATCAGATCTTGGCCAAACTTGCACAGCGTGTGTAGGACCATAAGATATAAAAACAATCTAAAAAAGGTCTAGATTGGCGTACAGACATTAAGTTATTGTTCCTTGTTTGTCAAAAAACATGCAAAAATGAACACCGTTGAGGATACAGATTCCACGTTTTTGTCTCATTTTGACCAAACTTACACTAATGTATTGTTGTCACTGTTTTAATTATTGTTTGGTGAAAAAGAACATATCACCGAATATGGAATTAAACTGGATGTTCGAACCTAGGATTCCAGATATAGGGTAAATCTCTTTGTAATGTAACTATGATTGAGCGTGGTAAACATATCAGATATTTATTGTGGTTTACCTTTGGTCCCAAAAGTTTCGACCATGAATGTCTTTGTACAGTATTGCAAATGTAAATTGCAAGGTAAATAGTATATGTACACCTAGGCCGGACATGCATCTGTATTGCACCTGTCGATTGCCAGATTAACTTGGTCACCGCTTTGGGCCATCATGGCCATTTTTTTCAATTAATAATTTTCGCTTTAGGTCCAATTTCTCCATACATATATGACGTTTTGTCTTAAAACGCATTGTACTTCATCACAGTGATGGATTTCAGTTGACAAGAGACCGTTAGGATTTTGTTAGAGTAATTGTCCGTTTTTATCAACTATTCCACTTTAGGTCAAATTTAACAGTATATATAAGAGATATTGACTTCAAATTGAATACACGTCATCATAGTGATGAACCCATTCTATAAGCAAAAGACCAGAGTACAGTAAAATGTGTGAAAGTCAAGCGTCCAGAACCCGAAGGCGATGTTCTTGGTTATTCTAATATTGCTGTAGCTAAGTTTTATATTATTTTATGCGGATGTTTATGTAGGGAAAGATCACAAAAGGTACAGTGTGCTGCTGAAACAAAGAGTATGTTGACATTTTCTAACAATTTGCTAAATCCAGGGTGGTTAGTTGTCTAATGCTTGTAATTACAGTTGTTAAGCATGGGCTATTCAATTCTCGTTTAATATTTAAAAACATCATATTAAATAAAAAGACATTTTACCGTTCTGTGTTGACCAGCCCAAATGGTCAGCAGGGAGGAAACACACAAAATACCAGAGTGTACCACCCTGTTTTTTTTATTAATTAAGTAGATCAACAAATCGATCACATTATAAAGCAAAATTTCTTCCTTGAATTTTCGTTTCGTTTAATTTCGACCTGATGATGATGTTATATCGCTTTTTATGTTATACAGTTTTCTGAGCATAATTGTTAGCTGATGTTTATAAGGATGGGTGTCTATTTGTATTGACTCTTATGTCCTTATTTCGGTAAGTTTTGAGTTTAGTACCTTTCCGTAAGTTATGCAGATAACCTTATCAACTTGCGGCAATTTTAATCAGGCTTGAATTTCGTTTTGTTGAAGGTCAACTTGATAATGACAATTTATCATATCATCATAATTAAAACGAATATATCATAGCGTATAGCAATTGTTTCATTGTCATTATATGAAGTATTTCTTTGAAGAATCATTGAATTATTTACTTGTTTTAATTGACATTGCATGAAGTATTTCTTTCTGATTCAGTGATTGTTTTAATTGATTAAATTGTGTTGCTTGTTTGTATTATTGTATAATTGTTGTTATTTTAAAATGATATGCTCTTAAGCAATGGGAAAGTAAATAAATGGTAAGACACTAACGTGCTTTATATTTATACATGTATTATAAAATCCGACCGTTATAATGCGATTAATAATGATATCGGGTTCGATAGCCTTTCCCTTCACATAAGCAGTTTTACTTTGCGCGCAATCATGTTTTTTTTTCAATATGGTTGTTACAGATCACAGCAAACCTTTTTTATTAAGGTTAAAACATTAAAAGGGCCTGTTCACATATTGACGAATTGACAATTTTCCATTTGACAATTTGTCTCTTATTCCAAATATAAAATAATACTGTATGTAAAGGAGCGAAATAATACACATACTGTAAATACCAGTTCGTCAATGAGTAATCATTAATTGTAAGGCTAAACGACAGAATAATGTGGAATGTTTCTGTTTTCGTTAAAATTGTTATCATCACCTATATCAATGATATGATGTTATACAAAAACGATTAAACCGTAATGGCCGAGTAGTTAAGGTATTAGCCTTTTGATGCGGAGTTCTGAGGCTCTTACCCCGGTGGGAGCAACTTTTTTCTATTTATGATCTATTGTAGTTACGATGCACCGTTAAGATTTCTTAGGGCATACTTCAAAAATACAAATATCATAATGCGAACAATTCCCACCACCTTAAAACCAACAAATTTTAATTATTATTTTTTAAAGATGTCTGAACGAATTCAGTTTGATAAAAGCAATGCACATTTATTAACATTTAAGTTGAACATTACATACATGTTGGTTATTTAAGAATTGAACTACCATGATCTGCGCTTCAGCGATGTTTGAGGTTTGATTTGGCCTGTATGAATAAATTAGGTTCGAAAAGCTGACCTTCATACATTGACGAAGCGCAGACAATATACATTCAATGCCTATAGTTGCAATTCGATGCTAAATTGTTTTCTTCTTCAGTTAAAAGGACAAAAATGACCAGTTAAACATATTTAATCTTGCGTACTTGCGTTCAAATACATTGGATTTCTATGTTTTCACATTTGAGTCCCGCCTTCGTTTGCTTGTGAAAAAAGATGCTTCTACAAATGTCAATTATATTCAAATCAATCTGCAATATTACTTTACAAAATGTGATTTAGTACTATGAAGTGTACATGCATGCCATTTTATCACCAAGAAAGCCCCCATTCATGTCTCCTAAAGGTTGCATCGGTGACATCCAAAGGCTGCATCAATGTACTTGCTTGTTTTACGGTAGCACTTATTTGTCCGTTGAATTCAAAAGTCGGACACCCTGAATCGTCTAAGATATTTATGTTTTATATAACACAGGTTTCAGTGGGATACCAATTGGGACAGAGTAACAGATCAGCAGTCAACGTGCAGCGTTGTAGAAGACATATGAAAAAGATATTAAGCTAGTTAGTGGAAAGTACATGTAGCTAACAAAAAGCATGTTCGAATCGTTTTAAATCACAATAATAATTTGTGAATTGGATAGCCGGTATAGCCGGTATGTTTGATTTATGCGGAAAATAATTGATTTAATAGTTTTATCAACAGTGCCGAAAATATCAGTTTCAGAACTTATTGATGGGAAATGATTTTTCGTCAGTATTCGCCGAGGTATTCAAATTTGGATCCATGGTTACAATTACACAGTAACACGGTTTCATGAAAATGTTTTGTAAATGATTTAATATTTTGTTCAGTACATCAACATGTGATTAATGACCACATTGGTGTTTGGTAAGAGCCAATAGATTTCTATGTAAAATGGCAAATATTCTAATGACGCTATTTATAGCCTCTAAACGTTTCCAGACATAATAAATCTTTTAAGAAAATTATTTCCTGCTATTCGTTTAATTTCAGCTCTCAAGCCGCAATTTCCATACATCTACGGAACCATGAATTTAGCCGAACGCTGCTCGTGAATCTATGAAATTATTGGCCAATAAACGTTGTCATTAACAACCGTTAGTTTTTCGTAATAGTACTGATACTAAGCGTCACTTGTGTGTATTTGCATATTTCAATATTCGTTGCTGTCGATATGTACAGATCCAAACTCGTCATTCGCCAAGTCTTATTGGTGTTTGTTTTTAACTTATTGGAGACTAGTTATCCCAGAAACATTCGGATCTCGCCAAGGTCGTAAATTTGATCTACATATGGTGATGCATGAGATCTTTAGTCAGTACGATGATGAAAGCACGAACGTATACCGCATTAACGTATTTTCGCGTTTTCGTTGTCAAACAAACGCGTACTCTCGCATTATCAACATATAGAAATCGCATTATCTTCATCGTACTTTCGCGACGTCATCATCGTAATTTCCCGCTAACGTCATCGTACAGTCACGATATCGTCATCGTACTTTAGCGATATCCTCATCGTACTTTTTTATCGCATCGTTCTGTCACGTTATGGTCGTCGTACTTTCACGTTATTGTCATTGTACTGTCACGTTATCGCCATCGTTCTGTCACGTTATCGCCATTGCACTTAAACATTATCGTCATCGAACAGACGCGTTATAATCATCGTTCAGTCGCGTTATAATCATCGTACTGTTGCGTTATCATCATCATAGGGTCGCGTTATTCATCGTAGTAGTTTGTGAGGGATTCGTGTCCTACCGATGAACAAAAAATTATATATTGCATTTTGCACTTTTCTTTGTTATATTTCATGCACATAATTTAACAAGAGGGCCACGATGGCCATAGGTCGCTCACCTGAGCTTAAGGCATTATACTGACTTATAACAACACGGCCAAATGGCACAAAACCACTAACCTGAGTATAAAGATCTGGGTCTTGCAGTTTCAGCATGTGACCCACAGGGAGTGGCCACTTTCTACTCCAGGAGCATCATTGGAACAATCTTTGTAGAGGACCATTATACAATATTACATACCAAATATAAAACCGCTGGGCTTAACTGTTTCAATGGACACGATTTTTAAAGTCATTTTGCTATTTAAGTCTATATAAACAATGTGAACCCCCGGGGCATCATTTGAACAATCTTTGTAGAGGACCACATACCAAATATGAGACCAATGGGCATCAGAGGAGACGATTTTTGAAGTAATTCTGCTGTTTAAGTCCATACAAACAATGTGATCCCCGGGGTGTAGCCAGTTTTGACCTCAGGGACATTTAAAGTCATTTTGCTATGTAAGTCTATATTAGAAATGTGACTACCCCCCTCCCCACGAGCGTGGCAAATTTTGACCAAAGGGGCATCATTTGAACAATCTTTGTAGAGGACCACTAGAGGATGCCACATACCAAATATAGAACCACTGGGCCACAAGAGAAGATTTTTGAAGTTATTTTGCTATTTTAGTCTATGTAAACAATTTGACCCCGGGGCGAGGCCAGTTTTAACCCCAGGGGCATCATTGGGACAATCTGTGTAGAGGACTATTGTTCGATTTTACAAACCTTATATGAAACCTCTGGGCCTTGCGGTTTAAGATGAGAAGATTTTAAAAGTGAATTTGCGGTATACGTATATATATATAAAAATGTGACCCCCGGGGCGTAGCCAGTTTCGATCCCAGGGGCAGCATTTGAACAATATTTGTAGAGGACCACATGCGACAAACCAAATATGAAAGCTCTCAGCCATGCAGTTTCAGGGAAGAAGATTTTTAAAGTTTTCACTTTTTAAATCTATTTTAGCTCTGGTGACCTACGACGCACGACACACAAAGGGAGATCACAAAAGCAAGCTTAACATTGTCTTTTCATTTTTGACAACACAAAGATAACCTTATTACAAAACCTGTGTTTAAAACCCAAATCATCTGTAGGGTAAGTCGCTCTGCTTTTCTTTTTATTTACAGATCATGTAACCACGTTTAATTCATCTAGTGATCATCAAAGAAAGTGAACAGAGGTGATTTTTTTCTGTTTTGTTTTTATAAAGATGATTTAAGGCTGTGTATTTACCTTTTAAAGGAAGAATATGTGTTAAAATAAAGAACAATCATTATATAAGTTGCATGCTACATTACTTAATGCATTGTCAGAAAAATAGAAGCAAAATTAGTTTACATAACTGAAACTTCTATGTTTTCGGACATTTAAAATTATTGTTTCAGTGTCCGAATACTTAGAGTCTGTTCGAAACCATATCTACAATATTATCACAAAAACCGCAAAGGCTAGACATGCTCGTTAGTATTGTTATCTTCAGCGACGGTTCCCTTTCTTGTCGGCAGAGTAAATTTATTGCTCTTTACTGTATATTGGTAATTATACAACTTGTTAATTGGCATGCGTGGTCCAGCAAATACGTTGCGAGATCAAATTGATAAACAATAGGACCCATGAAATGCTTACCGGTGCATATATTTGCTGTTACAATAATTGCAAATTAGTATCTGTCCGAAAACATAGATTACTAAGTATTTGAGAGTGTCTCAAAACATAGAGACGCAAACAATGATTATTTTTGCTGATTTTGCGGCTGTCCGAGAACAAGAATCGATACGGTACATGCCATGTTGCTCGCCACTTCAATCGATTGTCGGAAAATGGTTATGAAGATCACACGTACGCGCGCACGCATACACACACTTTAACAAGAGGTCACTTGCGGATTTGATCCGTCATTAAATGTGTTTACAATAAGTCGTGTATAGAATAGCTCGTTCAGATTGACCTGCAGGTTGTTGCTCTTTCAGTTATTGAGAAGCACGGGACCCTTATTTGCTGCCAGAATATGATTTTATCGACAAAACCATGAACATGAAAGAAAAACATTGAACTTTGGAGAAAATGTATGATTTCAAAGAACGTTTGGTGATGGAGCTCATAATATACAAAGTTAAAAACTCCTGACCTGAGATGATTTATACCATTGTATTATGGTTTGCATTCATTTTTCCTTTGCCTCAATGAAGGATGTTACGTATAAATTTGTCTCAGTTCACTCTGAACGAGCTATAAAACGGATCAAAATCAACTTATTTCTGTATCAGTAATGGTATTGTTCTTCTGGAGCTTACGACTTTTAACAAAGACGAGTAAGGTAAATGCTCCGTTTTGCTAATTTCATTTGCTTTACAGACAGAGACTATTTCCGATGGACAAGTATTGAGACAGCAGCTATAAAGAGAGACTTCAGGCACAAGATAGAAAAAGAAGAAGGCAACTCGTTTGCCCAGTAAATCTCAATTAAAAGTATAAAGTCCTTCATAATGATGATAATTATTATAAAATAATTAGAATTACAAGTGATTAGAGATGCTCCCAGTTCGTTTAATGTATTGAACTGGTCCATGGGGTTGAATGGGAAAAATGTTCCAACAAACCCAAGCTTCACCTAACAGACATGTAGTATATGCCAATACATTTGGAGTTGGTTGTGCGTCGCATTAACATTCAAGGGCCTAATTATCTATAATTATATAATAAGATGATAACATATAACACAACATAGCTATGCTTGCGAGAAGAGACGCGCCGTAAACCCGGATAATAGCCCTGTAATCGTGAATATTTTTGATTACTGTATAACTTGAGCAACACTGCGACACATCAGGTTATGTCATTTTGACTGCATATCATACAACAAAATAGTATACGTTTTTATGTATATGTAATTATATCAGTTCATATGGAATAAATGTATGAAATGTTGTTTAGTGAAGTCATTTTCTTTATACATAAAACGTACATCGTCAATATTGCATGGGGTATCAACTAGTAAATTGCCTTTGTATCAGCACTGTTTATTAATATCAACTATATATTGTGTCACTTTTCTACCTGAGATGCATTTATTGTGCTGCAGGTGTCCATGCAATAATTACACATATGATTATAACATGTCGCGTGACTATGATTGCTTTAATTGCTTTAAACAACAAACTCTCTGACAATGTTGTTGTTCTAGTCACATTTATGTTGTTTTACTAGCCGTATTTTATGTTGAGCACATAATAATGTTCCATTATTAAATGCATCATCAAACTTTGTAAATCAGCCATGCATGAAGATATATGACTAAATTTCTGCCCCGTTTGTATTAAGATAAATCAAATATATTCATGATAACTGATAACATGTCTTATCAGTATTATCAATCACTGATGCAACTTAAGAGTAATCTTAAGATACTGTTAGCAAAAAATACCAAAGTAACTATAATGTTATCAGTTACAGAACCAAGTTATCAATCAAGGCTAATGATGTTTAATAGCTTTGTTGCAGGTGGTATTTATATAGTTTGTGTTACAGGCACATCGCAGTTAAAAACCTACATTCGGGACAACAGATGCAGGTTTACAGCCATTAAACTAAGAACGAAAATCATGAACGAACAAAATAAAAGAAAGGCATTATCGAAAAAGAGGATGTTGCAGATGACGGAATAAAATACCTCCAGTGAGAATGATGCGCTCCTTAAAAAGAAACTTAACGAAAACCTGATTTCAAGTTATAAGTTAATTTATTGTGATCAGATTGCCTTTACTTTAAAAAATATTTAGACAAATATAAACAAAGCGAAACTCCAGCAGGAGAGAACTCTTATTAGCAGCCCGAGGTTTTTTATTTATGGCATATGGCAAACATAAGTAATACAAGTATTTACTGCACACCTCTGTTGAAACATTTAGCGCTGTGTAAAAGAGGATTGTGAAGATGTTTTTATTTTCAGTTGGATTGAAAGGGCTCCTAGGATTTTGCCTCCGTAGTCAGAACGTTAATTGCATGCGCTCTGTGTATATACTAAATGTAACTTCTCTGTGTACGTTAACGTTAATTATGGTTGGAGAGTTGTGGCATTTTATTTTTTATTATTCTAGAAAAGATCTGTTCTGCAACAACTGGTCACATTTGTTTGGATTAGACATGAAACAGAGGAATTCAAGGACTTCCAAGTTAGAATCACTCGGGATCATTATTTATCACTTTTTAAATCGATCCTTAATCATAATGATGATATATATTTTTCTATTAATTCAGTTGAATTAATATTCTCTTGTATTACTATCTAATTTGAATTGCACTGCTATGTGGTTTTAGTTTATTTTAAAGTGCGTGTTTTGTGATAAATTCTGGGCTAAGTGTGAGGTTCGTCTTTTGCATTGAGCGTTCTAAGGCGGTGACCCCAGCTTTAATCATTTTTGGTTTATTTGTGTCTCTTGTGTGATTTCTAAGTTGCCAATTGTGTATTTTCCCTTTTAAGTGAGTAATTCTGGGCTAACTATGAGGTTTGGCATTCCTTTAAACTGGTTTAAAGCCCAAATGCTTTGCATTGACCGTTCCAAGGCGGTGTCCCCAGTTGTAATCATTTTAATGTTGTGTGTTGTGTTGTATTTAATGTCCTTTATTGTATAGGCTTTTGGTAACTTGCCTCACATGAAGGCCCAACGAATGTTAATAAGGTTTCTCTCCCGATGATGTCTCTGGAGTTTTATTGTTCCTATATTTAAAACTCAACAGAACTGGTACTATATACGTGCAATAATTGGTTGAAAAGTACGTTATTGTAACAAAAATGTAGGTTCTTCAGTTATTTTAAGGTTTACAAATCTAATTTTAGATAATTTTAGAGGGGGCGTACGCCGTTTCCGCCCCCTCTAAATCCGCCCTTAATAATAATAATAATAATAATAATAATAATAAATAAAAACAACAAAAACAGCAACAATAAAAACACCACAATAACAACAACGATTTAATAATAATAATAATAATAAAAATAATAATAATAATAATAATCATCATCATCATCCTTATCATAGAAATAATAATAATACTAATAATATTAATAATAATAATAAATAACAATAATAATAATAATAATAATCATAATAATAAATAATGATACTACTACTAATAATAATAATGATAAATAACAATAATAATGATAATAATAATAATAATGATAACAATAATAATTATAATAATAATAAACACTTCAACATTTTAAACGATTAGATTTATATATTATTCAACCACATAAAAATTGTCAGGATATCTTCCAATTCCAAATTTGGTATGTGTGTACTTCTTTGCGAATTCGGATTGGCAATTTTAGTCTGCTAAAGCCGACAATATAGAGCATGTTGTAGTTGATCTGTTTAGCACATCTGCTAGCATAATAATAAAACATTATATAGAACAAAATTAGTTTATTGCAAATGAAAAAAAAATGAATTGAAACGAGTGTGCGCCAAAAAAAAGGAGCCCACTTTTATAGATCCACTTACAAAATGGCGCAGTATAAATCACTATCATATATGTAACCTTCTGGCGACATTAATATATATAATGCAACCTATGGTGATCATTTCCACTAAAGGTTGGTTTTTTTCATGAACACACAGCGCTTTACCTTTAGGCGACAGCCAATTTATGTATATCCTACACGCCTAGTATTAAAAGAGTATTATGAGTAAGTAAAGCTTAACTATACTTATAAAAACCTTTTTTTATGACAAACTAAGTAAAAAAGATATTCTATAAGGATATACTTCACATGAAGGATATTGTCTACCAAAGGTTTGTTAGATATGCAAAATGTCGCCCATAAGATCATATATATATATATATTACATATATCATATATGATATATATATATATATAATGCGTTTACTGAAATCAAATATTCACAACGCGATTGTTCCAATATGACTCGGAGGGGATTTTTTGCATCTCGGCAAAGTTGTCACGTAACATGAGTGCCTTTAATTTAGTTTTGCTAGTTATTGAGAGTTACCTTTGCTTCCTCTTCTAGATTCGTAACCATTACAACGACATTTACATCTTGTTCCCATATCATTCTCCATATATCAGTAATTGTGCATGCCAGTGCCCCTGTAAACAGAAAACTTTAAAACATAGATATTTACAATTGTTTCATGATAATATATATGTTTGATAATGCTATTTATTATGTTTTCATTTAAAAGTTTGAACCAATGTACTCGTAATGCTTTTCAATGAATGGGACAATCAACTGACAACGTTTCTGTTTACATAACAAGACCGGCAAACTGGCACATATGACACAATTACAATGAAATTGTGCATAATGGTTTTGAAAACAGAAACATGTTGTTCTATAATTTAGTTTATGGACATACAGCTAATCCAATCTAATATCCTGTGTTTTCGTTTCATTTGCATTATTGTATAAAATACTATTACATGTACTTACCTTGAGCAGCAATATACTTTTTGGACATGAGAATCCCTGCAACAAATTAGCATTAAAATAACAATAGCATACTTAATTTACGTACTATATTATATTAAGAAATTAACAATATTATTGTCATTAATTGTTTCCGACAAAGGATTTTAATCATTTATATAATAAATGTATTGATGTGTATTGTATGCGCCAAAAATATTGGTATAAATTAAGATCTATTAGGGCCATGAAGCTGGCATTGATGAAATCCGTGTTGTCATCGTCTCTGATAACAGGCAAAATTACCCGATTTTTATCGCCTGTAACGATATACATGCCATGTCCTGTTGAAAAATGTGCATATATGCTGACAGCATTCATTTAAACACGAAATGATTGGGAAACGAATATATAATGGTGAGTGGCATATAGGCATATTTCTTTTATGTTTAACACTTGCCCCATTGGTATTACGAATATTGTATAATCGTCGTTCCACATGTTTTCATTATATTATTTGTTTCGACAATATCAAAAAGTGTATCTAACACTGTGTGTGTCATTTCATGTTCTCTTCAAACAACGTTCATTAATACATAAGTTGTTAATGAAGTTTTGCAGTGAATACAGATTATATGTAGAGTATAAGTAGTAAATGGTAGCATTGTATTTGACTTGATTGTATTGTATTGCAGAAGTTTACTATTGAAATGTGATAACCATACTTCGAAACCCTATTTTTATAAAGATCAAAGCTGTATATACATTCTTTATGATTCTGCTTCATCGTCGGTTGTTTATATTGTTAACGTTAAAATGAAGCCACGTTGGTATTGGCTTTTCGTGAAAGACTTGTATTATGCATGTGGACATAACGTATAATTAAGAAATAATAGTTGTCAATCATAGTTTGTTGTCGAATAATCCACGGTTTGGACTATGGATGCGCAGGTAGAAGAACGAGTGATTTGGTAAAGCGTATCTATACTTCTAACCGTAAGTTATTTGACAATAAATCATCAAATATTATTTAGATTCTAACAAGACGTTAGTCTGTATTTCAAAGCTATCGAAGGAGAACCATATGGTATCTATATTCCGCTATCTTTATACAACGTACCTTCATGCGAGCGTTTCAGTGACGTCAATTAATCATTACACAACAAAATGACGTCGGCTTAGTTAAGTCAAAAAGCGACTAGCGTCAGATTCCTTGATACAAATCAAAGAGACAACTTGACGTCATTTAATTGATAAGTGACATGCTAAAAAACACTTAATTTTTTTTTATAACGTTTTGTGTATGTAATTATAAAATGATTGAATATGTGGTGAATGTTTCAATACATTACACCGAAATAGTAAGTGTTACGATTTTGCTTGAGCGCATTTAAGCACGTGCATTTTAATGCACTATTTCATCGAACTATCTGAAACTATTTTCAAAACATAAGTCTCCGCCCATAATTATGCTAGAACAACTTATACTTTATTTATGTCTCTGTATATGGAAAACAAGCCGCGTGGCCCCTTTACAATACAAGTTGAAAATTTTCGTTTACAGTATGTCAAATACAATCACCGTAAACATTATAACTTACTAGGATACATTGTTTTGTATCTGTTTTTTGATGTATTTGCATACTTCATTGCTGCGTCGGTTGAATATTGTATTGTTTTACTTGCAACATTCAAAGCCTAAAATATATAACATATTACAAACGAAATAGTGTTTAATGTTGGCATCCTTGTGTTGCACGGATTGCAGTATATGCACAAATATACGACACAAACATAAAACAAGATAAAATAGCATACATTTATTTGGCGTTATTTTGAAATGTAGTTTAGGAATTACTTACACTAAATTCAGTAAAAACTTCAGTTTTGTAGTACTTGGCTCGCACAACAGCTTCTCGTAAATTCTGAATGCTAATGTCCCGACTGTTGAACAGTTTCTTGATCCTCAAGAGATTATCATATATAGGGTCGTGGTCTAGTGAAAAGGAGTATCGTCTGTGTTGATAAACCTTTACATCAGCAGCAGGGTGTTCCAATCGTCCCGTGTCATTAACAAGCGGTAAATTGTGTGCTATTTTGTGAATATTTTGAATTACACCAGCACA
>CM051029.1:2956403-2986403 GCA_027627225.1 Congeria kusceri | reverse complement strand
TAGCAACGGACTTGTTGTCCTTATTTGCAAAATTAATTGTAGAGTGAGGATCTGCAAAATTATATAAATGCTACGGCGATATCAACAGACAAACGTGCATGATGTACATCAAATTTAGCCATACCAGTCGAAGCAAAAAAGACATAATATGCACACTCTTATGAATAAAACAGTAACACATTTAACAACAACAGTTTAAAAATTAAACTAACTTACAGGTTACGTTCAATGTAAGGAATGCCTGCTTTGTCATTGACTGTGTTGTATTGGTTCCGTTTAGTGAATAATACGCGTTCGTTGCGTGGCATGTAATGTTCCCACCACTAGAGGTACGGTTTAACTAGAAGGCCCCGTTAGCTATACCCCATGGATATACCCAGCGATACGCCGGAGGCGGTTATGAAGAGGCGGAACATTTGAACTCAACCGATCTTCCTTCTCGAATAATCATGGCTTCACAAACATTGCTATTATTCATTGAAATGGTAGGCTTGGATACAGGGTCTATATAAAAGAGAACATAATATTTCATGTAGGTAAGTATGTATGTATGTATGTATGTATGTATGTATGTATGTATGTATGTATGTATGTATGTATGTGTGTGTGTGTGTGTGTATGTATGTATGTATGTATGTATGTATGTATGTATGTATGTATGTATGTATGTATGTATGTATGTATGTATGTATGTATGTATGTATGTATGTATGTATGTATGTATGTATTTATGTATGTATGTATGTATGTATGTATGTATGTATGTATGTATGTATGTATGTATGTATGTATGTATGTATGTATGTATGTATGTATGTATGTATGTATGTATGTATGTATGTATGTATGTATGTATGTATGTATGTATGTATGTTATGGACTGACGGATAAATTGGCAGGTGAAATACTGAATGGAAGATCTGTGCTTGTTGAACTCTTTGTGCGTGAACGGATTGATGGCCAGATAGACGGAATTATTAACACATGTACACAATTATGAAACCACACAATACAAATGTTCCAAACTAAGCCGTACATAAATAAACTTTCGAAATAATTATATAAAAATATTGCTTACATTGAATTATCATGTGTGTTTCTCTTTGTAAAGTAAAGTTCGTTGTCTTGAACAAGTAGTTGGCTATACACGACAAATTATCACTAGTGTAGGAACTTGGTGTATATTGCAGAATGCTGGTTGCAATATATGAGTTGTATGTATAGCTGGCCACGTCTGTGACGTTACGGTCCGTTGCAGACCAGTGAATACTTGCACTAGGTCTGCTTGTCGATGTTGTGCACGTTAATGTCGAATTAATTTTGTATACCGGATATGTGACGTTTGTCAGTGGAAGCAGTGTCAACGAAGTAAGGTTTTCTGCAATGAAAGATATTGTACACATTTAAAATAGTTTGTAACACGATACAAAATTTTGTGAAATGTGTTTATATATGCTACACGATGTTTAGCTTAACATTTACAACTGTTACCTTAACTGTTATCTTAAATTGGTTCTTTGTTTAAGGGATTGAATATGTTGTTTATAGTCTAGTATATTCTCGGTTCCACTAAGAGGTGCTTATTCAGCTGTGTGGCGCCGTAAGCATCTTATATACATGTAATACTAAGAAAACGTAATTAAGAAATTCTGAAATAATTGAAATATAAATTGAATAGTGGTAGTGGTTGTAGTAGTAGCAGTACCTGGTGTTTGAATGTCGATGGTTTTCACTAATACATTGTTACTCTTTGAACATCTATACATTCCGGATATTGATTCTTTGAATTCTATTATATCGATGTAAACATTTGTGAGATCTTGTGTTGAAGACATGTTAAAAACACCAACGCTTGATTGCTCAATTGCGCACATAGCCAGGTGTCCACAGTCTCCGATCAGTATTTCATCTTTATGGCATTTATTTTTTTTATTCATCATTTTGCCATTGAAACTCAAACTTCAGTGTTACGTGTTGTTCGCCTACCTGCGCTAATTGATCGAAGCCAGTAGATGGCAGGTAATAAATAAAAAGACACACACACGTAACAATAAACATTATTATTCTTGAAAAAGTAATTATTCAGTATGATGCAAGAAGGTAACGATGTCGCAGTAAGATTGTAAGACGTATTCCATCAACTCCGCGGCTTTATAGCAAAGTGAATTGAATAGCAAAAACTGTTTAGTTTCTAGTGGTATGAAGTTTAAAATACTCAACTGCAAATATTATCTGTAATCAAAGCACTAAATGAAATGCTTTTCACTCTAAAAGTACCGATTTGCTATCAGCAGATGGTTTAATGAATTACCAGCAAGTGGCGTCTGTAAATTGTCGAAAAATTTGCTATCGGCAGATGGTTTAATGACTTACAAGCAAGTGGCGTCTGTAAATTGTCGAATAATATATTAAGTTTTCTGTTGGGATCTATGATGTTTCTTTTATGCAGACCAATATTTATATCTTTATTTTCAAATTCAATTATTAAATCGATAATTACTGATGATCGAAACTGCTTTTTCATATGTTCTTAATTTACCCAGCTTGATTTAGCATAAGGGCATCCGATATCTAATAAAGTAGATGTGTGTAGGATAAGAGTTGGTTGTCGCTTTCGTTGTGTAATTAAATCCTGTGAACATTAGGCATGAGTAGTGTTATAAGTCATGTTGCCCGGATGTGCGGGTAGTATACAAACTTGGGTGTTGGTGAATTAAATCATTGACGCTTCTGTCTTAGAAGTGTTAACATCTCGCTAGAATTGAAAAATAATTAATTATTATTATCTCTGATACACTTTGGGGGCCCTGAGACAAGAAATCTTCTTCCTGCGACGTGCTAGCAGGATTGCCACCCCCTCAATAGCCCGGTTTGCTAATAAACCATACTATAAGTAAAAGCAAACCTCCGTAGCAAGGCTCAATATTTGAAGTATTGAAATCTATAATGTTCTAGCACTGACTGATCTAAATGATTGTTGCTCGCCACATGATTGATGGGTCGGTATATAATGTTGCCTATGGTATTTAAAATACTAATGGTGTTTGGTATCGTACCAGACACCGAGACGAGTACAGGTCACATATACACAGGGTATCATGAAAGACATTGAGTAGTGCTCGGGATTTGTGTAAATTATCGTTTATTCTAATAAGTTAAATGTTTCATGCCGATTATTGTAGCAATGTACATTTAGTCTAATCAAAAAGCAAGGTATCTGAGAAAAATATATATATACATACGGGTTTTATTGTTTATTGTAAAGTGTGTGTGCCATACCTGGTACCCGAAGCTCGGGCGAATGGTTGCAATATTATAATTGTGTAGCATCTTAGATTTTTTCAGAAAATAAAAATAACAGAAAGATATTTGCAACAATTTCTTTCAAACGACACATTTTATAAAAAATATGAACAAACCTGCGTCAATGTTAACTGACCAAAACATTAATAAAAAGTATGGGTCAACGAACTTGTTTAGAAATCATGGACTTCAAATACTTTATATGTTGCGCTTTTTTCACATTGGAATTTTAGCATTGTAAATATGAAAAGCATTACTTTTCGAACTAAAACGGATGAGGTTTCCATGAATCTTTTTTTTTCAAATGTGTTGTTTGGCAATAAACAAGTATATTTTGATAATAATAGACGTTTTATGTACATTTGAGTTTAAATGAATTTGGCTTGACATTAAAGGAGGTCAAATGGGTACTAATGATGCGTTCTGAAACGTCAGTAACATGCATATACTGTGTATGGATGTATGACGTTAGCACAATACGAAATGTCCTAACCTGTTTTAAAATTACCCTTTTCTCTATAATTTTTCACAAATAGACATACGTATGCTCTATAATGCAACCGGAAAGTAAAACGCATTGATCACCAAATTTGTCGAGTACATATTGGACCTAGAATAAAGCCTCTTCTCCATGCAGGGTCTTAGCAATAATACAATATGTTACTTTTTTACTTTTTCAATGAACAGTCACAATTCAATGCTTTTGTTTTTAAATGTTTTGTTTTAGAGATTTCCTGAATAAAATAAAATTAAAACACAAACTCATGAAATCACATTGTTCTAACGTAACATTAAAATAAATTTAGCATTGTATATATAAATAATCATATATCATGTTAACAAAGAATTCATGATATACACCATATGTCAGTGTATTATAGTTCAATAATTATAATTATAATTCAATAAAAACAACAAAAATAACAATACTAATAATAATATTACTAATAATTTTGATGCTGCAGCTAATGCTGATGAGGATGATGATGATAACTGCAATTAACATACTAATATGACAAGTTAAACGGATAGTTAGAAGTTTTTTATTGATATTTCTTCACAGTCCAGTCAGGCCTCTTGACACAGCTAAAATAACATTCGTTTAGTTATATCAGCATTCCTTTATATCAATCGTAAATGCAGATGCAGCCTCTCATATGGAAGTTGTATAGGAACTGAAATTAAAATTAAAACAAAACAAATGAGATCAATTTCTTCATTTATTTTGTTTCTGACAAGTGTATGGGTAAGGGCATTATGAATTTATATTTTAATGCCTAAGTTTAAAATGAAATATCGCATCAATATTGGTATGAAATTTGTATTAAAAAATATGTGTGTGTTGTTTATATAAATGCATTAAATCTAGAAAACTATTAGGCTTGAGTTTGACCGCAGTATTCAATTTCATTCTGAATATCTTAAAATGAATATATAATGTCAAGATGTAATAATACTTGTACATTCGTTTAATAAGTACAACTATATAGCTTTTTCAGTTGCTAACTACTATGTTTTTTATGTCTAAACATAAAATAGTCTAAGTAAAAATAGTAGTAATAGTAATAGAAGTAACAGCAAACTGTCAGACTGTCCGATTTACTGATACTAAACTCAGTATATATAATAAAAAAATGAAGCAAATTAAAAGAATAACCCAATTTGAATCTTTCTGTTGCGAACGTCTTTAAGATAACTCAGCAAAGCACTGCCGTTAAAGAGAACTAAGAAGTTATTTCCTTAAAATGGAATTAAATGCAAATGATATAATTATATTCAAAACCAACGCACAATTTGCATATTGTACTTAAATGTACTAAACCAATATAGTAATAGACAAAAAGAACACAACACACAGTAGCATGTGAAACACTTCAAAACAGACACAAACACAACAAAAAAGCAACAGAGCACCTATTCCACACCAGATTTCACCCTGTGTGGCCAATTCTATAGGCGGTCAATTTTCAACATTTGAGAAAAAACAACAGTACATTATAGTAATAAGCATAAACAAAATGTATACTACACGTTCGATTGTATGCGAAAAACCATCTTACCCAGTATCAATTGTCACATATGTAGATCACGGAACATATGTTACGCACCCGACATAAGAGGTGAAATGCAATTACGTTTCAAATTGCCGTATATTACTGACAATAAATAGTACACAAATATAAACTTCGTGATATACGGACAGTTATATTATCCTTATATTTAGAATGTAAGAGTAAAACAGGTTTGTTAAACATTCATGCAACGATAAGGAAACTTAACGAATTTAATAAAACTGTAAATAAACATTCATATACATTGACTGGTATTTTAAATTCAATTCGTGTTAACAGTTTTTATATCATCAAATACTTCATAATATACTTGATCAACTTACGCACGGACACTTCTGTGCATGCATGTCAGGCATTCATTTAAGAAATCATCTTAAATCTATATGTATTTGAGAGTACATTGCAAGTTGATTGGTATGCAATAAATTGTGGGAAAAGGACAATCAACGTATACAAATATATACCAGCACATACATATTTTAAATAATAATTAATTAAAGATATGATGGAATTTACAGATTTGTATATGACATGTTTTTAAGTATCGACCCTTAATTTGACAGAACATATGCACTTAATGTTATCAATTAACCGCCTAACCCCATGGTTACGGCGATGTAAACAGCGCAGTTTAACAAAGAACGACAACGGCCCATATCAGGTAAAGAATATAAACAGGTCGTTAATAATTTATTGATACAATGGATATGCTTATGTGTTTTTGTGTTTTTATAACTGTACATACATTTCTACCAGGTATGATATTTGTATGTAATAGTGTGTGTTAAAGAGCGCGTTGTTGTTTCACAATTGTATTAACCATGATGTAACTCCAGCAAACTCAGTAACACTAATTAATAAATTCAACATAGATTTTTACTGTTAATATATTTAAACATTTTATGTAAATAGTCTTACATATTTTTTTCTGACAACTAGGCTTCCAAAAATCAATACGCCTTCATCACATGTACATATACATATATTTCTTAATGCTCAATTGATGTATATTTGCTTGTATTGCGTAGTTTACTGACACCATGTGACTGCCATGTCCTTTGAAGTTGGGTTAGGTGATTTATGTAAAAGAAGAAGTACCGTTATATTTGGTAATATAAGTACTTTTTGACTTAACAGATACACACTAACACGTTTTGCTTATCGTGGCTATGGATCATTTTGGGTGTATATGAGCTTTCATAATGTTTCAGTAGCAAAATCAGTTTCACCCACGATAGAAGGGCATCCAAATAAAGTATTTGTGAATAGTGCGTTACAATTAACTTGCACTACCCCAAAGCCTGTACTAAGTGTTACCTGGCGAAAGACAGAAAATGGAAGTATTTATGAAGACCAAGTCGCAGACCAGATAATCAGCACTGGTATTTGCACGTCGAATCCGTTAGCTCTGCCGGATTATTTCGAATGTTTTTGCAATTCTACGACTCAATTTACATGTGTTATCAAAGGCTTAAATGCTTCAAACAACGGACAAAAGTGGCGATGCTCCGCTGCAATAGGAGGAATTACACAATATAGCAACACATTTATAATTAGTATTTATAGTGAGTATTATTATATATATTACTTATCGTTTTAATCAGTTTTTGTATATAATATCGGGGTTTACCGCTGTATTTCAAGCCCAGCAGGTGGCTGTATATTGTTTGTTTACAATCCGGTCCATTTAACAGAATATGTGTTTTGATTACTTCCGAGGGTCACTTCTTTATAAGGGATTAACAATTTGCAGTGGGCGCGAATATGGCTTGTCTTAAAATAAGTAATAATGACTCTGTAGATTTTCAATCGAAATAAGCCAATAGTATTTTGTAAATAAAATATTGCAAAATATGTAAAATATGAATAATTCGTCATTAGTTCAACATAAACTATGGAATATCACCATCACAAGTTTCGAAGCATTTCAAGCGATATACTCAAATTGAAGCTATGCAACGAAACATGTAAGACAGATACAGAACGTCCATTAGTTTTTTCGTGGTTAACACGTTCATACAGTTACAAACGCAAGTGCATTTGTTGAGCGGAATGCATATTAAGATGTTTTATGTTTGCTTTTTACACCGATCTTGAACATATGTTCAATATACCGTCTAGAGCATTAATGTCTGTTTAATTGCATCTGAATGTTGTGTCATAATTTCGATTTCGTAATTCGAAACTAGATTGTGTTTTTTTAAAGCAAAAACAATGAAATAAAAAAGAACTAAAAAATAAATAAAAACATAAAAACATGAACGCATGAATCATATAAACATTCTTAAGTAGCAATGCAGATTTTTTGGAGTTTCTTTTTTTAATCCGCCACGAAAAATATATAAGCATCACTACAGGGTCTAAGGGGGGTGGTCGTTATTTTATGCGACCTATTCTCCATATTCGACACCATTGTTGATAGATACATAGTAGACGTTTTACTTTAAATTGGACTTTAGTATATAACATTATGTAGACTTATTAAATTGCTATTTATTTATTTATTTTATTTATTTTTTTGGAGGGGGGAATAAGTAAACTATAAGTGTTCACCTACTTTCCTTTTGTGTACGTATCTCACACATTTTAAATACATAATGCGTTTTAAATATCATTTTGTTTTTACCTTTTGTTTACGCATTATAGCTTTTAATGTCACCCATGATAATGATATGGTTTATGAATAGTTGATTAACCGTGTTATGTCCCTTTTATGATTAATGTCAAATTTAAAATGTGGATATCTTCATGTGTTTGAGGCAACACAATTGTCGAGTTTAAATGCTTTTACCGTGTAATCATATGCCGATTTAAAGTGTTGTATTCATAATAAAATATAATATTCGCCGAAAACTTATGTTTTCTGTGGCTGAAGACGTCAGTTATTGGTTACTCTGTGCGTTAAAACGTTATAACACTATCAAATCGAACAATAATGTTATTGTATTGTCGGATTTCTCTTCCACGTTTTATGTTCGTATACAATCTGAAAAGACTTACATTATGGACCACCGCTACGGTGTGTAAATCTTATAATAAGCCAAACGGTTAAATAAATCGTCGGTGTTCAGTTGATTAGATATACGGTATCAGTCTATCAGTTTGTATTGTCGTCATAAGTAAACAATTCCAAACGAAAGCGGCATGCAACTCTTCAAATCTTCCTCTTTAATAAATTGTATCTACAGACACTTCATTTTTCGCTAGCCGTAACACTACTAAGTCAATCTTAGCCCATCTCACTTATTCGCTATTTGATTTCTGTATTACTGCACATCTTCACTCACTTTCTCGCTCACGCGCTGATTCAGTATCCGACCGCTACGGTATCAGAAAGTTCGTTTTAGAACAGCATGTTTTAACTGATGAATCATTGAGCATGCGATTCCTCTAGTGGAACTTTTGCAGTTAAAATTTTGATACATCTAATATAGACTGCTTATGAAATCTGAGAAATACACATACGTATCAGAAGTCACCTAATTAGCGGCCGTTATTAGAGCACTTGTACAATACATGTATCATTCACTGGTTTTACAAAACAACGACACCTACTGTAATTTCATCGATTTTACATCCGGTCATATACAGGAGCAAATATGAAAATCACGAATACATATACAGAGTCTCTCAGATGTAATTATAACATGTTTAAAGAACCAGTTGTTATAGTACATTGTAGTTATACCTTTCTGTTAACTTCACTATTCTTATAAAAGGTTCATTATCAATACAGGAATCGTACATTATTGTCTTATAAAAGCAATTTCTAATAACTAGTTTCTATATTTTCTAGAGACAACTAAAGAACCAACAAACACTGACAGTAAATAATTTATTCAGCTTAACATATTGTCTTTTTTCTTGTTCTGCGGGTGAAATCAAGTCTGTATTTGTTAAAAAAAAGCCACATGAGTGAACGAATATTCAAAGAAATCCACATCAAGGTTGAACATCAGAGTGTACAAAGTGCCATTTTTTTTTAAATTTATTTAATTCAGCATTATGCTAAAAGCACGAGTTTGCCCTTTTAATATATACATGTGTATGTAAGCATGTGGGCATTGTATAGGTAAAATAAAATATGGAGTTGATTAATATAATTATATTGTTTTATTGTTTACTATTTGTACCTTGACAATACAATTGAGCTTCAGTCGTTGCCTAGCAAAAGTACAAAACGTTATCAATTGCAAATGGCATTACAATTTGCTGCATATATTGTGCGTTTTAAGCATATTTTTTACTGTGTTAAATTATATATTGAAATAAAATGCATATGTTCCGAACATTTCAATTCGCTCAAAATTATAAGCGAATATAGACACCCACATGCATATATTACTAAATATTAAAATGCAACACAATAGCAGCTCTTTCTCGAAAACAAATACGCTTATATAAAATCAATTGTAATATAAGGTATACACATATATACAAGGACATTCGTAATTGAAATGAGATAAACAAATTAGCTCATAACATAATTAAGAATATATTCTTATTCCGTTGTTTGTTTTGTTCTTGTAAATGTATACCTGCTTCAATTTCCTTGATTAAGTCTATGAAGAAATATCATACAGTTTGAAAGAAAACCAGCATTAAGCAATTCGAATTAAATGCCTAGTTTAAGGAATGTCTGGCCAATCCATGGGGTATTCCACTCAGTGTATTGGTCCACCATAAAATCTCAGCTGATAAGGGCACCACACTGTTACCACAGTAGGGTGCCAAAACAAAGGGTTATAATACTTCAGATTTATTTATTTATTTATTTATTTTATTTATTTTTTTTTGGGGGGGGAGATTAAACTGATTAAGGATTAAACTGAGAACATAAACTAATTTTGATTGTTTGTTCATCAATATACATGTCGCATATATAGTTAAAAAGCAGCTAGCTTAGTATGTTTCAAGGTTTTGGAAACAGGTTCGTATTGTACTAATTGTTTTTAAAATGTGACGCATGACATGATAATCATTATATGTTGTATTTGTATGACATACAAGCTGGTTCAATTTTCTGTAACCTCATTACTAGGCAAGAAGATAGTGTTTTCTACAATAGAACGTGAAGTTAGCTGTTTATTATCATATGAATTATTTATAAATCATAAAAATGTCGCCAATATCTTATAAAAATAAACAACACTGTCCAATCGTTAATGGTAGCACAGATTACAAACTGTAGACAAGTGTATTGTATTAAAAGATAGATACACTTGACAGTGCATTTTGGTACCTTTAGCTTGAACAAATGTGTGTCATCTTATCAATTTAATTGGTGCGAACTCTACACCTTTTGCCTTTGCCTGAATACATTTTGGCCAAAAGTAATTGGTACTTTGAACTTTTAGTATTTTATCCTATTACTACAGCTGAATCGATCGAATAACAACCCTTTGTACAAACTTTAGCTTTAAACTATCGCTATTTTTAGCACACGTTCATTCGATCGTTATTTTTAGAATGCTATATACTTCAATGTGACGTCTTTCCAACTATTGACGTTTGTAGTAAACAACAACAACAGTGTAAAAATGGGAAACCAACGTTATTTTTTTTTATTTATGCCGTCTGCATGTTTCATGAGTATAGCATAATAGGATAAATATAATATTAGGTGAGTGTTAGATAACGATGAAGTTAATCATGCGCGCCACGAAACATTTGAGCGCTCGGCAAGCCTCGCGTTCATTTTTATCCAAAACTCAGTTAATATTCTCTATGTTTGCCACTTATACTATAAAGCATATGTTGTTAAATAAACAATCTATACAATATAGATACATCTACTGCTCAAAAGTATTATAAAATGGCAAACATTGTGCAAACATTAAAAATCCCCACGTGATCGTGAATGATTATGTTTTACACTTCATAATGTTTACTCCGAAACAATAGCACACTATAATTATAAAACAATGTAACATGTAAAAAAGCTTAATATTTTAATTAACTCAATAACCAGTGAAGTCTCAGTAAATCACACAGAAATGTCATTGTTATATATATTTATTTAATATGAATGATCAATTAAAGTAAATATGTATCAATTGTTTGTGTCTGAGGTATAACAGTAAATGTTATCACTTGATGTTTGCTGACATACTTTATTTTATCGAAGAATGTACACGATCCGCTTAAAATGCGAAAATATTTCAACAATGCGTTGTGTAGATCCCAGAAAATTCGACATGGACATACTTGGGTTTATTAGCACGAACAAGTGCTAACGCTTAACTAATAACTACTATTCACGGTACAATACATGATTAGATAATGTATTATTTATGTATTTATTTCAGAACAAACAACGATATCAGCTCCAAATAAAGCGAAGACCACTTATTCCAGTACGTTTTTAAACCCTGACAAAATCATTAATAGCATCAGCATTATTATTATTTACTGTAAATACATATTACTATGTTGGGTTTATTAGCACGAACATGAATGCCAACATTTTAGTAATTATTACTATTCACAGTACAATAAATTATTAAATCTAGTATTATTTATGTATTTATTTCAGAACAAACAACGATATCAGCTCCAGATAAAGCGAAGACCACTTATTTCAGTACGTTTTTTTTAACCAACACATAATCACTAATAACATCAGAATTATTGTTATTTGCTGTAAATACATATTATTATGTTTAGGCATAAAGGTCAGTAGCAGGCGTATATGTTCGAGCTATAATAAACGTTTATAAATCCGAATATATCAACACTGTTTGAACCTGTATTATCCAGACCGCACAAACGAATGCCCATTGGCGTTAATTCTTGGTCCTGTTGCTGGTGGATTACTAACAGGCGCAGGGGCAAGTGTTTTCATCCAGAAAGGTAATTTGTATCTGATAGTGTAATTATTTTATTATATTTGAATATATGACCTAGTCTGAATACCTAGTCTAATAACAAAAGCCGCTAGAGTTAGAACATTTACCAGAGGCCGCACTTGATAGTATACTCGCATTCTATTCGCAGTTGCGTGCTGACATAGGGCTAGCCTGGTATTAATCTGAGAATGGCTGATGTTACCCACCTGTTAAAGACGCATTGAGTCTTCCATTTTTTAACTAAAGAAATGACTACAAGTACTATACACTATGTCTCAGAATACAGTGTTGTTGTATATTCACAACGAGTATTGTATAGGAAGTAATCTTTTCTTTAAATATTGTATACGTTTTTTTTTTAAGTTGTGGAATTTTGCAAGCGTGATGCCGATAGAGAACCACGCAACAACAGCAGTGACACGCAAAGAAGAAGAGACGAGGATTTGAATATGGAAGATATAAATATCGACATGGACTTTGAAGAAGAAAAACAAAACAAACGTACTCGCACAAAAGTAACGCAAACATAGGGAGGCGATCGTGACAAAATTAACCAAGAAGGACACACCGAGAAATTGTCGCGACATGGTTAAATTACATCATAAGAGAAAGACAACATATACAATATTCCAATATCGATATATATCTATGCATTCATATTCACATATATACATTATATACAAACTCCAGAGGCGAACATAGTATTATGAGAATATTAACATTACCCTATCAATAAAGTTAACGAGTGAAATAGATTTATCGGCTCACAGTTTTCTTTTCATTTTCATTTTAATTTCGAAATTTATATATATGTCGATTCTAAAACAAAATGTTCGAAATTGAGCCTCAGATAAAATAAATGAAGAATTTACCGAGCTGACGTACCGTAACTCAAGAACAGGACATAGTCTAGTGTTACATTCTGGCAATTGTACATCATTAATACACATATTGTGTACAAACCTCAATCCATGACTGTGAATTACTTTAACAAACAGTGATAGATAAAATTATACAGATACATGACAATTAAGATTGATGAAGACCAGAATAGAAATTGCGACTTAAGTTCAAATAATTTACAATACGGTCTATACAACTAAAAGCCTTTTTATCCACCATCAGCAAACAATATTGTTCTTTGAGCAAAAAAAAAACAAATTTAATAAACAATATTAACCATTATAACACTTTGACGTGCATCAATATATTTAATCAACTGGTTGCACATGTGTAACTTTTTAGCGTGAAGCAGTGCTGCACTGTGCGAATCGAAAATCGGTTATGCTCATCTCATTTAACTGTTAACAAGTAATCAGTTATGTGTAGTGACGCCAAACCAGCATGATAGGATATTTTCCACTAAAATGGCGTGTCAAATTCATTCAGAGCAGCAACAAATCTACATTTTGAGAGAATATAAACTACGAATAAATACTGCTTTTCAGTATAGTTGCGCATGGAGTACAATGTCTGTGTCCATGTACTTCGATTCTGAATACAAATGCACTTGTATTTATTTGAACTAACATTAATCAAAAGCGGGCTCTGTGTTCAGTAAATCTGTATGACTACGCCAATTATATTTATGTTCCTATTCACATTTGTATCAAGCACTATCTCATTCTAAGTATGTTGATCCCAAAATTTATTTCCAAACAATTAAACCCAATACCAGTTGGCATACACAATATATATTGCAACTTTCATTTGTTTGGAAAATATAATTGATTTTCCAACATAATATTTTCTTTAACATGGATAATGCGCGAGTGTGTGCAACAACAAAATGAGGTGACCAACCATTAAATGATCTAAAGCGTAATTCAATATTGCATACGTTTAAGCATTTGAATTAGTTTATACGTCAATGTAGGCCTATATTAGGTACATAACATCAACATGATATTCTCAAATCAAAATAACTTATTTCCATTGTCACTTTTAACGTTATATTATTTCAACCATTATATGCATCAATTATTGAGACAAAAATCAACATCAATTCAACGTTTAAATATAGACTCATGCCAGCATTGAGAAATTAATGTGGATAATATGTAATAATACATGGCATAAGTTCAGTAAAATGTCAATGTTATTAACGGTAACATACTGAAATGTTGACATTTATTATGCCACTAATGCACAATTACATTGGAGACGCTGACCCAATATTTTTAAGCGTTATTATGCACCTGACCGATAACACAAATTAACTCCGCCCATTTCCAAAATTATCATGTCCCTGACCGATAACACTTTTTAACTCCGCCCACATTAAAGAATATCATGCCATTTTGTCGCGTGCGATGTTTGTTTAGTCCCGCCCACACTGAGAACTACTTTTTTTGTAGGCGTGGAATGTCGCTTATGTCGTTAAAATGTAAACAAACTATGCGATTCATATTTTATTCAGAAAATTAATATACAAGTAGTATTTATTTGCAAAAAACCCCATAGCATTTATAAAAAATATACAAAAAAAAGGGAGACATGAATAAATTGAGCCTTAATCAATGGAAAAAAATACAATAAATAATTAACAATACCAATTTGGGCCGCTACCATCATTTGTTGCAGACGAACATAACGGATTGAAAATTAAAACAGTAATAATAAACATTTTATTAAACTTAAACAACTAGACTAAACGCGTTTTTAATTTAAATTAATAAACATGTCAGACTTTCCAAATTTCATCATTGATTGGGATTGGCAAAATGAATCTGAAAGTAAACAGGTAATTTTGAATGTGAGTGAAGTGGACTCAAACGTACTGGCAGAATTCAGTATCGACCCTTTTTTTTTCGATGATGACCTGGAAATGCCAGCCTCTAATGCGATCATCGACAATGAACAAACATCAACAGAGGTGCAAATGCCAGTCTCTATTGAGCTCAATAAAACTGAACACAAATCAAAAGAGGTGAAAGGGTTTGTTCCAATAAGCCTAGGAGACATTGACAAATACAATGCTCAGCAAAAAAACAAAAACACAGTCAGAAAGCATGACTCAAATCTGAAAAAGCTTAAAACATTTTTAAAACAGCAAGAATTACCATCCGATATCAAAAAAGTTGAAATGAAAGAACTAGATGACATCTTGTGCATGTTTATTTTGTCGATAAGAAAAGAAAATGGTGAGGAATATGAAACAACTTCACTCAGATCCTTTGTATCAACCATTGAAAAGGAACTGCAAATCAATCACTATCCATTCACCATTGGTAAGGGTGAGCGCCAAGGATTCCCAAGGTTCAGGGAAACACTTGCTGTAAGTCTAATAAAAGCCAAATAATAAGCTTCGTTAAAATTTTTTTTTTTTTTTTTTAAGAAAAATAAATACAAATCTTTTTAAGACAGCATATTTGTAAAACTGACATTAGCAATTTATCATATTAATTAATTACATAAAAAATATCCAGAATAATTTTGACATCATTCAAAATGATTGAATTTTCATTGATTGTTTAAACTTCTTTCAGTCTAAAATGAAAAAAGTTAAAAAAGAAGGTAAAGGAAACAAGGGTAATGCGGCCCAACCAATAGAAGAGCATGAAATTGAAAAGCTCTATAATGAAGGGCAACTAGGGAATGGCAGTCCACAGGCCATTATCAACACATTATGGTTCCGATTCACCACCAATTTCGGCATGAGAAGTGTTGAGGAACACTACAATTTACGGTAAAAAATACAATTTCTCGACTTGTTCAAAAGAAGAATTGAGGGACAAATATTCACAATGCATCTTGGCTAAGATTATATCAAACAAGGTCTGGTAAAATCTGATGAGGTCCTGTAACAGGACCTCATGTCCTATGGTTTTTTTGTGTCTTTCGCATGGGTTGAATTCAACAATCTATTTTAATTTAGATCTATAAAATTCAAAGATAAAACAATAATATAATATAATATAAAAAAATACACTCAAAAGTGAATTTTTGAAAAACAATTTGTTTCACCTTTCCGACAAATTAATTAGATGGGGTGATGTGAAGCTGTGCCGAGATGCAGAGGGAGACGAATATCTCTAGTTGGTCGAGAGGCAGACGAAGACTCGGACCGGTGCAACTGACGAGACTAGAACTGTGCCGCCAAGAATTTGGGCGAATGATCATGACCCATCGAAATGTGTGGTCGCAACTTACAGGTTCGTGTCACTGCCAGTAAAAAAAAAACAATATTATAATAAAATATAACAAAAACAACATGACATAAAATGTCAAAATAGTGTTTATCCATAACATTTTTATAGCGTGACTAGAACGAATTACAACTTAGACCAAATATTTTGTATTAAAAAATGATAATGTATAAGCTGGCAATACACCACTTTATTAAATAAAAAAAATATTTAGCATTTCTTTAAAATTAAACATTTTTATTATAGACTATATGCGTCAAAACGGCCCCATGGGTTATCCGAGCTAAACGACCCATTCTACCTGTCAACAAGCACGCAGACCAATGACAGTAGGACCACTGGCACTGATCGTTGGTTCATCAGCATGAGAATGGGTGTCAAAAAAATAGCACAAATAATGAAACATATGTGCATTTGTGCAGGTATAACACGGAAACTTACCAACCACTCGGCCAGGAAACACATGGTGCAGAAGCTGCGGGATTCAGGATGTTGTCCCACTGATATTATGCAGCTCAGTGGTCACAAAAACGTACAAAGCATCATCAACTACAGCAACATATCTCTCCAAACACAGAAAAAATGTTCCAGTATTTTATCAGGCAGTCGCATTTCAAACAGCAATGAATCTATCATTTCATCCAGCAAGTCTCAAAACACCATGCAAAGCAAAAACGTCTCCATTTCAGCATCTTCGTCTCACACACAGCTGACAGCATCAATGAACCCCGCATAAAAGCAGCTTCTTCAGGAAGTTCCTGCACCTCGAAATCCAGCAGCAGTCGCGTTCCCCACCCACTTTGACTTTACACGTGGAGGGCTGTTTTTCGGGGCAACCGTTAACATTTCACTCTTAAACGTATACTGCGGAGATGCACAAGTTTAAAAATAAATCACTGTTATCAATTCCAATGTGCACATTACGTTAAAATCCCGTTTCATTTTGTTATTAAGTTTTGTTGTTTCAATTTTCACACTACACGTTCGCTTTGAAAAGTAGCCGTTAGCCGGTACACAGCTGGTAGAAGTACATGTCGAATGTGTAAATATAAAACTATTGTAAATGTATTTGTAGTAAAGAAATTGTAATTTTAAGTAACGATTTCTCGCTTCAATATTTTTATTTCGTTAAATTATGTGCGTTAAAATGTTATTGTTTGTTGTTTATTTGCGAACTATTTATTATGTGTAAATATGCACAGACGCTAGCGGATGTCATCAGGTCGTCCCTCATTTGCATATTCTACTACTGTAAATCAATAAAATTTAGAGGTTATTTGTTTTTTTCTTGTTTTTATTTATTTTTTATTTGCATTAAATGTGGCATAATAAATAGAATATATGGTTGGTGACTTTTGATATCATGTGATATCAGACTCGTCCGATATGGCGTGTGAAAAGGCTCGGCAAGCCTCGCCTTTTCCTACGCCATATCAGACTCGTCTGATATCACATGATATCAAAAGTCACCAACCATATATTCTCTATATATCGACGATATACGTTGAAACCACGGCTTTATGGGGTGAATTTGTTCAAATCAAAGTTTTAAGTCAACATAATGCTCAATGTTGACAGGTTCCAGTGTGTCTCAACGTAATAATGGCCGCAACACGTGCAAAGTTGATAAATAAAATTGGTTCTGCTGGGTTATTTAATATAATATTTCATACTGCCGACCGACAGATATATAATTTGTTCTTATGCCCACGACAAATGGATTAATTATCATTCAGAAAGCAGATCGTGTTTCGCAACATCGATATTTGTCCACAATAAAATGGCATGTCATACACTATACAGTTTTCTGAATATATATGAAATTATTAGGTGTGGACAAGGTGAAAAAGTTGTTAGGATGCTGTTTTTATTATATAGAATGTGCTTTCCGCACAGTCTGAAATATTCCAGAAATAACATTTAAAAAAATAAAATAAAGGTGTTATAAACTTTATTAGTGTATTAAGAGAGGACACAATAATCGAAATTTAACAGACGGCCTGAGTGTTCTTTATTTAAAACTAAGAGCAAAAAGTGATCACTCTTGGGTGTTGTGATTATATTATAAACAACATAATCAAATCGGTATTGGCACGATATGTATGTTTTAGAGGATAAGATAATTGTGAAGAAATGAAATAATAACAATTTTGTCTGTGATTTATGTTTTCTACAAAGTCCTTGTAGCAAAACATTTATACAGTAATATTGTTAAAATACGTACATCTTTTAAACAACAGCACTAAGGCCGTTATCATACATAAAACGTAATCAAATTATTGTTTGCGCGTACTGACCTTTTTGCATTACCTTTTTTCAGATAATAATGCCACTGCATCTGTAAGCTTCATATAATACTGAGGAACACCGTTATTTTCAAAGTAATTTTTCGGCAATACGAAATCAAATAAAATCAATAACATACTGTACAGACAAATAAGTAACAGTCTAAGAGAATGTTATCATCAAAATGTAACAACTTCCTCTTTCTGACCACAAATCAATGATCCCTACTTACACCGATCAATATTAATATAAACGGAGGCTCACGACTCACTGGTGTTCGCAATAGTTGGTAAACATGTGTAATAAAATGTAAACGGTTTTCCTCTTTGTAACACTGTTTCGCGTTAACAAACAATTTGGAACGGTCTTACTCATAACTATTCAAACTAAATTCACCCTTTTCGGTCTGTTAGGTAAAACAAAATATGCGTTTGGGGCAATCCGACTCTGCTGAGCGAAAACACTCCGACCTTTAAGTTTTTAGCTACCATTATTTGCGTGAAATCAGTATTTGTCAGATTTTAGATTATTTCCAATGGTTTAATACCTAAATGTGCCTTTAAAAAAAGTTGAACCCCCCCCCCCCCCCACACACACACACACACTTAATCCCGACCCTACCTTACCTTGTTGAGACCGTTGCCCGAAATACAAAATTGTTTTTGTTTTGCCTTAATATAAATATTGTGGTAATAAATTATCACTGCTCTGACAATATTATCTTTAAGATTTGTCATTTTGTTTCCAACGTTAATTTATTTAGGACTAGACTTGACAAGTACGATGTTGAAATAACCGAAAATAAAATGTATTTTAATATCAGCAATCGAATTATACATTTTTATTTTAAACATTACAACCTTGGAATTGTTTCCAACATGACTATTTAATACTTCATGTGCCATCCATGTATCGGAAATCTAAAACACACATGAACATCTCCCAACAATATACTTTGTAAGAACAACCGGTGTCCTCAGCATAAACTATTCATAGGAGAACACACATTGCATTGTTAATAATTCAAATGAACACCTTTCAAGCTTTGTGTGAGTATAAAAGTACAGCTCTGCCTAGTGAAAGCGCCAGGGCGATGTGTTGGTTTGATTAACAGGACACAAACGCGCCTCTCCAATCTGAGTTATGGTTTTGCTGCTTTAAGTGTTTATGATCTCAAGTAATAAAAAAAATTATCGATACACAGTATTACAATATATGGTTTAGATCACTTTATTGACAGTAATTATTTATTCCGATAGACGATTTATAAATACCCACTTTCATATTATTAACATTTAAGTCTCACACATAAAACTCTTTCGCATTTCAAATATTATTGAATATCGATAAACACTAATAAAATATATGGTTTCCATCATTTAAAGTTATAGTGTTTGAATTGTACACAAGTAATTTTTAGTTTGGATAGGCGATTTATAAATACTCGTGTTCGGATTATTTACATTTATGCCGCAACCATTGTAAATTGTTAATTTTTAATATTAATTTTTCCCTAGGTTTAATGCATAAAATCTGCTTCCATTGTCTGAACAACGACTTTTGAATACTTATGCTGCGAATTATGAATCAATTAACGCTTTATACTTCAAATAGCAGCAGCAGCATGTTTGACACAGTAACTTCCAAATCATTGTCCAACGAAACGGCTATCCGCACACGTCGAAGACAATTGTGTCATTTTAACTAAAGTAAATTCTTAAGCAAACTGTTCCCTTATGAAAAGAACATTTTATGAGACTGAAATGCAATTAAGCGTTTCGAAATCATTATTTTTGTATTATGACTGTTTCAGATTTATCCATTTTCGTCCGTTTTATTCATGACACGTCAGCAAATAATAAAATAAAACAATACAATACAATACAATATACAAGATACAACACTTTTAAAAAACTATCAAAACATTCAAAGTGTTATTCAATGATGTATTAAACACAATCGTAAAATATACACCAGTATTTCTAAGAATATTTTAATTGTGTTGGACAACAAAACCGGTTTGTAAAACAAAATATATTATAAATGTACATATTGATTAGATTATTTTTTTCCTGTTCCAACAGACGTCATTTACTTGTTAAAATACTGTATAAACTATATTATTACGACATACATATACTATGTTTGCACACAATGCATATCGCAAATAACACAGCACACGTTTCTATAGGCTAAGCATTGCATGAACATTCACAGTAAAGTTTTGCAAACATATAACCATTACCAGAAAACCAAATGTAACGTCATATTAACCTCGTTTGAAAACTTAAAAAGTAATACGTTTCAGTTTTGAAACAATATTTGGATTCGCCTTCTTATTTGTTGATAGTTCTTGTTGTTTGTTTTCTGTGCATTAGGTGAAATGTGAGTACGGTGATGAATATAAATTATGCCCACTGTATTCATTTTGCAATAATATTAATTATAATATATTTCTTTAAACATATGCGCGATGTTGAAAGCAATCTAGTTTCTGAAGTTGTTGTTTTCGATGAAATATGACGTCGGAATTTTACGAGGGGTGCTCAAAAAGTTCGTAGAAATGTTCGTTTCTTTTCTAAACACTGAAATAAGATGAAACATGAATATGATAAGGAACTTTTTTATATTTAAACTAATATATCCATAGCTATATCAAATTGGTTAATTAATTATGGTCTCAATTTCAACCCGATCTTGGTAAATTTGGCCCAAAAGTTTAATTTATTCCGCTTTACACAATACGTAAACAATATTAGCGCCACAAATTCCGCAAATATTTAGCGTAACACTGATGACGTTACCTACCAATGTTTACGTCATTTCCGTAATCAGGCCGTGTTTTCGGTTAACACGTGCGATAATGAACGCTGAACAATGATCTGCTATCAAATATTGTGTCAACATATGGATTTTTAAGAACAAAAACTATAGGATATATGGTGAATTCGTATGGGATGCTGCTCCGAAGAATACTGATATTTACATGAGTTTCAAGCGTTTTGTATGGGAATAATTTGGTGATAACGATCGCAGCGGCCTGCCAGTAACGGCAACGTCATCTGACGTCGCTGTCATCAAAAAGCATCCTGACAAAGATATAGAGGCGACAATTATATATTTTGTAGCAAGAACAGTTTTTAGTTATGGGAAGTTTATATACACCCAAGACCAAGCAGCAATCTACTCTGTGGCAAACAATCGGCTCTCCATCCCCGAAGAAGTTCTAGAAGACTCAGTCAATTAAAAAACAGATGCTCATATTCGTTTCGACGTCAGAGGTGTGGTCCTGACGAATGCCGTACCCCAAGGACAGTCTGCCAACGCAGCGTAATACACACAGGCGGGTTAAACTATTTATCATAACAATAACTTATTGTTTTATAATGTTAATTAAATTCTCAGTATTATACATTATTCAAATCATGTATCATATTCTGTTCATCGTTTTAGGTTTTGAAGCGTGACTTTCTGAGAATTATGAGGGGGAAGAGGGCCGAGCCTCTTCCGTTTATAATTTTTCACCTTTACGACGCCCCTTCTCACCGAGAAGCAATGCACATACTGCAATACAACATCTAGGATTTGAGATTATGGATCATCCCCATACAGTCCAGAATTGTCGCTATAAGTTTTCTATTTTGACGACACTAACGAGTTTACCAGCGCAGATTGACACATTCAGTGGTTATTTTATATACTCGTGGATTGAGCGTTGTATAGAGGTTTTGTGTTAAATGGAAAGAACTTTCAAAAAAAAAAAAATTGCCCACCGTCGTCTGATTTGCCATAAGATTTGCCATAATATTTCCGCGAATGTCTTATCACCCCTCGTACAACAATATATTAACGTTAAAAGCCCGAATGCCGTTTCATAGATTTATCTATATTATATGAATGGACATACGAAACGTACATGTTTAAACGAAAATCCACTAATCGGTCTAGCTTAGCAAACGATTTCTTTTAACAACTTATGTTAAAAGGAATTTTAATTGCACACGTATGCCATGCACTACAATAGATAAAATGGCGACATCACGAAGACCATTAAAGTTACAACATAACACGCCAATCTGCGGGTTGATGTGCTTGTATTGGTCGATGATATTGTTGTTGTAGATCGCAGTGTGACTGAAATTATTTTAAAACACCTGGCTTAGTTTAATAGTGAACTTCGTAGCACACATTGATGGTGTAAACAATGCGGCAAAACAAACGACACACCCACCCGTACGCTCGAAGTACTACACGTATATTAACATATTTTATAAACTTGCTCACCTGTTGTTGACCAAGGCTTTGTTGTAAATGATTCGATAGTAGAATATCCACTTCGTCCAAGAGCATTTTAAGCGTACATTCGAACGTTATATGTCGTAGATGGTTCTAACTTTTGAGATTAGTGCAAATGATGGAATCTGGGTTGTTGTTTATATCAGACACTGGATGTTCGATCCACTGTGAATCTGTCCGTTTACACTCCAGGATAAAGCGTGGGTAAATATTGTCTTCAACACTGTAACGCCAGCAGACCTTTGCTTAATTCATGCTGACCTCTGAAACTGTTTGCGATCCAGGAGTGTCCGGCTGAGCTAAATATAAGGAAGAAACAACGAAGACATGTTGAGAATCGTTTATTCGCAACAAATATGCAAGTGTGACCGGTTGTTATAATACAATGGCTTTTCAATTTAACAAACTTGCGCAAATATAAAGAATGACATCCAATAGCTTATCACGAACGTAGTAATATTGCGTGCAATCACCTAACACACAACGCAGGAATACAATTACAGCACTTAATAGGTTATTGCAACAAACGTATGTTTTAATAGTTATACAAAAGACACATATGTTTTACGTACCTGTTATGATCAACTGAAGTTGTATCTCAGATGTCAATACTTTTCCATCATTACTTGCTGTGCAATATATTCTCATACCATTGTCATGACGTTCCGCCTTGTACTTTAGAACGCTTCTTACGGACATATCAGCCATAGTTGTAGTATTGTAGCTCGCCAAATGAAATGGTATGTCATCTGTAATTTTGTGTGGTGTTCCGTTGTCATTATATCAGTAAATTGTTGCAGCTGGTTTCCCTGCAGATGTCTCACACACGAAATATTTGGTTTCGTTCTCTTTTATAACAGCAACGTATGCATGTTCACCAACAATCTCAACATGGGTTATTGGAACTGAATTACAGTATGTTATGTTACTTAACATTAAATGTTTCTACCAGTTACTTAAATTTAAAAATTAATATATAACAACGTGGTAATATAGGTAATATGCAATCATTATCATTGATCATTGGAAAATCAGCTTTGCTCAGTTAACTATTTTAAGAACGATGATTTACACCAGTTTTAGACCGCATTAGCATTGTTTCACAGATAAACATCGCATTGCTTGTTATAACCTTACATAAATATAATAAACCGGTAATCCGATTTGCACGCACAGTGAAAACATAATATGTTGATACGTAAACAAGAATGAAGATAAACTGAAAACATAACAAAAACAAGCGACATTTTCTTACCAAACACTTGGACAACGATTGATGATGTCTTCTGTTCTGAAATAATTATAATAGTCGACAACGACATAGTGTTTTGCGCAGAACACGTGAAGTTCCCATCATGGAAATGTTCATTGCTTGAAATCGATCAGATTTCACAGTTGCTGAATCGCCAAAATATCTCCACGAATAGACTGAAGGTGGATTGCTATCACTTAAGCTTTCGATAGTTAAGGGTTGACTAGAAATACAGTTTAACGTGTTTGTTAATGTTATACCGTTTTAGAAAATCTTTGTAGTAATTGGTCCGTCTGAAATCGGCCAAATGAACGCTATGATTTTTATGATACAGGTAATTAATGTGCATTAGCACAGCATCTTTTGTAGCATAACTTAAAACTATTTTAACTAGTTACATATTTATTAAAATAAAAAATAAAATTTAGATGCGATTTTATAATATTGACATCATTAAAAACACGGACGTGTTTATACTAGTACGCTAATTATCTTTCATAGGACGTTAATCAAAGACTATACATCAGAGGTCACGGTGTGAGCTCCGTTGTTGCCCGTGCATGAAAATCGCATGTTGTTGTCGGACTTGGAAGGTTCAAATGACAGAGTGCTGACGGTTATGTTCGTATTCGAAGTTGTGGCTGACGCAAAATATGTACTGTTTATGTCTTGTGATGAATTACTTGCGGTCAGATTATTGAACCAGACAATTGAAGGACTGGGTCTCCCAAAGTCGCTGGTACATGTTAAATTTGTGTTTACTTGCTATCAAAGATACGGGGTCGTCTGCTGGGTTCATTTCAAGTTTTGTGATATAAACTGCAACGAACACAAATAAATGCACAAATTTGATTCCAAATTATACACGCTACACATATAAATGCGATGCAAACTGTTACACTGCAAAGAACTAACAGATATCGCTTATGATTGTTTAAATCTACTACACATTTTGATATTAAAAACAATTCTAACATGATATTCTATAAGTTCCAATTCTGAGCGGAACATTATAAAAAGAAGTTCCAATTACAATTGCAAAAATATATATCAAATCATGTTAGAATGTATCTTATTTTCGCGTTATTATTCGGCCCCCCCCCACAAAAAAAATAAAATATTTTCGTCCGGATGCGTGTCCATTAAACAACTCGGGCAAACGCCCTCGTGGCTTAATTCCTACGCATCAGACCTCCAAGTCGTTGTTTATTTGTCGATAAACAACGATAAATCGTATATCATGTGTAAATAACATCCTCATTCACCTTTACTTAACCATCACATTATAATAAATGTTGTTAATGTCATTTATTTCTACAACCGATTTATACTTTCCATTTAACATACAGTTCAAGAAATTTATTTTGCCAACTGCATACTTTTATCTAAAGCACAATTATATTCTGCTGTTCAAATGAATTTTCTATCTATAAAGTAATGCTACTGTAAACGATAGATTGAACACTGTATTCATTTGTATAAATGTTTACTGTAAATTGCATCGCTATAAGTGTTTATTACTATTTTCGTTTGTCTGTATTGTGATAAATGTTTGTACAGGCGTCGTGCATGCCTATTCATATTTAAAATCCAATGCGTATCTATATAGCAAATATAATCTAACACGAACACCAACAACTTCAGACGCATTTATGATAGCAAGTTGATACTGACATTGATCTAAGCTTAATAGTGTTTTTTTTTAATAGATGGCTATGTGTCATATATTTTATAAACTGTTATTCTTGCGACGCCAGAGGTCACACATAAATACCTTATTTGGTTGTAACCTTATGTTAATATCAAATAACATTTACACACTTAGTCTAATAATATATAATATATATAAAATCTGACGTTTAACCTACGTGAAAATGTTGAACATACAAGTAACTTAATTGTTTTGTTATCAAATATATTTAATTGCCCGTGTTGGTTAACTCGCATTTACAACAAATAAAAACACTGATCGTTGAAGCGCGGAACATACCTATAACGCCGATTGTTATGCTGTTGCTGTAAATCATAGTGTTACCAACATAATTGACTGCGCACTGCCAAAACTCCCCCTCCTGGGTCCTTTTCGAGTGATTTAGAGTAAATGTGTAGTTTTTGCACGAGAAGCTGTACCCAGGGAGTGGTGTTGGCGATGACTGGCACGACGTGTCTAGATTCATCCATGTCCAGATCACGGCTGACGAGCCGTTTCGCCACCATGAAACTTGCATGGGTTTACTGGGTAGACTGCATTTCAGTGTTATTGAGTAGGTTCTAACCGTTCACCGGAAGGGAGATTTACATATATTAAACACATTTTAGTTACTTATTGTTACACTATTACTGGCCACGGTAGATCTTGGTTTAACAACATTTTGCAAAACATCATTATGTCCCTTTATATACTAAAAACATAAAAACGCAAAAACGTAAATGGGACCTGTCGAATTTGCCAATCAGACATCACGTGTGCTTTGTGTATGTTTCTTTGTTTAATAGCGCGTTTAGTTGAATTCAGCGTAATGCACATAAAAAACACTGTCGAAACTCAATCAACCTATTGGTGCATTTTTTGACTCAACTGTTATGGGCAACATTAGGTGCAATGTATTAGGGCTTATAATTAGTTGATATGTAAAACAACACATTATTTGATTATTTGGGGAGAAAAGTCCAACTTGCCTTATTTGCGAACGGATGCCGTATGCGAAGGACAGCTATTTATAGCAATCTCGTTATTTGTGACCGTTTGTATTGAAACGTTGTTCTGTTATGTGCACATTTATAGGCAACTATTATGGTAAATCTCAATATTTACATATTGTAAATTATTTCATCTGCATTTAATTTCATGGAATATAATATTGTCAAGAAAACATAATCGTTAACATAATTGTTATGATGATGATGTAGTTGAAAATAACTTTCTGACAACCAAACTGCAAACAAAACGTAAAACAGTGTGTATATGAACCTTTCTTTAACCATTTAAAAGTTATTTCAATTGTTATGTTATGTTTCAAAACAGTGGTTATTTTTTCTTAAACTAAATAAAATGTAATTAAAATACTTTCAGGTTGTGAAATTATCCCTTAAATAATGCATACTAACACATGATTCATCTATATTTATCATCCAAAACCGGTTTAGTCTGATTGTAAGTGATTGTTATCAGTTCTATCGTAGTGCGCATCCGTAGCGGTGAAAAGGTGTGGCTTGGTTATGCACACACTCTTAAGCCAATACAATGCCGATAGTGGGAAGATAACGCCGCTCCTTGATCACGTGGTCCAGATGAAATAATTCTCAGCGGAATATTAACTCCGCCCTCTGAGCGATCTATCTCAATATTAATTGTAGCTCAAAATAAAAATAAAACTGAAAAATTGAATGTTAATATTTCCATGTCTACTATATTAAAAATGACTTTAAATAGATGTAGGTGATTTACAACTGGCATTGCATAATCATGCCATAAAATGATCCACGCTTAAGGATTTGACATATCTTTTTACCTTTTGTTTCAACTTTCATATACCTTGATAAATTACTTTGTTGTTATAAATCACTGTCATGAGAACGTGACTGCGATATCGTGACATAAAACTGGTTACATAGCATATCATTTGGCCCAAGGATATAATCATACGGGCAAACCATGGACTTTCCAACTATAGATAACAAGAGTACCTATACATTTGTTGTTGTTGTTGTTTTAATTCCAATTCCTAATGACTTTAAAATCTATGTTCCAGAAGTGTCGATCGCGATCGGATCCTTTCAGTTCCGGGATTTTATGCTTAGGTTCCGTGTTTCATTAACAATAAATAGGTTCAGTGCACATGCTTACAGGAACCGAAATTGAAGCGACTACGGACTTTGTAAAAAAAAAATTGGAGCGAGCGAGCGAAATAAAAATGATTTTTTTGCCGGACATTTTCGATAAAATCGGAGGCGAGAGACAACGCGCACAATAAAACAAATCCTATTTTGCCCATAGGCACACAGGTGATAAAAAGCATAAGTAAAGATATATTGTACAGTAGATATTTTCGGCCGATGACACACAATTCAATGGCTTTAATATTTTTATCAGTAGTAAAATGATATAAGTCGTTTACCTTTTTCTGGTCTTAATTTTGTATCCACTCTGTAAGTTATATTTTGCCGAATTTCTTACACAAAACGTTTCAATACGAAGTGCAAAAACATGTGGTGTTGAAATATTTGCTCAACACACCGTTTTAAAATGCATGCCACAATGGTTGTAAGCATCGACTAAGATCGAGGGCCTAACGGGTCGTTTAAAGAAAGAAATAAAACATATATATGAAGCATTGCGTTTCAAATGTAAAAATAAACATAAATTATTTAAATATCTTTTACGGTTCCAACACACACGTAAATGGGTGTTTACAAAATTGCAACTATCTGAAAACAACTTTCGAATCGTTTAGCCTTCAGCCGTAAATCTAAACTGGAACGCCATTCAGCATTTCCGTCTCTTGCTTCATGTAAATTATGGATACAAAACACCTTGTTCAAAATTGCTCTTACGAAATATCAGTCAAAACAAAAGTAAATCGAAGGTAAATTGTATCACTAGAGCTACTGTATATTTAAGATACCACTGCGATGCGACATTTATACAACGCTACTGCAGTGCAAGGGGCGGGACCTACGAATTATACTTCAATGTATTAATGCGCGAATTGCAAAAAAAATAAATCCCAAATTTATTTACTCGTTTAAGGTAAAAGTTTAAGGTATACACACAATTGTAATTATAATTGTAATTATAAGAATTGAAACGCTCTTTTCGGAGCTTCATCGATGTATATAGGTCAGTTTTTTATATCTAATTTGTACATAAAGCCTTCGGCTTTATGCAAATAAGATACAACAAAAACTGACCGTCATACATATCGATGAAGCGCCGAAAAGAGCGTTCAATTCTTGATTGGTAAGAAGCTTCATATATTGTAGTGCAGTTAAAATCAAGTTTCATGGAAATCTCAAACGTGTTTTTTCTTCGCAAAACATTTGAGAGCACAAGAGAACTCATTTTAACAGCAAGAGGTCCTTGATTTGAGGAAAGATACCTAATGCCAATACAATACAGCACAATAAAAAAACAAACACGTAACAAAAATAAAACACAAATTGGCATAAAACTAGGAACACCGCCATACAACGGTCAATGAGAAGTATTGGGGGTTTAAACCGGTTAATGGGCGTTCGAACCATTTACAAGGCATGTAAACGTAAATACAAATTAAAATTCAATAATAATACAATATACTTCTTAATTGAATTTGAATACAATCTAAGGTTGGATGTCACCAGTGCAACATAATACAAACTTTCTGAGGCATAATGAAATGAAATAACAACAATTACAAGTATCAACTACATTCGATAAAATGAGTAACTACCAGTAGTTTAAACTTGAAACACTTATTACGACTGTATTAAAGTATGTTCACATACACGCTGTTTTCAAGTGTAATTGAACGTTTACGTATATATTACAAATGTGTTAAAATAAACTCACAACTAAGTTACTCAAATGTGAATAGGAATGTGACACATGTAATCAAAACTGCAGCAATTGCGTGCACTCGTGTAAACTTACCAATATATAGAGACCACATAATTATCCACACTAATAATCGGAATGCCATATTTGTCACACATTTTTTTTTAAAATAAGTGATTTTAGGTGTTTTTACCTGACCTGAACATATAAGGCAATTATCTTCAACTACAGATGCATATGTACAACCCATGATCAATAA
>CM051029.1:2941368-2956203 GCA_027627225.1 Congeria kusceri | reverse complement strand
TCTATCTTTGTATTAAGTTTGAAGCTGATATCTAAAAGGATTTCAAAGTTATTCTCCGGACCAAAAACCGACACACAAACAGACGGACGGACAGACAGACAGAGGGAAAGACGGAAGTCATTACGAGATGATACTTAAGTAACTCCCTTACGAAAAAAAGATAGTTAAGTGTCTTAAAATAGCCACCTAAAAGCATTTTTAAGCCACATAAAAGACTAACCCTAACCCTAATCAACTATTTTCAACTAAATTGTCCGTAAACATAAACCACTTAACTACTCTCCCGTTAGTGTGGACAACCGGACAGACAGGCAAGCAGATTCCAGTATACTCTCTTACAACTTGGTTGTGCGGTGGTATGAATTATCAGGACAAAATAATAAACATTCAGTTTTCAATTGGTAACAAAAATAAAATTGACGATATTATACGTTGTCTTCTTTGAATTTAAATTATAGTTTTATTTCGTTAAAAGATAATTACATATCAAAACAAGGCAGTCCAAAGGACAGCTATATCCCCCGCCGTGATCCTTCATTAGATTTTAAAGGTGACTTTGAAGTATCACACTGACCTTAATCTGGCACAGTTGGACCAGATATGAAAGTACAGTTTCGGAAATTTAGATATGGAGCTGACACAAAAATGGAGGCTCAAACATTTGACCTTTAAGTGTAATCTTGACCTTCAGTTGGCAAGACTGCTCCATGCCTTCTGCACATCGCCTCAATGTGATAAACATTTTTATGAAAATCCTTCAAAGGGCATAGGAGATATGGAGTAGAACAAAATGGGGGCTCAAACATTTGACCTGCAAATGTGACCTTGACTTTAAGGTGACTTGACTGCCTCATACCTTCTGCACATTGCCTGAATGTGATAAACATTTGAGGCAAGTTTCATTAAAAGCCTTTGAAGGGCAGAGGAGATATAGAACGAACATGAAAATAGAGGCTCAAAAATTCAACCTTCAAGTGTGACCTCGACCTTGAGTTGGCGTGACTGGCTTATGCCTTCTGCACATGGTCTCAATGAGCAAAACATTTGAGCCAAGTTCCATGAAAATCCTTCAAAGGGTATAGGAGATATGGAGCGGAAACGAAAATGTTACGGACGGACGGACGGACGAAGGGCATTCCTATAACCCCCTCCCGCTTCGCGGCGGGGTATTATAAATTACACAAGACAATTATGGACGGTCCGATTTTAATATGCCCTCCTTCGGGGGCATAACAAGTATTATTATCTTGTAAAACTTAAGAAAGAAGGCAACATATTTTAATTTCTTAATTCACAAACTTTAAAAATTAAAGAACCTTAATTAAAATGGCCTATCTGATAAGATATTCTAGCACTTGACGAATTGAAACATAGTTATGCATTGTTTATCATAGCTTAGTATAAGTGTTTAACAGTTACCATTCTCCGACGAACTGCCTTCTTCTGTTTCACAGTCTGGGTCATATATATCAGAAACATCCACCATGTCACACAAATCAATTTCTACAAATATATAGAAAAGTACCTTAACATTTTTTGTTGGAAAATGTATGTTGCTTACTGAACTCGATTCATGAACATAATAAAATTCAATGCTATGTATACAATATCCAACACTGAAAGTAGACAGTAGCATTTTTCTCTTTACGACAATTTATTATTCAGACAATAATACATACTTTAAAGAGTAGACAATGTATATACTTTGTACTTGTATAAATATGTCTATTTTCATTACAAGAGGACCCTAAAATGCTCATCTGAAGATTTTTTAAGTCATTTTTTTAAGTCTAGTGGCATGATCTGAACATTCTTTGTAGAGGACTACTATAGGATATTACATACCAAATACGAAATATCTGGGCCTTGTGGTTTCAGAGGAGATTTTGCTATATAAGCCATGCGATGTCTGCGACGTGAGCAGTTTTTATCCCACGGGCATAATTGAATAATCTTTGTAGAGGACCACTATACAAACCTATGGGCCTTGCGGCTTATTAGAAGAAGTTATTTTGCCTGTTTAAGTCTATATAAATAATACCGCGGGGCGTGACCAGTTTTGACCCCTGGGGAATAATTTGAACAAATTGTGTAGAGGACCACTAGAGGATGTCACATGTTAAATATGAAAGCCCTCACCCTTGCGGTTTTAGATAGAACTAAAATTGTTTTTATTTTTTTTAATCCATTTTAAGCTCTAATGACCTACATATACAGCGGACCGGCAAAAATTGAAACAATTTTGCAACAGGGTCACCAATGGGTCATTTTTTGTGAGGTTTGGTGAAAATCTGTCTAGCGGTTTAAGAGCAGATGTTTTTCAATAAACATTTGGAAAAACTTTGACGGATGACGGACAAAAGACGATCGAAACAGCTAGCCATGAGCCTATTGTGTTTAGCATACTCGCGTTATCAAGGTTTTAACATGTCATAAAAAAATAATTAATTATAACCATACCTTAACGGTTAAGGAATTATGTTATAGCATTAACTTATACGTGACTATTTTGCACAAGGGAATTCTACACATTTAACAAATCATATACCGCTTTCACTAGAAGTCTTCAAACAGGTCTGATTTTCCCGATCACGCTCAACATCAAAAGGGTCATCATCAGAATCTGCAATTCAAAATTGTAATCAAGGCAAATATCTTCAAAAATAATTGTGGTTATGCAAAGAACAGTTGATCAAACAAATTCCAAGCATATTTAAGAATCACAATTAAGAAAGACGATTGTACTAAAACATGAAACTTATTGTTTTTCAATACATTACCTTCTGTGGTGGATTCTTTGGGGTGCGCGTTGGCCTAAAAATATAATGGTATATGTTTTATATTTTTGTTTTCAAAATACATCAAAAACGTATCTGTAGCATCTCGATTACTAGAGATAGCCAGATAAATTTACTTCTAAGGACAGTACATTAGCTGGCGGGTTCGGTTATAAGTTGGGAAAGATATAATTTTTTCTGTTACTTTGGCTGTGGTCATGGTGGCAAGACTGTATCAAATAATGATATTATAGCGTACATGTATCTTAGCAGTCTGGTCATAAAAATAGTATAACGACGATTTGTATACTTTAATGCTTGACATACATTTTCCCTCCAGTAGAGAGACCTCTAGTCTTCTCCATAGTCGTATCTAATTTCCTGCCCGGCAGAGATGTCTTTTATTGCATACAAACAGAGCCTTGGACTACCCACGAAATGTTCTAGTTTCGTCTTAGCGTTGCAACGATGGTCCCGAACAGCAGCATCGTTTGCAAACCGCGCCAGACCGCGCGCCTCTTTTATACCGTCGATACTTAAAAATAAGCAAAACAATTTGTTTTTCAATATTGTCACACTGTATTGATCCTGGAGATAAGGGTCATCAAACTGTGTCCACACTGCGACCACGTGATGGTATTTCGCATTAATATCATTCATTCATTATACATGCACAACCTTTTGTAAGTTTATGCTAATAAGCTTGCGAAGTGATATGACTGTCGTGGCTGAGGCATGATCGTTTTTCATACATATTTATAGAAAAGACCGTAATCTAATGAGGGTCGATGCGATTATTGGTTGGAATAATCAACGTTTTATGCTTTCTTTGTTTGACTGAGTACATGACACGAACTTTGTATACGAAACATTTTTTTATTGCTGACAGAAATTTACTGCATTTAATGTGAGTTCAAATGTAATACTTTAAATATATATGCATTTATGAGAATTATCTATTAATCGGATTTACAAACTTGCAAGTTACCACATCCTGTATGCCATGGTCAGTCTCAGCTAATATTATAACATTTATGATTATTCAACATGAAATAAGTGTTCTTATCTACAAGGCCTGTTTGCATGTAAGCTGCCAAATCCTGTCTGTGAAAATAGTAACTATTATCTTAGAGATGATAATAACTTTGATTTGTAAGTAGATAACCGCATGTTTGCAAGTATTTTGTTCGTAAGTCTAGCTCGATCAACGGACGCTGTCAGTCGCATAAGGTCTCAGTGTACTACTTTACTAGTTCTCGAAATTTCTCAGTTAATCATACCAGAATTCGAAATAATTGTAGTATAATGAGGTATCTGATATGATTTACATAGTAGCCGGAATAATTTAATATACAATATTCAATTCAGATAAATGTTCAGAAGTTCGAATTCAGATTCCATATATTCCAGCAACTATAAATTTATAATCCTTCAAGCATAACTGCGAACTGGTTTGACGTCATTAATACATACTTAAAACATAAACTAGTTCACTAGAAACATATATACATGTATCTTTATGGGAGGAGATCAAATAATGTTTTTAATTTAATAATAATATAGTTCGTGCCACACAAATAAATTACACTCATCTGCTTAATATGAAAAGTTTTAAGTACATTGTATGATACTTTACATCGATTTTGACACAAGCTATCAGAACGCGTATTAATCTAGATGACTGCTTCCTGGGTTGAAACCAGTACTCGCGCCGCCAATGGGAATTCCGGAAAGCTGTTGATATACCTTCGGCCCTGGTGTGGCTTGAGCCAGCGATCTTCGAATTATAAGTCGAACGCTCTATCCCTCGTCCATTTTATTCGAAACGGCTTTCATTTTAATTTCTATTTAATTGTTCCTTAATTAAAATATATATAAGCCCATATAACGTTGAACTTAATGTGTGTGGTGCGAACTATTGTGTAATTAAGATGAAAGTTCTCCTTCCACATAGACACAGAAGGCGCGAAAAGAAATTCAGGTGTTGACTACATTTTCAAATTTTTTACAAATTGCATACCAGTAATGTTGACCCTTCAATTGGAAATAGTACATGAAACATCTGGGAAATGACACAGACTTTTGACGAGCATAGTATTTGCTACGTTCTTCAGCTTCTTCCTTGGATAGCAAAGTCCCTACGTACTCCAGAAGAAAATCGTCTTGTCTAAAGCTCTGCTCAGCAAATAACCCAAAACCTGAAAATTAAAGTTAAATAAACACATACAATTTCAATTTAAAACTCTGTCTTCGAATCCAGTTATCATGCTGAAAACATCTGTCGTTGATTATACTTGAAACACACTTTTCTTTCTTACGTATATTGCTTTTCTTTTGAAAATGAATTGTATACTACTACTACTTCTGCTACTACTACTACTACTACTACTACTACTACTACTACTACTACTACTACTACTACTACTACCACAACTACAACAACAACAACTATTACTACAACTACAACAACTACTACTACTACTATTACTACAATTACTACTACTACTGCTACTGCTAATGCTATAGCTACTGCTACTGCTTCTGCCGCTGCTGCTGCTGCTACTGTTACTACTACTTCTACTACTACTACTACTGCTACTACTACTACTACTACTGATAATAATAATAATAATAATTATAAAAAAAATTAATAATAATAATAATAATAGTAATTATTATTATTATTATTATTATTTATTTTATTATTATTATTATTTCTTTTATTATTATTATTATTATTATTATTACTATTATAAGTAGTCGTAGTAGTAGTAGTAGCAGTAGTAGTAGTAGTAGCAGTAGTAGTAGTAGTAGTAGCAGTAGCAGTAGCAGTAGCAGCAGCAGTATCAGTAGTAGTAGTAGTAGTAGTAGTAAAAGTAGCAGTAGTATTCAGTAGAAAAAGTACAGGTAGTGCATATATTTGTTTGTTTTCTTCAATTCCCTATTACAAAAATCCCGAACATCGAAAAATACCAGGTACTTTTATTTCTGCCTCCGTATCATTAAGAATTAGTGTATTGCCTCTCTAATCCGTAACTAAGTGGTGGATGAACAGAAAGTTGAATACGTGAGAGATTAATGACCGTTCTATGTGGCTGTGTGTGCCATTACAATTTCATGGTGATTTGATCCTAGAAATGTACATTAACCGGGCAAACCTCACAGATAATGGCCAGCGATTTACAATGGACATTGATTTAGAGTATGTTTCAGCTTGTAAATTTGTTAAGAGCTGCAAAATAAAAGTTAAACGAGGCTGCTGCATAACCATGATTAAACGTTTGTGATTGAAAGTCCAAAACAGACATTAATATTTCAGTTACAGTCAATATAGTTGTTTAGTGCGCAATGAACTTAACTATATAGCATGCTTTGACGTATACTTTATATATCATATATAGAGAGAATTAGACATGACAGTATCAAAATGTTTGTAAAGGAAAACAAAACTTGCCGAAGAATGTAGGTTATCTTGCAAATATATTATTTTAATGATGACTGAGCTCGTACAAATGTTTTGAAAAGTGTGAAACTATAATACGTACCAATTTCATTATTAATGAAATTCCGCTTAAACCCATCTTTGTCCAGACCCGCCTAACACCAAAATTGCGCATCTTCCCTAGGCGTAGTTCTCTTCTTCTAAGCAGAAAAATGCAAAACAAATTTTGTCCCATGCTATACCTTGTTTGCAGTGTAATACAACCATTACGAATATGTTTTATCTTTAACATGTGTAAGATAGCATTTTGAGCGTTTTGATTGGCTATATATTGTTTAACTGACCAATTGCATAACGTTATTTTGCTGAAATGACGTCGTCAGCGTCATATGACGTCACGTCAGCTAACAACAAATAGGATTTATCAACATTTGTATGCAAACATTAATTTTATTTTTTAGTTTAAAAGCATGTGATAAAAAAGATCTGACACTCGTTGTCATTCCATACTATTGTCATTTTATATATTTCTGTAACGCCAGACCAAATAGAAGTTTTGGTAATTTGGATTACCGGGCCGAATTTTGCAGATTAAAAAAACAACAACATATTATTTGTAAAATGAAAAAAGTAAAATATTTTTGTGGAGGGAGTCATTTTAACAACATAATAAATGCAAATATTTGAGTTCGTTGTTTGATATATTTGTTTAATTGTTGACCTAAAGTACATTACACATGCGTATATCAAAAGTGGCATCCTCCAATCTCTGCGTGTAATTGTACCATGAACAGAATCCAAGCAAACATTGAAATTTATGTATATAAACATAACATCGATTTAATCATATTAACGTATTTGAATAATATTAAATGCTATAAAATGATACGTATTAATGTATTAGTCAAATTGCAAGGGATATCGTTATACTACTTTTAAAAAAATGTTGGTTAGTTACATAATACATGTTGTTTTTGAAAATGTTGAACACTGATAATTCAATGTGTACATTTTGTGTTTAATATCCATGCCGATAATCTGTTTTTGAATATAAATCATCAAAAAATATATGTAATTAATGATGTGCATTAATGCTTAGTACTAAGTACTATGATTTGAGTAATCAAAAAGCTGATAGCGTAGAAAGACTGTAGGCGACAAATGAAATTAAAAGCATGTGAATCATGAGTGCATTTTTGCTAAAAAGGAAACATTGTTTGAATGAAGTTCAATTCCCCACCATTAAACTTTATAATGTGGCTTCTTATTCTATAGTATACGACGTCATAATAACTAACTAATTTGTAAGTAACGAAACAATATGTTTTCGAGCTAATTATGCAAACGGGATAATATACAGTTTACAAGTCAATCTGCAACGGGCCAGAATAACCGATGAAGCGTAAGAGTTAAGTCTCATTAAAATCATCACCAGTCAAATGCTACTATCCGCTGGCTGGATATGATGACATCCCATTAGGGGTCACGTTTAGATGACCTTTACCGGAGCGAATGAAATTGTTGCCTTCAAAATGTTAAGGTATAACTTATAGATACAACACAAGAAAATATGCACGAAGTTAACGTGAACGTCGGGTGTCTAATCGCCTAAGATACCACAATATATATATGGTTATCCATACGAAAATTAAATGTAAACAATTTATTCCCGAGGATCAGCTCGAAAGGCATTACTTTTTAAAAAAACGTGGTTAAACTTTGCTGTGCAAAAAGCATTTTCATTGGACGCAGCAGGGCTGAGATTTGTGATGATCGGAAGGTCATTTTAACGTGACCTGTTATATGATGCCTTCAGATCCTTACAACGTTAGATTTGATTTTAATGAGATTGCGTTGATGTTAGGTTGTTAGTGTTTCTTAGCCAAAAATCTACAAATAAAACATTTTCATTTATAGATATTCGTTCGTGGCGTACATGGTCAAAAACAGTAAAAAACCAATGCAAGCTCTCGATTTTCCATAGTACTGTTTACAATTTATAAAATGCAGTAATTTGTTGTCAAATTTTTCAAAATGAGAATTAGAAACAAAAAAATACTTCTGCAACGAGTACAAAATAACAGATGTAGCGAATTAATTTGATGGTCTTATTCCAGGACACTCAGGCGAATATTTCGGTTACATACAAGTACATAGCAAAAGTAGGGGTGTCATTAGTTCAAAGTTATTTTTGTTATAATTTGACCTTTTATACAAAGAGTAATTGTTATATAACATATTACATACATTATGTTTAAATAATTAAAATGTCAAAAAAACGGGTGTTCGATATAAAGGCAAATATGTAAACTTTCTTTCTCGTCATGATCTGCATTAAAAATAACGCGTTTTCCACATTTTAATAACCAAAAACTGGATATGCCGCAAAATTTCACGATTATTATAACCTATTATATCGCTATTTCCAACAATTAAATAACATTTTATTTTTGGTTTATCTGTATATTGAATAACAATTTTGGTATTAAGATGTGTTATGTTAGGTCTGTTTATCTCATGGTTTAGTATTTTATACATGTATTACTTAAAAATACTTATTTTCATATCCATAAATTCGCGAAAATTATGCGCTCGCACCAGAATGACCAAAATTGAAAAAAAAATGCGCTAGCTTGTTCCGCGCTAGCTTGCGCCGCGCTTGCTTGCCCCGCGTTCGCTTGCTCCTAAATTTTTCGGAAAAAAATCCGATGACCAAGTATTCAATTTGGTGTGGCCTCATTAGTATGTCAGTACAACCGATGGAATACTATGTAACGCGAGTTGAGTTGAGTTGAGTTGAGCACACAAATGCATATACTTAATAGAGAAATAAATACACATATAATATTAACATATATAATTATTTAATAATTGTGTTTTGTTTTTACTTTTCCAGTATTAAATTATTGGTAAACTATATTAATACATACATAATTATATGGAACAACTTTAATAATTCAATGCCTCAAACGCAATCGTATTCACGAGCATTATATAGCAGTATAAAACAATTCAAATGTAATGGAAAATAACATTTACAGAGAAGTGTATTAATTAATATAATGAAAGCAAATGTCAGGATTGACTCTAACTGTACAAGTAAAAAACGGAATGTAACTATTTCACATACCAAATGTAAAGATTGCACCTGTAAACTTTTTTTCACCTGCAATAAATAAGCAAGTAAGCAAAAGGAAAGGCAAAATTGTTCATCATAATGATATGTGAATTAATTTATAAATATACACAAAAAAGGTCCAAACAAATATACCATTACAATTATATCCGGTCATCGTTTGGTCATTGCGAAAATAAAATTATACGTTGTCAAACATAACAAGCAAATTCGCGGTACTTCGCTAATTGTCTACTCTATCCCCGACTTTACTATGTTTCCATAAAATTTACAAAATAATAAATAGGTTGAATTAATAATCGCGTCGGTGGGTGATGAACAGTTTAAAACTAAGTGAAACTTATTCTCGATTTCCTGGGATATATTTGGAAACTAGCATTAATTGGTGATGAAGTGGAAATTTTTCTGGCATTCATAAAACATAATAACAAAAACAACAACAAAACACCAACAGCACATATTTCGTTAATTCCTGATGCAAATGAATCCTTCATATTGTTGTCAATAAGAACACAGTAATAACTATATTATTTGAGCAGCATCGTATTGAAACAAAATGCAACAGTCTAGCAACTGGCATTGAATTTTCGCTGCAAAACGTCATTATATTTAATGAAACTTCTGCGAAAAGTTATTTTAGATTATAAAAAAAGTTAAATACGTACCGCCTTTTTCCCTCTGGTTAATTCCATTATTATTTGCTCTCAGTAAAAAGACACAAAAACAACAGTGCATGTTTTACAATGGTGTATTTCAGAATATATATATATATATGTTGAATGGTAGGAACCAATCAGCGCTTAATTTACATGCAAACAGTCACGTGACGATACTCTTTGTTAACATTATTATTTCATCTAATGGCTAAACGACCTGCAGCATCTGGAGAGCATTCGGAACAGGTACGCTTAATTATCATATCAGGTTTTAACGGCGCTATTGTACTGCTGAATAGCAGTGATTAGTTAGTTCTGACCACATGTTTAACTTTATAATAATAACATAGATTTAGTAACTGTCCGGGAAACATGTTCATATCTTACTTTCACACCTAGGTAACTTCACAGTTCAGACAAATGCTTATCAGCTTGATTATAAGAAATGACGTGTATGTAAAGATCTAAAAATAAAGATTGTAGGTGCTAATTAATACCAGTCTAATGAGAGTAAGGGATCAATGCATTTTGTGATTAATGGTACAGGATAGAGTGAGTGGTCATTTTGTGTGTAAATAAGATTACTACTATTACTACTACTTCTACTACTACTACTACTACTACTACTACAACAACTACTACTACTACTACTACTAATAATAATAATAATGATAATAATAATAATAATAATAATAATAATATATATTTTATTTAGTTTTAGTTTTGTTTTATTTATTATTATTATTATTGTTATTATTATAATTATTATTTTTTTATAATAATAATAATAATAATAATAATTATTATTATTATTATTCATTGTAGAAGATAAAAACTGTTTCCTAAATGACAAATTATTTAGATAATATAGTGCCACAATATCCTATGGATAGTGGGTAGTGGCATTTTAATTTTCATGATATATTTAAACCAAAGTGTTGTTGTTGTTTTCAAAATGGGCTGGCATTGTAACAGGAAACTTGAAAACATGTGGACCAGCCATACGGCGCCATAATGAAATCGCAAATTTTGCTGTATTGACAGCTGTATTGTATCAGCTATTTACCGTGCACGCCACGGAACAACATTTTTATTTCAATGTCGTTTATATCAGGGCTTTTAGACAAGCAAATTAAATAGAATGTTCTTTCGAGTCAATTAGTGATAAAAACAAAACATTGTTTACATTCTCCAACAAATATATGATGACCGTTACTGCCAAAACCTTTTTTAATAAAAAGCGGGGTATAATTTTTATTCTACCACGGCACGCGGCTAGTGGTCCATAGATAAAGAAGGAAAATAACTGTGGGTTATTCTGCAACAAATTATGGGCGGCGCTTAATGTTTTGAAAATAGTTCCGGAAATTCGAAGAAATTGTTCCGTAAAATGCACCTGCTTAAACGCGCGATAGCAAATTGTGACAAACAAATCATTTTTGCATTATGTAGCGCAATTAAACCACATTTGTACTACATATTTTATACTTAAGTTCACGTTTACGTTTTGTTAATATGTTTTTAATATGCGCGTTTTGGCATGATATGTTCACTGTATTATATCGATAAGTATGACGTCATTCGCTCAATGTTTATCAATATCGCATTTTGAATAGTTATGATTTATTGACGTCACAGAAACGCACGTGTGAATGCACTTCTTGGGAAATGGGCGGAGAATAAATAAATATAGTTCTCATTCATAACCTTTAAAAATACGAATTGTATATAAGATCGTGTTAGAATCGAAATAATTGACGGGTAACAGTTTGTTATTGCGTTAATAACCAACGGTTTGTCGTTCCGATGCTACCTCCCTCGTGGTTTAATTCCTTCGCATCGGAACTCCAAACCGTTGGTTATTACCGCAATAACCAACAGTTACGCGTCAATTATTTCTTAAATACACCCCGCGCGTGACTAAAATATACCCCGCGCGTGGGCTTAAAAATAGCAATTCGGGTTTTCCGAGAAATCCGTATTAGCTAATGATCAGTAGGCGCTTATTAAAATGTATTTTAAAAAATCAATGTCGATGAGCGCTTGATTTTCCAACAATAAACTTTAGTTTACAATGTACGACTAGTTTATCTTTGAATGACAGTATTTGTGTTCGGTATAATCAAATAAATATCATAGGCAGTTGAGGGGTATAGTAAATATCGTCCCCCTCGAAGAGTAATGTCACCTCGGCCTTCGGCCTCGGTTGACATCACTCTCCTCGGCGTGCAATATTTACTATAACCTCAACTGCCTATGATATTTTATATAATATATATACACTTTAGCTCTTTATTTCCGATAATTAAATCTGTCATATTAAGACATTTAATGGCATACTTCAAAAATACAAATAAAAGCTGATCGTTTTTCTTTGGTGGCATAGAACTGCCATACGGTAACTACTAAAGGTTCGTGAACACATTCGTGTTACCACTTTAAGGTGCGTGTTATTCATTATGTATCCTAATTTGCGATTTTTTTCTACGTAAAATAGCTGTATGTGTAAGGAATAACAGGCATGAACGTGCTCAAACCTGACATTATAATTTAGTAAATGAAAGCATAAATTATGTGGTATCACGAATATAAACTAATTAATGTTTTGCTTTGTATTGCTTTTTTCACCTTGAGCACACATTATGCGGCAAATGTTAACTAGTTAAGATTTGCGTTGTACGACAATTATCTGGTAACGCAAATCTTTTCTCAAACAGTTTCGTTTTAGTAAGATAATGCGGTAGACCCAGCGCACAAATTAAGTAGTATTACAAATACCAGCTAGTTAAGATTTAAGATGTAAGATAATGCGGCAGACCTCGCACACGAACTGTATGCTATCACGAATATGTTAACTAGTTAAGATTTGTGTTGTAAAATAACTATCCTGAAAATATTCTTGTTAGTAAGATAATTCGGAAGACCCCGCAAGCCCAAAAATTGTATATAATGTCAGTTCTGGTACTTATATGCCATGTCCTTTATATAAATAAAATATGTTGCAGAAAAATATCTGCAAACGCTATCCAGATAAATATCATAATAAATAAGCGGTAACATGAATCTGTTCACAAACGCTAAGTAGTTAATGCCTCAGTCACACATTCCCGATTTTTATTGTCGTTTATGAACCGACAGCGTCCCGAATCAAATATGTCAAAAGTAGGGACAACATTCCAAGATTCGGGGCTTGAAATTAAAGTTTTGATCATAAGATCGAATATGTTCTGACAGCGTTTCGACAGAGTCACGACAGCGTCCCGATATTCACAAATGCAATCCGACAGTTTCCCAACAGCGTTCCGACTTTCCCGATTGATGGATCATTTGTATCGTTGCGCTATCGGGACGCTGTCGGGGGCCATAATCGGAAATTTGTGACTGCCGCAATACTCCAGACGTGATATTTCTATATAATTTATAATGCATAATCAATCCCGTTCCACATGACACCGTCCTGACTATCATGACCGAGGCACGGCTATACAGATTCGGCCTGAGTCTCCCGAATGTTAAGGGAAAACCTTAGGTGTCGGGAGTGCTTGGCCTATCACGCCGAACAAGTCACGATACTTCTCGATTCTTAAGACATCGTACCGACAGTGTTCTGACACGGCCAGACAGCGTCCCGATAGCCACCATACAGTCACTATACATTCCCATTTTGTTATTGTTTGTGACGGGACGCTATAATCGGGAATGTGTGACTGAGGCTTAATGTTTTCGGGAACCGTAAGTAGTTCTCGTATTGCAGTTCTATGCCACCATAATCTTCCACTATATGTTCCATATATGTTCATGTCCTAACATATTCATTCATTGAGTCTTTATTTGTATGTTTAGTCGATATGTTGCTGATGTAAACACTAAGAATGTTTAGACGATAAATCGATAGCTTACTGTTGTGTTATATAAAATCTAACAACACTTATAAAATCAAATCTCTAATTATTTACAGGGAATCAGTCTGTGTATTTATTTTCATATGTTTTTTTTAATATAAAGATTTTCTCATTATTTTTTCTCTGTTAGTCTCTGATAACTCGATCTGAGTGGCAGTACGTTTTACTGTTTTATTGTTAATGTATTCTATGTTATGTATTGATCTAAGTCGGGTCTCCTAAACATGAAGATATTATCGAATTATTTAAATGCCCCCCCCCAAAAAAAAAATAAAATAAAATAAAATAAAATCGCCTTCTTACCTAGCTACGACGTCATGCACCGTCATAATATTGTTTTATCGACCGCAATCTCGTTTCTTGTTAAGCTCCATGTCATTGTGTGATTTTAGGCGATAACCTCAAACCTCTTTTGCACAGTACAAAAATAATATTTAGCTTTATTTTGTTCGTGTTTTCTTTTTAAGATTGTACAATTATTAAATATTTAAGAATTTTTCTTCCAGATCTCATCCTTGCATAATACAATAAATACTTATCTCTTAGTTAACAGAACTGTCCTGTAATAATATCTCAGAATTATATATAAATAGGGATCATAATGTAGCTGTATAAAACAGAGTGTTCACACAGTTTAAATGTTTCAGATCCACCGCATCTAATCGAGTAGCACTCATTGCTCATTTTATCTCAATAATTATTCATAATAAACAAGTGGTGTATTAAATGTTATATTTGCTATCCTCATTTGCTGACTTTTGTGTTTTTACATGTACGAGTATAAGTCAACCATATATGTATCATATTGGCTTGATGGTTAGAAATAAAGTATGAAAAGCAACAGTATTTAGCTGCACACGCATTGCACACGGTGTATTCAATGTGAAGCGTGCTGTTGACGTTTCGACACAAAGTGCGTAGA
>CM051029.1:2846368-2936368 GCA_027627225.1 Congeria kusceri | reverse complement strand
GGTTAATCTGTGCCCAAGTTTAGTTCAGTTTAGATCGATCGTAACAGAACAATTTGCCATAGTATCTGTTTAACAAACCAAAGTGTGCATACACTAACATTTAGCGTAGTTCATTTATTCACACGATATAACCGTATTGTAACTTCGTGTTAGAGGACATGCACGATATTCTTTAAATTTACATGAGCATGTGCATAGCAGTGTAGTGCTATAGACATGTATGTATTGGTTAAAAAAATGTAAATAGCTAATATATTGGCACACGGTTTTTGTGGTTTATATATCGGTATTTTAGTACTTTTTTAATTGTAATATAAAACCGATATGTCACAAGGCTTGACTACCTTTTACGCACTGTTGCACTCAAGGTCAGTTGTGTTTACCATAGGGCGCAATAAGAACGATGTGCATTACCTGTCCATTTTAATGAACATAAAGAATATTTAAAAAAAACAAGTCATATATGAGTTGTTGCCAAATTTTGCTTAAATTACACGCATTGTTAACGTCATAAATTAAGGAAAACACATTTTTCGATACTTTAAAAACATTCGTCCGTTGCCTACAACAACTGCATGGACACATGCTGTCAAATGCCTGAATATCCATATCACAAGATCACAGTTAGTTCTAGCGCAGTATCAACTGACCCTTTCAAACTCCAGCTATCCTGTATTAGCCTCTGCCTCAAAATTTTGAATTCATGACAACAGGAAAAGCTCACCCCACCCAGTCACTTTAGCACTAGGTCGCAGCAACATTCTTTTTAAAGGTCTAACACCTTTGCCTCTTCAATTTTGGCTCTACATTTACTATTTGGAACTTCAGATTAATATAATTAGTTATTAGTGATATCCGGTGTTTCTCGTCAGGTCCACCGAAATGCAGAAAAAACAATGCTGGTAAAAATCCACAAACTCCATTCTCGTTGTTAGAAACAGAAAGTGAAAACGTGTTATTTGCCAGAAATGTAAAAATAAAGATCCATGAAATAAACATTCATTTGTTGGAAACCTCAGACATAATCAAATAAATGATTGTAAAATCATACTCAAAGAAAGAATATCTTTTAACATCCTATTGACGATTAAATCAATTAGTCATGTTTTGTATTTAAGGAACGGGGAGTAATACACTGACCTTGACCATGGCTAAATTGAAAGCAAAGTACTGAAATCAATGACATAGTTATAATATGTAAAACGTGAGATAACGTGGATAAATAGGATATTAGGTAAGTGTTGAATAAAGATCAAGTTTATTATGCTCGACACGAACACGAAAGGCACTCGCCAATACTCGCATGATGCACTTGATCTTTATTCAACACTAACCTTATATTCTCAATATGGACAAGTAATGATTATTTTATTTTGCGCGTTTTGCTCTCCTCTGATTTTATCGAAAATGAAACACATTAGTCTTATTTTTTATTTTGCTCGCTCGTTCCATTTTGTTTGGCAAATATCCTTAGAACAACTTATCAATTTGTTGCGGCATGATGATACACAACTGTGGCACGTTCCATCGTAACGCGATATGTAGAGCAATCTCCAGCAAGCCATCGTGTTCAATTTAGGACAAACTCAGTGCCGATCTCTACAACTATGGCTGTGGCCACGTCTTTAACAAATGTATGGACTGTGTCTGTTCATTTGCTCTGATTTTCAATACACGCGTTATACTAAAGCTATATGGGGTATTTCATCTCCAAATGAATGTAGTTAATCATTCGTACGATCTCCTGATGGTTATTTATTGTATTTTGCTCTGATATGGTTTTTGTAAGCCTTACCCTTTTGTTCCTAAAGAGTCATATTAATAATTATCCGTTGACAGTTGTTCATATATTTCTACCACAACATAGGTGACTTCCAGTTACTTTCGGTTTCGATTTTTCAAATAATTATGCTTTTGCATTTCACCAGAGGTATTATGGTGAAATATTGTTATAACGCGTATAAACTAAGTGTTTTTATTAAAATAATGTCTCGTGTTTAAAATAAAATATGTTGGCCAAGAATCGAAACCAATTGGGCATCGGACAAACTGAATAACGTCCTTTACCGACAAATACCTATATCGGCCGAGCATGTAAATGATAACAGGTGCACTATTATAACTTTCTTCGTGCGTTGTAAAATTCATGACGTTATCAAGTATGTTGCATGTCTTCGAATTAAGTAACTATAATCGAAGGCAGAGTATTCCTAAATAATTGACAGCGTCTGTTCAATGTCTGTTGTCGGTTGTTATCAGCAACTTCGTAGTTTTAGTCGGATGAATAAGTCTTTATTCGGTAAAGTCCGCTATTGATAGTTTATTTTCTGCCAACTTGTCAGTCTTGCAATTGAAATAATAATGTATTGTGCATGTATGAGAGGTACAATTTAAATTATATTTGATTTTAAACCGGAAGTTATATGACGTCACGTTCTGCATTCAATGTCAAAAACGAACGTGTAAGCAGAATACGCACGTGAGTCGTCTGTGACTTTGTGCTTGTCGGCAGAATTTAAGCGGGATTTTGTGGCCGCTTTCCGCGAGGAGAAGAATATGTATTGGGGCGTATTGAATGTTTGAATAACAGAGTGGAAGCTTCGGGCTTAAATCTCCGTACATAGTATCGTTGAAAAGGTGTTAAGTACGATTGGACATTAAAATCGGCATTATTCATTAAGTGGTAAATGCTGGTTAAACGTATAATTAATTGCTCCACATATAAACAAAAATTAACAATTAAATAGAAGTTGTTTCAAATAAGAACTCCATCATCTTAATTGTTTTTTGATATCTATGAAAGTGAAAAGTCAGCAAAAAATAAGTGTATATGTCTTTGTTAAAAGTAGATTTTTACACCCGATTCAGCTACATGGTACACCCACAAATAATATACTAATGGGCCAGCAAACATGTTATACAACTGAGACATGTTGTGGAAAATATTTAATCGCGATGGTGGCGGGCAAATAGTCCGAAGTAATTACGTATTGTTCGCTTATCTTTTTAATTATTCTGTAATAAGACTGAAGTCCTATACATTTCTTTCTATACTGTAAAAAAGGTCTGTGTAAATTTAAAGCAAACGACTAAACACATTAAAAAAGTCACAATTAAGCATTGTGTGCTCATTCTCTTTTTGTCATAATGTTTTCAAAGGTTGTGTGCTGTAGATCTGTCTACAGGTAAGACAAAATTACCCCAGAAATCGTTAATCAGATCATGCCATTGATGCAAAGTACAGTAAGTGAATGTATGATCGAAACAGTAGAACATGGTGTAAAAGGGTCCCTTGATATAATATAATCATTTCCGCGCTGGCGTTATAATATAAAGTTACAATATTACCATATACACAACTAAGGTATGTAATCTGGCTGTTTACATCCTGCATAACGTTTTCTTCCTGTATTCGATAGAAATCATCTGGAAATTAAGCTATATGATGCTACGTCTTGAAATCATTTTAACAAGAAGATATTATTTGATTTAGGTAAGTCGTTGGTTTTCGAGCAGGGGGGCGGCTCAACATGGGTTCCCGCTCAATAACTCGGGAACTAATTGATATATTGTAATTAAACTTCATACATACATATATTTTAACCAGACCTCGCTTGGGATCGCATATGGTTTGCGTTGGGTCACGGTCACCGTTACGAAAAAAGAAACACGGTTTCCGCTAAATAACTGAAGAACTAATTGGGCTATTATAATGAAACTTAATACATCGATACCTTATATCGGAACTTTGCTTGGGATTGCATATGGGGCGGATGGCGTCAATGTCGCCGTTAATAAAAATAATATGTTTCAGCTCAATAACGAATTCAGATATTGTAATGAAACTTCATATACAAATACCTTATATATATACTTATCTGGGATTTCATATGGGATGTTTCGAATCAAGGTCAATGTCACAATTACTAAAACTAGAAATATGGTTTCCGTCCAATAAATGGAAAACGCATTGAGATATATCACTGAAGCATCACATATACATGTACAAACATTAAATTGCTTGAAACTGCTTCTGTGGTGGGTGGGGTCACGTTCAAGGTCACCGTTACTAAAGCAGAAACACAGTTTCTGCTCAATAACTGATTAGGTTTAAATATTTGTATACAGCATCTTCCCTTTTACTCTTTGTTATGTTTGGATTGTTACTGACGGAAGTATATTAGTGTCAACATTCTGAATTCCTTTAGAACATGTTCTACAAAATAATGAAGAAAACAGGATTCCATCATGCTTGAAAATTTTCTGAGATTTGATAATATACATGAAGTCGTGTCGGGCAATGCGTTTTTATGTTTTATTTCCTCCATGTTGTTTTTTTAATTGATTTCAGTGTTCGACTATCAATAGGCTAACAATAAGTATTTAAATTGTATTATTTCGTGAATGTTTTCCTCGGGACCCATTTGCGACACAAAACGAATTTCACAACGTAAAACAAAGTGTGCTTTGCCCTTCACACAACTTCTAAAACATTCCGACCTACTGTGCTATACGTTATTCTATTTCCCGATTCTGATTATATGTTTCTTCATTATGTGAACAATGTCCACACCTGATAAATAAAATAATTTCTCTACACGTTTGATTTTGTTGCATTGCAATTGGAAGATATCATCCATTATCTTCCGTGTATTTCCTTCGTTGACACATCGATTCCAAATGTAGACTTTGACTTTCGGCTTGGCGGTCTTGTATGCTTCTGCTTTGTTTCAACTCTGCTCTATTATCTCAGATAAAGACATTAAAATAACTTATTTACATATTCTTTTTTTTATTTCTTTGAATGTCAGAATATAGGTATCTGCAAATACTAAAACTCAGCACTAACCAAGCTAAATATTCTAAAAGAAAAACAGTTAAAAGCTGTGGCAGGAACATACCATCACCGGATGTAAAGTCTGTTCCATTAACCATGTTAGCTATTACAACTGCTGTTTCTTTATCAATGACAGACTATTTCCAGTACATGTCTATGCCAGAAGTGTTGTTTTGCTTACATGAGCAATACGAACATAGTGAATGAAATTTCAATTGTGTAGAGTGTTGTTCAAAACAATGGTTAAGCATTAATTCTGATTATTTCGAAAATCAAAGCTCATTTGTCACTGGTAACAGATGTTTTGTTCCGATTTAAAATGCATAAATACAACACGACATTGTGCCGAATGTATGGTGTCTGTAAATTGGTTCATTTCCAGTGCCACTCACTTCGTTGACCATTCAACCAGAGACACCCCTTGCATACCCTGTTCTCAATGTCCCATCGGAGTTCACATGCATCACTTCACAGAGCCGACCTGCGCCTACTATTCAATGGTTTAATGATTGTGTGAACATCACCAACCTGGCTACATATAACTACTCTGCTGACGTCGGAAGCAGCAGATTGCAATATACACCGAACTCATACGAGTACAGTGGAGGAAATGTATCATGTGTTGCAAGTTATAAGTTCAAAGCCATCAATACAGTTCTAACAACCACCAAGAGCATTCGCGTACAATGTAAGTACTTTATTACTTTTTAAATTAATTTCCTGTCTTTATTTGTATGATTGTATGCGTCGTGTAAATGACATTCTGTATTAAATAGTGTTTATATAGAATTGACGGACCATCAAAATATGTCTGGTTATTTGAAAAAAGTGGATTATCGTTTATTCAACGTATCGCTTTATGTTCAGCTAAATATTTGAGAAGTTGTCATGTTGTTTTTTTCCAGTCCCCGTTTCTAAGCCGATAGTGACATTCAATAAGCTAAGTATATCTGGCACGATCAATATACGAGAGGGCAGACTTGTATATTTGAATTGTTCCTCCTCTGGATATCCACCTCCCTCTTATTACTGGACTTACCCAGGAGGACAGTCCGACGGTGCCCTGCTGTCGTTAAACGTCACTCGCATTAACGGTAGCTTTTCATGCAAGGCATTTAACTTCATGTATTCATTGAATGGAACCAACAGTACACGGTCTACACAGAACTTTACCGCACTCGATATAAATTTACTATGTAAGTAGTGTTAAATGTTATGTTGAAATGTATAATGTTAAATGTTCTTAGAACTTCCAACATGTAACTTTAATTCTACTGCAATTATCATTCAATACTATATTGTGATTTCTGCAATTACAGATCCACCGTCTATTACACGATTATTAAATAAGGACATCAATTTAGAAATCGTTGATAACAATATCAGAGTACTGAGGGGTGACAACATCAGCATTGTATGTGCGAGTGACGCCAATCCCCCGGCTACTGTATTCTGGCAAGGACAGAAAGTCAATTCCTCTACACTGGCATTCACCAGTATACTGCATGACACAGTCTGGACATGCACAGCAACAAACATCATGAAAGAAACTGACGGAACGACATCAACAGGCACTGTGACCAGAAACGTGTCCGCTACAGTATTGTGTAATTGCAATACCCATATGTTGAGTAAAAGTTAACAATTCGTATACGTATTATAATTTACCAGATGTGTAACTGAGTATATGATCATTTGATTTGTTACGGAAGAAGTATCGCCATCCTTTCAAACACGGCCTCATGGCACGTTTGCAGTTGCAAAATATAGATGTTGCATTACTGGTTTGGATAAGGAATTAATCAATAACATATTTTATTCCTAGTAAAATGCTACACTTGCACCGTTCACATAAAGTTACGTATTTTGATATCGCTTTTTTTTGGGTTAAATATTAGCGATGCATTTTACTGAATCCTGAGTCCGCCAGTAGTATTGAGACATGTATAAAACCACTAAAATGTGACAACGCGAAGTGTATTTCGATTCATTGGATATTGTGCCATTTGTTGTTAGAATTTCTGAGTTTATTGTTTAGAAAATAGTTCTACATTTCCGTATTTGTAACAATTTAATATAAATCAAAATAATATTTTTTTCGTAGACGGTCCTGTCGTTCCTACGATCACGTATAGCATTCCACAGCACCCAGATAAAAGTTGGATTGTAACAAACGACCCCATAAGAGTTATAGTAGGAAGTACTATTCGGTTGATGTGTTCAGTAGACAGTGTGCCAACCTCAGTATACTCATGGGGTTCCGGACACGACGGGAATATTCGAAACATATCTAATATCACGCGCACAACGGACACAAACTACACATGCACGGTAAAGAATATCATGAACACCACATTTAAAGGAAACGTTAATGGAAGCAACCATTCATCAGTAAACCTGAACTTACTGTGTAAGTGTTATAGTGGATTATTTTGTTGACCATTCGCTATCAAAGCATTACATATATAGTTGTGTTTTTATCAATTTATTAGCCAATAGTTATTACCTTTCAGATGGTCCTGAGAATATAAAAGCAAAATTCAACAACATCAACGGGATAGACCTAGTACTTAAAGTTATTAAAGGCTGGTCGTTCACAATAGCATGCTTTGTAAGCAGCAATCCAGCTCCTAGTTTTTCTTGGTATGGCCCTGGAGCTCAACAAGGAAATGTCCTGTCTATTACCAATGCGAGCACTGACATGGACAGGATTTTAACATGCAACGCAGTTAACACCATGGTAGATAGCGTGGGATATAGCGTAAACGAGACAGCGCACCTAACAATTACCCTTGATATACTATGTAAGTAATGTTTGCCAAAATTGACCTTATCTGTACATGTACAGGGATTGCTATGTAAGTAATGTTAGCCAATATTGACTATATTTGTACAGAGATTGGTTTATTTTAATATCACACTTGTTATAGATTTTGAATATGAATACCCATTATTGATTTCCTTCTTGCGACTGTATTCGAAAATTCATAACATAAAAATGGTTTCCACAAATAACTGCATGTATACCTAAATATTAATTGCATAGTTTTAAAAATGTTTGATACGCTTAATTGATACTCCAGACCCACCGGCTGATCAAGTTTTGCAGAACCAAAGCGCTCTACTCAACACGTCTCTAACGGTTACATGCAACTTAACAAATGTTGGTAATCCACCAGCCTCAACCTTTACATGGATAAGGAAAGACACGAGTACAGTGGTAGGTACAGGACAAACACTAGCAATAAATAACACTGGATTGACCGATGAAGGGGAATACCAATGTAATGCATCAAACAGAATGCAGCCTATTGGAACTGAAGTTGTGTACGGATTTAGTCAATTGACATTCTATATAAATGTTGAATGTAAGTTAAATAATTACTACGTTTTTATTTAACTGATGTTGTTATTTTAATTGGAAAAGTATATAGAAATATCATTCATTCTGTTGGCATCACATATATAAAGTTGCTACAAACACGTATCTGAGTTTAAACCATTCCGGCGTTTGTAGCAGTGGTGAGCAAAACATTAGAGAATGTGTGTATTATGTGTCTATTGCTAATAACTGGCACGATGCAATAGGTTTTTAGTGTAATGTTTATTCGCCACTCCGTGTTTAGGTTTTTGTCCCAGCCTTCTTAACTTTTTGAAAATTAATGTATAACTGACCGAAGCGATATTAACCACTATAAACTGTAATTAATAATCCGTTATTTCTACCAAATTGTCCTAAATAGTTATTGTTTTGTATCATACAATATCCACTTTTTCAAAAAGTTTCTAGTATTATATTGGTGTTCAAATATATATTTCACACGCAAGTTTTCTTCCAGACGGGTCATATATACGGGCATTCAAAGCAAACGAATCAAGCACTAACATCACTGTTGACCAAGGTGAACCATTAGAACTGGTATGTGATGCTGATGGTGACCCTCAACCTACTGTTCGTATCGTCAATGCAACTCGTGGAAATGAAGCAATCCTTGTTGAGACTGACGCACATGAAGCCAAATCTCACATACATCTAGCAAGATGTGAATATGATGCTGGAAGCTATAAATGTCTCGCTAAAAACCGTTTTAACCAAGGACAACAAACACAGTCACTGGCTCTGTTCGTTAACTGTAAGTAATGAGGTACATATATATATCAAACCGTACTAAGTGACGAGTAAATATATTGGAGATACATATTTTAAAGTGCATACAATACAACCGTGTTCTTGCACAGGTGCACGAAGAGCGTCGCCCTTTTCACCTCCTATAACAGAACAGTACAGAGCTGCTAACGACTCGGCTGTGTTTACCTTCAAAATCATGGCCTATCCTGAGCCAAACTCTTCAGACTTCAGTTGGTACAAACGTGTAGATGATGCATGGAGAGATGTGTCCAGGGATGACAACAACTTTCTTATTAATACCTCTGATGACAAAATGCAGACACAACTGATGATTATCCGTGTGCAGGTTGCAGATTATACAGAATACATGGTGAATGTTTCCAACACATTGGGTTCAGTAGCGGAAGTGTTTACCTTACACGCACAGAGTATGTATCTTTTACAACGTTGATTTTTTTAAAGTATGTAACAGAACACATAGTAACATTTTACTAGAGTTAAATATTGACAAAGTTAGGTGATTCACAATTATAATCGCCTATGTATATATCTATGTTCTTATTTATTATACGAGTACAAATATTTTAGTCAAGCCATTTGTTCGAAGGACTTGCTAATTGACCGAGTAGGAAAAACGGACATTGTTATTACATGGGTTCCTGGTTTTAACGGCGGCCAGGATCAGAACTTCACTATTCGATACAAAGAAATCGATATTGAAATATGGAGAGATATATACGTAGCAGGTTCTGTTATACATGTAAGCTATACTTGGGCTATTGAGGGATTAAAACCTGGCACGACTTACCAAATCAAAATGCTGGCAGAAAACAGAATAGGCAAATCAGAGTGGAGCAAAGAAATAAGGGAAACAACCCTAGGTGACACAGGTACAGTGTTTACTCACTACGGTATGAAATATGACTGATTAATCTCGATATCAGCAAAGATAAGTAAAACAATTTAAATGTATATATAAAATATATGATTTCAGTTGAGAGTAGCCCTGAAACGTCAGTTGTGGGTGGTGTAGTAGGTGGCGTCTTGGGGATTGTTGTCATCATGATTGCTGTGTCCATCCTGCTATGGAGACATATATCGCATGGTAAATATGTGTTGCATTGTATTGCGCTGTATAATCTTTTCATATACATGTACATGCTCATTTCATATATTTGTTTATGGTTTACATTGTAATCGATGACATTAGTCATTTGTGGGACAGCAGGACGAGTTTAGGAGATGTAATGTCTTACAGTTTAATGAACAAGTGTATTTGTGTAATTCGTACTTGATCTCGAAACTGGCTGTTAATGAATTCTCAATTAAAATAGCAACATCACAACCTGTAACATGAATAACATATTATACAAATTACTTAGACTGAGACTTATTTCTATCAATAATAGCATAGTGACATCAATTACTTTAGGGAAAAACGATTCCAACACATACCAAACGCATACCAAATCGACTGACCAGTACGAAGATCTTGTCAGAGAACCGTAAGTCAATGTATATACAAACATGTGCACGTTGATATATCATATAAATTATTTGAACAATTGCAAATATTATAACTTGTGTGTGTTTTATCACTCTATAAAAATTAACGGTTGTCAATGGTAATTACAAAAAATATAGGTAATTAATCACATCAGTGTGCTAGTCATGCAATAACATCTAATAATGATATTAAAATGGGTGCATTCAGACGAAACAACGATGCCTCAAACACAGATGGGAGTTATGAAACATGTAGAATTGGTAAGGTTTCATATATCAGATAATTATTGATGTCAACCATATCAAGCCCGGTATAAAGATAATACATCTTATGCGTCTGCTTTTATGTTTGTTAACATGTGTCATCTTGAAAATTAAAAACAACACAACAAAACAATAATAAGTGGTTTCGCATCTGCCTTGCCTCAGTTTTAATTAATTGTTCCCTTAACTGTCTGTGTTGCCTTTCTTTACAAATATTTTTTCGTTTCTTTTTCTACCAGATTCTGCAGATTCTCACCATGACAATAAGTATGAGACACTTGCAGAACTAGAATTCCATGAATATCGGAGTCTAACTCCTTACGAAACTCAAGGAGACATTACATCGTCCACAGATGATCGGCCTAGGATGCCAGCATTAAAACAAACAGTGGCGTCAACTGATGATCGGGAATACGTTAATATGAAGTTGTCAACACTTTAAACGTGGCACAAGCGATTTACTGAAGATTAATTCTTACTTAATGAGACAAGGGCATTTTTGTTTTGTCTGCAATATTTTATTATCGGGGTGGTATATGTATAATTAGGCACAGGTAATTTCCTATTTGTTTAGCTTATAACCTTGTATTTCGCAATACTTATCCTTTTTTTTGTAAAACACAATATGCAATTAACAAACGCAAATAGTATAAAAGAAAGGGCCAGACTAAATTAAATCAATAAGCGGAATTTGGTTTGATTTCCTTGTTTTCATTGATGTTTAGAACCGATCTAAAGAACAGTGACACATAAATGTAGCACGCATATATCGGTAGTACTCCGTGTTGTTTTCAAACAGTAAATTTCATTGCTGAAATAGCATGACTATATTTTGAAACTAAAAAATCTGTCTAAATAGATTTAAACACACGTTTATGTGGATCTACATGTATCAGATAATGTATTGCTTTATTGCTCCTTTATTGACGTTAAATCAGTTAGCTGCTACATTGTTAAAATCAACGGGAGATATATGAGTTCAGTGCTATACGTACATCGTATATCGTCAATCGAATTGGAACAATAGTATATCCTTTCTGTTAACATGAACATTAATAGATGTTGATGTTTTGCGCCGTTTGCTCATCTGTATAATTAATTTTAAAAACACTTAAACAATATAAACCACAAAATGAGTAATATTATCAATGGAATGTCATTGACATAGTGTTTCTGAGAACGCGTTTAATTCTATCACTGTGCCTGTTTGCAGTCAGCTTATACATGGGGTATATTATAATGAACTATTTACTTGTAGTTCGTTTCAAAATGCGTTAGACTTTCAATATGTCCAATTGCAAATGCAGAGATATTTGAAAACAGGCACGCGAGCCAAATATATAAAGTCAAATTGCCATTCATTTGGTGAGTGAAATTTATTATAAATATATTTACAAATTATTACAAGTATATTTACACATTTCCATTTTTCAATCACTTATCAAATAAAACACCACAGTTACTATAGTAACGTCACTATGCACTAACTGGCCCACAGCTTTCTGACGTCGACGTCAATAAAATACCGTATGGCGACTCAGATGATGGTAGGCTATTAATCTTTTTCAAAGTACTCTTCATTAAACATAATGTACGTTCTTATACCCTCAATACACGAGTATAAGAAACAACCCCTGTATGCGTCAGTTTGAAATGTTAGAAATGGCGGCCTGCACAGCGCTGGAAGCGTGTCGATGTCGTCAATATTATTGTTGATACATATCGCATACCCCCTCCACCTTTTATAAGAATTCAAGTTTGATACATAATTAAATCGTCAAAACCAGTAGTAGTTGTGGTGGTGTTTAAGTAATGGGGTGCATGCTTGCAAAGATACATCTGCTTTAAGTTAGTTGTGTCACGTTGTTACGCAATATTCTCACAATGCAACCTGACTTAAATGTACGCTTTTTCATAAACCCCTTGCGTTTTTAAGTCAGAAAATGATCTTAATCAGATATCGCCACAAATTAGTATTTAATTAATACAAGTACTTATATCTTAACGCTAAAATATATAAGGACATTACATTTCTATCGGGAAAAAAATGTTCGCTTGATAAGATAACAGTTTGCTTAAGAATTTACGGTAGTTAAGATAAGACAATTGTCTTCGACGACTATAGATATCCGTTTTGTTGGGCAATTATTGGCCAGTTATTTTGTCAAACATAATGATGTTGAATTTTGAAATATATAGAGTTCATTTTGTGATTCATAATTCTTCAAATTAGTATTCAAAAGTAGTTTTTGAGACAATGGAAGCACAGTGTATTCTTTAAACCTTGTGATAAAGTAATTTTAAGAATTAACACAATGATCAGGACTTTAATGTCTAATGTTTAATGTTAAATAATTTGAACTTGAGAATTTCCAAATCGTCTATCTGAACTAAAACTTACTTTTGTAAAATTCAAACTCAAGTACCATTGATTGATCTAAACCATATATTTTAAGACTGCGAATCGATATATAATGATACATGAATGCCGAGGAGTGTTATAAACACCAAGTCTTATCCGAAGTTTGCAATCTATGGTACGACATATGGTGACATGTCGTTTTTTGGAATGTTGGGTTTTCTTACAGAGTTTAATCAAAATTAAAGTAAGTGCAATCGCATAAATATGCGCTATGTCTGGCAGTAAATTCATGTATTGATAGATGTTTCGATCATAAGTGTTTTAAATACATTAGATGATATACACTTAAAGCAGCAAAAACATAACTCAGATTGGATAAAGTGTTTTTGTGTCCTGTAAATCAAACCAACATATCAACTCACAGTAAGCTTGAAATATGTTCATTTGAAACATTAGTAATGCAATCTACGTTCTACTATAAATAGTTCATGAAGAGGACACCGGTTGTTCGATAAAAGTATATTGTTGGGGGATGTTTCTGAAGAGGATACCAGTTGTTCGAAGAAAGTATATTGTTTGGGGATGTTCATGTGTGTTTTACGTTTCAGATACGTGGGTTGCACATGAAGTATTGTGTTGTCGTGTTGGGCACAATTCCAAAGTTGTAATATTTTTAAACAAAAATGTATAATTTGATTGCTGATATAAAGAAACATGCTATTCACGTCCAGTCCTACAGAAATTAACGTTTATGTTTTTATTATTAAAGATGACATTGTCTGGGCAGTGATTATAAAGCCAAAACTGTGTTTTTGGGCAACGGTCTCAAAACCGTTAGGAAGGATCCGTTTATTTCAGTATTGACCAGTGCAAGGGAGATCATTGGTGTGTGGTCACAAAAGGGGAGTTGCTATATTGTGATGGTAACATTTTGTTAGCACTAGTACTTAATGGTCACAAAAGGGGAGTTGCTATATTGTGATGGTAACCTTCTGTTAGCACTAGTACTTAATGGTCACAAAAGGGGAGTTGCTATATTGTGATGGTAACCTTCTGTTAGCACTAGTACTTAATGGTCACAAAAGGGGAATTGCTATATTGTGATGGTAACCTTCTGTTAGCACTAGTACTTAATGGTCACAAAAGGGGAATTGCTATATTGTGATGGTAACCTTCTGTTAGCACTAGTACTTAATGGTCACAAAAGGGGAGTTGCTATATTTTGATGGTAACCTTCGGTTAGCACTAGTACTTACATTTGTGTACAATATGTCATTGATATTATTTTATTTTACTTAAAGCCGTTCCGTCGAAATATCACTTTGACAATAACGGTGTTCCTCGTTACACGTATTATTTAAAGCTTAGATGCGATGGCAATATGATCTGAAAAGAAAATGTAACGCAAAAAGGGTCAGTACGTGGAAACAATAATCATATTTTGTATTATTACCGCATTATTGTTATTGTTGATTTTGCTACAAGGAAGACGTAGAAATTTATTTACAGACAAAATAATAATTATTAAGTTTATTCCGAATTGTATTGTTCTCTAAATTATTAACACCGTGCCAATACAGATTTTACTGTCCGTGTGTCAATAATGTAAATCACAACCTCCATAGATTGTAACCTTGCAAACTATTACGCGTATTTTATCTTATTGTTACTTGCTCTGATAAGCGACAGAGCCGTGCTATACTGTTTGTCACTTTACGCGAAACAAACACAGTAATCAATTAAAGGAAGCAATCGAATTAATAATTGTGTGTACTTATTTATATTAGTTTAAATAAAGAATACACAGAGGGGCTATTAATGTTCGAGGATTTTGTTTCCTCTTAATACACTGATAAAGTTTATAGCACGTTTATTTTTCTTTTTATATTTAATGTAATTATTTCTGGAATACATCAGACTGTGCAAAAAGAAAAAACACTGTTTCGTCTGGCCCGCGCCTAATCATGTCAAAACGTATGAGTGGTGTGTGCGTGTAATGCGTGTTTAATTAAATATATAACTACTGTTTTATCTAAACAGTCAAATACATTTTGTATGATAGTTAAACCTATATGTCGTTATGATGTACAATTCTCAAGTTGTAAAACCAGTCTCTGGACTTAACTCCAGTCCATGAGTGTCGGTATGTCAATTCGGTGACTGCTCCATTTATTTTAGCTCAAGATTAGCTAAGAAAGTTTGATTACCGGCCAAATATAAATTGTAAGGGTAATTTTAACTCGGCCAATGATACGAGGTACTACGGTACTACGTATATATACCTGTATTGGAAAATGTTTATTCTCTTATGTTGTATTTTACTTATGCTGTATGTTAACCTTGTCGTGACCACATTCCTCTGTTTGTCATTCATAGTTACATTTGTCGCGATCACATGTCTGCGTTGATTTTGTGCGAGTACGTTTTGTTTGTTTTTGTTGTTCAAAGTCCATGTCGGGGTTAACATCTTCCATATTGATGTAATCTTCTTCCCTTGATTTTATACCGCGGTCGTCGCCGCTTGGATTTGTATCCTTTAAGGCATCTCGTCCGCACAATTCCACCACTTCCAATTGTTAAAACAATATCATAGAATATACTTGTTTAGAGTAGCAATAATTTATTCTCAAAATAATATACAATTACATTTTATTGTTCAAATATGATTAACTGATTGCGTTTTAACACGTAGGTAGATTGGACCTTAGCATAAATGAGAGTTCAATTCAAAGCTAGGTCTGTGAAAAAAGAATCATAACGCAAATGCATAAATCAAATAGTGATATTACGTTATGCTTAGATGCAAATATTGTATCATACACATGTAACGCGTATATCGTGGTTGCATGAACGGCGCAACCAGTTTCACTGTGAGAAATTAAAAACCCGAATATCAAACAAAGGTGAATTTCAAGTCAGCTCTTAGAAAATCAAATCTAATGTGACAATTGTGACATGAAATATTCTACATTCGGATCGACTTTTCACGCAGACTATTCCAAACTCTACAATACATTTAAAATGTGGGTGTAAGGGTTTGCTCAAAATACCGCTTTGAAAATAACTTTCATTCTTGATTATCTAGTTCACATCCCGGCTTATTCAGATGTTTTAGATTAGGTTCATGCACAATTATAATATATATTTTATCCAGCTGTTACATAAAAACAATATCTAATCACACTTACCTTTCTGGATAAAAATACACGCCCCTGCGCCTGACACTAATCCATAAGCAACAGGGCCAAGATTTAATACCAATGGGCATTCGTCAGAGCGGACTGGATAATAGAGGATTAAGCACTGAATATATTCTGATGTAACAACCTTTACGTGTATAACCGTATAAGAATAAGAAAAGGGATTTGCATACGAATAATTCTTTTCATTCACTAACACTAATAATATTAATGCAACCAGTGTATTTTACTTGGTGTATGTTGTCGAAACACTTACTGGAAGTCACGGAAACTGGTATCGAAGTGTGTTCTGAAATAAAAACAACTGAATTAATACTTGGTTGAATTAACGTAACTATTCAAGTTATGGCATGTATATTGTGTCCTTAACCAAAAAACCAACAACTGAACACTAATTATAATCGAAATAAATATATCAATTTATGTTGTATATACATAATTTATTTTCTACTAAGTGGTATTATTTGGAATGCATTTATTATTCAAGCAAAAATCTACTGTTTACATTTTAAGTTAATATTTCAGAAACCCTACTATACATACATATGCATCTGATCTGATCAGTAAAAATTTAGCTAGATAGAAACACATTGACATAATGTTATTTGAGGCATTTTCCTTCCATGCGATTGTGAACACAATCGATTACAATTGCTATTTAACGAACACGAATTTGCATTCTAATAAAACGGGCTTAATAGGTTCATAAATGTATGCAATGGTTACGTCAATTGTATGCATATGTGAAATTCAATATTGATTGAAATTAGCTCTTATAGTTTTGTGTCAGTACAGACTAAGTATACACATTCATGACCACATGTACAGATATTTAGCAATTGTTCCCTAGAGATGTACAGATAAATGTCATTAATACATGTTTATTGTGTTCTTAATATCAATACATAGACACACATTTCGAAATTTCAGGAAACCTCGACTATAAAATACTTATTGGAAGATGTCTAACAATATAGTTTGAAAGTTCATATTCTTGAACGTTTTAATAGGGCAATTTAAGAAAAACTGCACCGTCCACTTGGAGCTTATCGTTTTATGAAATCGATATAGTTAGAAAAAAAAGTCTCAGAGCATAAATCTGTTACTTGCATATACTTAAATACTTCAGCACATACTTATACTGTTAACATGACCATTAAAAATACACATCATTAGAACAGCCTTCATATATTGCTGTTGATAGCAAAATACAATCGATTGCAGTTTAAATTATGTGTAATCGATTCAAACCGATATTATTGATGTCAAATATTAAATCATTAACTGAACTTGATTTTAGTTATATGGTGACATTCAAGATATCTCATAGAGCACATGAAACAATTGATTAAATAATAATAAAAATACGCCATTACTTATAATACATTAATACATTATAATTATATGTATTACAAGTATTACAAAGTAGCAACGTAGCATATACATATATATATATATATAATTTATTTATAGTACAAGTGTAAATACTACATACGATGTTGATCATCTACTGAAAGATTTAATCATTCCATTCTTGTTTTGGATAATATACAATTTTAGAAGACCGATCTCATTAGAAATGCACACAGTTAGCTCAGGTTGGAGAACAAAATGTGCGGTTGTCGTTCGATTATAGTTGGAATAGCAATGCAGTAATACAGGTGGAATGTTACAGAGAAGGTACACGCATAGGACAGTGCAATTTACTTCGTTGTGGAATCGAGAGAAAATCGAGACAAAATATGTTCGTGTGTTCAATATGGCTTCATCACCGGGCGTATTGACAATGTATGTTGATATAATAACACTCAATGACAACATATCTGCAACTTACAGATGCTCAAAAGCAAACATCGAATAGTCGAAGACCATCAATATTCAAATAGCAAGTGTCATTTCAATTGCATTTGTTTCAAATACTACCACAACTACTACATGTACAAAAAAAATATACTACTGTTATTACCACCGACACCATCACCACCACCACCACCACCACCACAACAACAACAACAACAACAATTACTAATACTACTAGTAGCGTTATTTTCATTAGTAGTAGTAGTAGTAGTAGTAACAGTAGTGGCAGTAGTAGCAGTAGTAGTAGTAGTAGTAGTAGTAGTAGTAGTAGTAGTAGTAGTAGTAGTAGTAGTAGTAGTAGTAGTAGCAGTAGTAGTAGTAGTAGTAGTAGTAGTAGTAGTAGTAGTAGTAGTAGTAGTAGTAGTAGTAGTAGTAGTAGTAGTTGTAGTAGTAGTAGTAGAAGAAGAAGAAGCAGTAGTAGTTGTATTAGTATGAGTAGTAGTAGTAGTAGCATTAATAGTAGTAGAATTGCAGCAGTAATAGTGGTAGAAGTAGAAGTAGTAGTAGTAGTTGTAGTAGTAGTAGTAGCATTAGAAATAGTAGTAGTAGAAGAAGAATTAGTAGAAATTGTAGAAGTACTTCTGGTTATTGATGTTGCTGTGGTTGTTTTTATTATAAGTAGTAGCAGTAGTACTAGTATTAGCAGTAGTAGTAGTACATGTAGTAGTAGTAGTAATAGTAGTAGTAGTAGTAGAAATAGTAGTAGTAGTAATAGTAGTAGTAGTAGTAGTAGTAGTAGAAGTAGTAGTTGTAGTAGTAATGGTAGTAATAGTAGTAGTAGTAGTAGTAGTAGTAGTAGTAGTAGTAGTAGTAGTAGTAGTAGTAATAGTAGTAGTAGTAGTAGTAGTAGTAGTAGTAGTAGTAGTAGTAGTAGTAGTAGTAGTAGTAGAAGTGGTAGTTGTAGTAGCAGTAGTAAGCAGTAGTAGTTGTTTTTTATTACTGTTGTTGTTGTTTTTGTAGAAGTTCTAGTAGTACTAGTTGTTGATGCTTTTGCTAGTTATTGTAGTATGTGTAGTTGTAGTAAAGGACACTGCAGTGATATGATAGCTATATATGTGTATAGGTGTTTACGAATTACGCCTAAAATTCTTACATCATGAATATTATAATTAAATTTTCAAATCAACTCACCTCGTCGGAAATGCATCCACCGACTAACTCTACGTACCCTGTATACATTAAACTATAGACCTATTATCACTTCACAATCAAGATTTGCTTCAACTAAGCAGTGGTTTATTGATAACATTACAAATGCAGACCGTGTTGTTTATGTATACAGTTCTAAAAGAGCAACAAGCATTTTGAAATATATTCCATCAGCAAATATCAGCAAACATATGTCATGTGTTTCGACATACGTGTATAAAACTGTCAATATTACACTTCACACCACTACTAAAATGGAAATTCAATGTAATTTATTCGACGTATACACTATTTTTGTCACTTTAATATGCATGTGATAAAACGCGTATAAATAGCGTGTTAAAAGTTAGTGTGTCTTTTAAACTCGTTACTAGAACGTCACACAACATTATAAATGTGATACTAGATTTATAGTGGTAATATGTACGGAGATCAATACGTTGCGAGGATAATAATATGTTTGTACAAGATTAACCTCTAACACTAAATAGTTTGTTAACCAACATATATAGTGGGTGTTTATTACATATTTGTGCATGTGGCGTGCGGCGTTTATTTTGTTTTTTATTCAGTATCACTATACAATAGTTTTGGTTTCCTTTTCATGTGAGGAATGCTTGTACAGATCTTCGTACAAATGCATGCTCATTGTTTACTTCTTAAGGTGGATGCGTTGTGTGCATATAAACATTATTCTTTTCAGACTCAAATATACATTATTCTTGTTTTAGTTAGTGTTTCCAAACCTACCATTACAATGAATAACGTTGGTGTATCCGGAATTGTAACTGTAGTAGAAGGTAGACCGGTGGAGTTGAAATGTTTGTCTTCAGGGTATCCATCTCCATCATGCCGATGGATTTATCTCAGCAAAGCAGTTAATGGCGCTGTTTTAGCTAGATAGTACAATCGCTCTTCCAATGGTTTCAACGTCTCTTGTGAAGCCAGCAACATGTTTTTTTTTCTAAATGGAACCACGAGTACAAGGTCTTCGAAATCCAATACTTCGCTTACATTGAATGTGCTATATAAGTTCATGTATTACATATAATGAGTATGTGTATAAATAATATGCAATGCTTAGTTATAATTCCCGTGTTAGGATAATTATTTCGTTCAATCGTTGAATCATTAACCACTTTAATCATGGGAACGTACATTACGCCAACAACACACATTGTTTTATTTACACCTTCAGATCCCCTGCAACGGTGCAGTTTAGTGTGCATCACCCCCACAAGACAGAACTTGCTGATGCCAATATCAGAGTAGTGAGAGGAGACAACTTTAGCATTCAATGTGAATCAAAAGCCAATCCAAGAGCTACAGTATTCTGGAAAAGACAACAAACCAACACATCAATACTGACAGTTACAAATATACAGCAAGACATGGTGTGGATATGTTATGACTTTAACGGAACTTCACAGGAAACTGCAACAGATACACTGTTTGCCACTGTTTTGTGTAAGTTAATTGTTATTAATATACAAGTACATGTAATAGTTAATGCAACAATATAGGAACTTATTTCTTTTGGCGGAAAACGTTTTAATCTCTACAAATGCAATAATGCACGACATGTGTGGTTTAAAGAATTATGAAAATAATTAAAATATAATACAAATACCGTCATATCAACATTTGCAGATGCTCCTGGCGCCCCCGCTATCTCGTTTGGCATATCTGACCAACCCAGCATCGGGAATGTAACGACCGGTGGCAATATAACCGTAATAGAAGGCAGCTCTCTTCAGCTGGTGTGCTCTGCTAAGAGCCTACCAGCGTCCATTAGCTTGCGTAAGGGCTAATATGTATGCGTTACCTCACTGTCGTTGTATCTGATTATCAAGACATGTATATAAACAGTTTTGTTACATCCGTTTAAATACATATATTTTTCAGACGGCGCAAGCATTGGAAGATTCAAAGAAAACGGTTATCAAAGCTCCATCACTGTTGGCCAAGGTGAATCCATATAAATTGTGTGTGAAACAGACGGTGACCCGAAACCCGTTGTTAGTATCGTTAATGCAACAAGTGGCAGTAAAACACTTTTAATAGAGGCTGAAGCACATACGGCCAAATCTTACTTTCACCGATCAAGATGAGAATATTATGCCAGCAGTTATAAATGCATGGCACAAAATAGATTTAACAAAGAACAACAGCAGCAGATACTTGCTGTCTTCGTTAATTATAATTAATATGTATACTATATCGTACGGAATAACTAATGAATATAATCATTCCCAGCAAATAATATATTCATTACAAAGCAACTAAATTTGTATTTATATGTTTTTTTCCTGCAAAGTTTCACCAAGAGCGTCGCCATTTTCAACTCCAATAACAGATTTGTGCAGTACTCCTAACGACTCAGCTGTGTTCACATTTACAATAAAAGCCTATCCTGAACCAAATACTTCGGACTTCACGTGGTACAAGCATGAAGATGGTGAATTGAAGGCTTTATCCAACGAAGGCAATATCCTGATCAATATCTCTGATAGCAAAATGCAGACGAGACTGACAATACTACGTGTGCACGTTGACGATTATGCAGAATATATGGCGAACGTTTCCAATACAGTGGGTTCAATATCGGAATCCTTTACTTTACATGCACGTTGTAAGTATATTTTACGCTAATGTTTAACAAAGATGATACATTTCATTTCCTTATATTTGAAAACAAAATAAAGGCAATATACTGAAGTGTATTGTAAATGCGTCAATCGTGAAGTATGAATACCTGTATTTAATTGATTGTATATACTGTTACAGCCAGACCCGAAGTCCCATATGAATTGCATGTAAGTCAAGTAGGCAAAACGGAACTGAAGGAGATGAACAACATTTTACTATTCGGTACAAACAAGTTGATGTTGACAACTGGAGGGATATCTACCTAGCAAGTTATAAAGGCTGCAACTGGACTATTGAAGGGTTAAAAAGTGACGCGGCTTACCAACTAAAAATGCTGGCGCAAAACACAATTGGCAAATTAGATTGGACGGAGGAAATATCAGAAACTACGCTTGCGGACGCAGGTAATTTCAAATGTTAAAGACACGCACTTAAAACTGGAAACTGTAGACCGGAAAAGGAAAATCTATGTTTGCACTTTATTGTTCTTTTTATGTGTCTATTTGTTATATTACACTTGAGAAGGGCTCGGCTACACCTGATATTGGTGGTGCAATAGGTGCTGCTGCAGGAGTTGGCGTAATTATCGCTTTTATAATTTTTTTGTTTAAAGTTGTACATTACTTCTGCATTAGGATTGAAAGAGACTGCTTTGGAGCAAATTATGACGCAATGGTAAGCTATGCTTTATATGTGTGGCTAATATTTGGCAGCATAGACATAATCATATTGTAATTACAGTAACAATTGAAAGCTTAAATGACAGTAATTTACTTGCATATCTATAATACAAACCACATTGCAAATTTTTGCAAAAGCAATTGTGTTAATTTTTTCATAGTGTGCCTATGTTTAACTGAACAATATATTCTTTCTGCATCAGTTAAAGGTCACGTTATACAGGTAGCAAACGTACAACAGGCGAACGAATTGGTAAAACAATATACATTACTCGTTGTTTGAGTATATATTCATATTTATAAGAGCAGTATTGAACAGTTTTGAAATATTTTTTCTTGTATTTCTTCAGCGAAACCTTGAAATAAATGTGTTAAAAGATATACAAAAACATACGTGAATGTTATATGGTTGTTATTTCAGTATTAACTGATAAATCGTATATTGGTTTCTAAGAGATAACAGATGATAATGTCGTCCATTATTCATACAGACGACAATGCAAACAATCATTCAACTATTACAGGCCAAGTGTCTTCCAAAATATACCAAACACATGCTAACTCAGCAGGACATTATGAAAGCCTCGTAAGAGAACCGTAAGCAAGATAACTGCATTTTAAAAATTAACGCTTACATTGTAAACACCAAATATATTTTCTATTAATTTTGTAGTTTTGTGGTTCTAAACGAATTGTTTACATACAAAAACAATGTCTTACATGATTACTGACTTTGTTAGCACCATTTGCTACCTAAAGCTTTTTTGCAAGTCCTAAGAAGAGTAAACTAGAGTGTGCTTGTATTCAGGTGCAACAACATAACCTCATACCCAGACGGAAGTTATAACACCTGCAGACTTGGTAATGTATAAACTATCAGCAGGGAATAATGCCTATGCCTTTGAATATCATAATAACAACAACAGTTTATAGAACCTCTGACATAGAATAAGTATAACCAATGTATTACTTGAAGCACGCGCTGAATCCCTCGAGCAAATGATTAGCATTTACGCGTATCATCATTCCGTGTACAACGTTGGTGCAATGTAGTTTCTCTCGTTTATAGTAGCAGTGAATTTAATTTTGGCTGCGTTCATGCGATTATGCAAATTTCATAACATTTCTTTTTATTGTTTTTGTTCAGCATGCATTGTATCGCCAGTCTAAGAGAAATAACACGCACAGCAGTTTCCTTATCGCAACAGCTAAATACCACCCCTGGTAAGCGAATTACACAAAATAGACTGCAAATCACGATTTACAAAAAAAGTTCCCTAAATAAGTTATGACTGTATTTCCTTATTTTACCTTCCATTTCATGCGACAAATGAAATGTAATGTGAACATATCCTTTTTATTTATATTTCAATTTCAATCTTAAATTTGCGACTAAGAATTTTAAGACAGCCTTTAGCAGTCTCAAAAACCTACAATACATCTATATGAAGCTTAAAAATGGAGGACACTGATTGTTCTGAATAAATCATATCGATACAAAACTAAAAAAGTAACTGAACAGATGCAAACATACCTGTGACATCAAAAATAACTGCTACTTCGGCCGATTTAGCCAAAAAGCACCAAACATGAGTAATGCTTTAGTATAATATAAGAGGTGCTTTCCTAGCAAGCCTACAGTAAATCCACATCATGAATACTTCTAGGCCTTCTACCACAATTGTTCTGCCACTTCAAAATCACACAATTCCTATGCTAATTAACAGATCATAGATAAATTAATCATAACAACAATAGATGAAGACTTAAATGCTTTTAATTCGACTCTAAACAATTCACACAACTGCATATTTGTCCATATCCAAGCCTATAATTATTACACACCATACAGTAGCATTGTATCGAAATTTTAACTCGGTGCGAACAATGCAAAACTATCCATAAATGTAATCACAAAACAAGTGATGACGTGTAAGCTATGTCATTAATGGCATCCACACGGATGTATCTAAGCCCTTTTGCTTTGCCTGGGCATAACTTGTCTTAGAAAGGATATTATTTAAATAGAAATCTTTTTTTTTCTTATTTGTGCATCTTAAACAATTCATTATTATAAACTCTGATATAATGCACAATAAACAAGACGACGATCTTCATGCAGAGAAATTAGATACATCAATGTGAAATCAAATCCATTATAAAGTTACGTTCGTGAACCGATGTTTCGTCATGAGAGTTTTATGTGTCGTTTTTAAGAAAATTATTGTTTACTTTAAATACCATAATCTGTCCATATAAGATGCTAGCGAAGTGCTATTTTATAATTACACTTGTAGACCATGCATGACATAATTCTATCCAGCAAAAGTGAAAAAAAAGTCAAATGTATTATTGTAGAAGTAAAACTGGAAACAAATATTAATTCGTTAATATGAAATATAAAAACCTTGAGTCGAACGTTAACGATAAACGCAAAAAAAGGTTAACATTGAACGCTATAAATAAGAATAACATGTCGAAATATAATTTGCATAAAAATAATACACACATATATTACTACGCCGGCGATGAGGCATTGCGTTCATACAAGTATGAATGCATAGCCCTTCTCTAATAACATGCCTATGCAATTTTAATATTTTGCAATACGCAATTTGATTTTTACTTTATTTTTGTTCCTCGGATTCTTCAAATCCTTATCCAGAAAATAAACATGAAACATTTGCCGAAATAGATATCCGTGAATATTCGAGGCTACATGTATCTACTGAAGACGGTCGACAGTCAGGACAAGAGATCAGACATATGTCCTCTTTTGGAGAAACTGTATCAACACATGATTGCGAATACGTTAATATGAATATTTCTGCTGTTAAATGATGTGGTTAGCTTATGAGTGTTGTTGTGTGAACAAGAAACAAAAACATTTATATTTAACATATTGGTATTTTAGCATAGTTCTCATATCATATCTTGAGCTTGCTTACTCTTGCGATTTTATTTTGTTTTTCGAAAAGTTATTCCGTGTTCAATATGTGACTTAACGAATCGTTTTTGCATTAATACATATGTGAATGTGATTAACTTCACTCATTGTTCAGATCATCACTCTTCGGTGTAGAGTTTTTATTTGTGATGATACAAAATATAACCAACAACTTGCGGAAAAGAAACTGTGTTCAATGATAAGGTTTTGAAATTAGACCTTTTCAGTAAATACGTTCGATAATTGTTTCATTATTTTTTGCAAAATGAACATTTAGTTTAATCTGCCGAGTTTGCTTTGAAAAAAAATATATCTTCCAATCATCATGTATTTTCACAAACCAGTTTTATTGTACATTCATATTACATGCCAATAAAACAAACACTATAGTTTACATTCATTATCAGTTATTTCATGTGCATGTCCAATTTTGTTTTATCAAAAATTCGTTTGAATGCAGGGGGGTATGGATGTTAGTATAGTTTGTATCAACATAAATTTAAAAGAAAATCAATTTAAAGATTATATTGTGATGAATAGGCCCAATTAGTATCAAACAAATCACAAGTAAACATCCAGAAAACCAGATATTGAAATATATACGTGTATTTGTTTATGATAACATTGTCATGTATGACTAGAATCCACGCAGACGTGGAAATAATAATTTAATACCATTTCTACTAATTCGATCATATATGCACTAACTGCATTTTAATCATATAATAACATATATTGCAGCAATGACAGTATCTGGTTAAAGCTTTTTGTGGTAACCTGTTATAACTTGTATATAATTATCTACAACATATTACTTTTGAAAACAATATGTCAAAAAGAAAAAAAGCTCATAATACTTCTTTAAAGAAACATGGTTCAAATCGTTGGCTTTAAATTTAGAACCAGCCATGTTTTACTGTCTAAAAATAAATCTAGAAGAGGATTTAAAAATCGAGGTCGCGGTGGCGAAGTGGATATGGTGTCCGCCTAGTGATCGGGAGGTCCCGGGTTCGATCCCCACTTTGGGGGCGTTCTCGAGATTTCCCCTAAAGACACAAAGTACTGGTTCTACCCAGAAAACGGACTCGAGAGTGTCTCAATACACCTTAGGCTTTCAATTAAATCGAGCTAAAATAAATAGGTTTAAACTAAACTAAACAGCTCGGACGAATACATACAGTAATATACTCGTCTTTAAATATAAGGTAAAAGCTTCTAAGGACTGCAGTTATGTTTTTCACATTTCATAGCATATATGCAGAGCCACATTCTATTATTGCGCAGGGCATTAGATTTGTGCTCTTAGAGTGTGATCCGGGTGTGAAATGCACCCTTTCACGAAGACGTATAGACTTTAAGCGAACTTTTCACTTTCTCAGATAACACAAAACATTATGTGAAGAAAATATGTTCTTTAAAACAGAACATATCAAATATTTAATTTTCGTCCACACATGGAGCGATTCGTTGAACTTATATTGCAGCCATCATTTCCAACAGAAGTCTATGTTGATATTATAATTATTTAATAATAATAATTAATTAATAATTACAACTCAAAATGACAAATTTATAACGATAAAAGTAAGGCATATTTAAACCCGAAGCTTCCACTTTGTTATTCAAATATTCAATACATTTAAATCCGATGGCTGTTCGGATAGTTTTGGGACGAGTGTCATAACATATTTTATGTTTTGATTTTTTCGATGACATTTTCAAGAAACATAGGTACATATATGCTCTTTTAATTAATTGCCGTAATATTTGTTAATGGTACCAAAAGCACGCTAATTCATAATACCACAGAAAAGTCATTTCGACATGAGCGAGGCAAAATTGAGTGCAAAAATCTAGTGTTTGCTCATAACGGTAAAACAGTCAATTTTTCAATACTAAACATACTTCTAGTATATATGAATCCAAGTTTCAAAACAGTATTTAATACTTTCTGGAGCTATTCTTCTGATTCATTCCCGATGAACGACATGCATGTCATCGATTATCAATACGCGACCTCTCAAATATCACCTTATCAAACAAAAATTACATGGCGCCAGGTCTGGAGAAGAAGCAAGGAGAGTGGGCGGGAAGAGTAATCGGGATGTCTGAAAGTGTCAATGTCTATCTCAGTGCCGCCCTGGTTATCACGTTCATGTGTACGTATGCAGAGTAGTGTTATCGTGGTGAGTGAAACATTGTCCATTCAGCTCTGATATCTTCTTCACAACCAATAAAACTAGTGTTGCACTTTTAGGCATTGATTGCGTTTGCATAATATTCTCTTCGTGTATTTCTCTATCTCAGTATGCTAATGATTCATTTACAAGTAACGAACGATTTCACGATTGTCTCTCTAGCCAGTAAATGTATTAATTTAAACAAATTGCCCTTAAAATGTTTGTTAGTTTAAGCAACAACTTTAAATAATTCTATTAATCGGAAAGAGTTCAGCTTTTTTCACTGACATTAGTAAACTGCATTGTGAGATCATGCCATGATTATTGTTTTTGTTTGTACAGAGACAGGTAGACCAACACAAAAGTATTAAGATTGTGTTGTGTTCCCTTTTCTATAGATACTGTTGATAAATCATTTAAAAAAAAAGAACACTATCATGGTTTCTTTTTAAAGGCCTAGTTTAATCCTTCTTTATTTGACCCACCCCCCCAAATATGGGTTATTATACCCCTGTGTATTGGCACCCTACTGTGTCACAGTGTGGTGACCATTATCAGCTGAGATAATACACTGTGCACCAAACCGTTGCTCAGGCAGCTGAGAGAAATCATTGCAGATTATAAAAAGAGATTTGATGATGGACCAACACACAGAGTGGAGTACCCCACGGAGTGGCCAGACATTCCTTAAACTAGGCATTTAACTCAATAACTTTAAATTACGTAGTAGCACATGGTATTTAAGATACTTTGATATCTTCCATTACACATTATAGTGTCATAATTTGTTTTACATGTTGTGGTGTTGTTTTGTTTTTATTTGATTATGTGTGCTTCAGTTCTTGGCTTTCGATTGAAGTACATGTAGAGATGTGTAGTGGAATTGTTTTTTTTTTTGTAAGCCTCTGTGTTTTTGACAAAAACGGCATATCTCTAGAAGTCTCATTTTTTGCCCAATCTTCTTGAAACTTGGTCAGAAAATTTGCCGAATTGATATCTCGGCCGAGTTTGAATCTTGGTCAGGTAGGGTCAAAAACTATGTCACTAGGTCAAATTGAAGAAAGAGTTTGTTGCCACTCTCAATCTTCCTGAAACTTAGTCAGAACATTTGACCCGATGATATCTCGGCCGGGTTTGAATCTGGGTCCTTTGAGATCGAAAACTATGTCACTATGTCTAATCGCAGAAAAAAAGCTTAACAACACTCTAGAACTCACATTTTGTGCCCAATCTTCGTGAAACTTAATCAGAATATTTGCCTTAGAGATATCTCGGCCAAGTGCGAATCTGGGTCATATGGGGTCAAAAACTAGGTCACTATTTCAAATAGAAGAAAAAGCCTGTTAACACTCTAGATGCCACATTTTTTCCTAATCCTCAGCACACTTGGTCAGAACATTTGACCCAAAGATATATCGGCCGTGTTTGAATCTGGGTCATATGGGGTGAAAAACTAGGTCACTAGGTCAAATCGAAATCAAATCAAAACTAGTTAATGTGGGGTCAAAAACTAGGTTACTTGCTCAGTACCTTTGTTTCGATGATATCTTGGCTGAGTTCGACAATGGTTCCACTCTGCTGAGAAACATCGCCGTCATGGGGCGAGGCAGTTGTCCTTATATAAAAAAGATTTGGAACACTCTAAAGGCCATATGTATTGCCTAATATTCATGAAACTTTCCCAGATCTTTTTTCTCCAATGATATTTCGGCGCAGTTCGAAAATGGCTCATGTGTGGTCAATAAACTAGGTCACTAGGTCAAATAAAATAAAAATATAAAAACTCTAGTGTTGCCTATCTTTTTGAAAATTGCTCATAACATTTGTTTCAATAATATCTTAAGACAAGTCCGAGACTGGGTCATGTTGCATAAAAATTCTAGGTTACCATGGCACATTTGAACAAAAACATTATTGCGGCCACATTAATTTTATATACCAATCATCACAAACTTGCTCAGAACAGTTTAGTTCATTATCCTTCCAGGTGAGCGACCTAGGGCCTTTTAACCCTCTTGTTTAATCGAAGCATTTACGTGCAGCGGGTTTTTTGTTGGTGTTGTTGGTTGTTTTATTTTGTCAGTCATTGTGCGCTCTTATTTGCCGCTTGTTAGGAAATTGCCAAATAAATGACAACAATTGTTACTCAGCATTCATGCACATATATATTTGTGGATGTGGATATTTATATTGTATTTTATTGTAATGATGATAAACACTACAAGAGGTGTATTATTTTAATTTTACCTTCATTTAAAAGTATTGGTTAAAATCACAGCTTACCACAAAATTAGATTCATGCCTATTTTCTTTGAAATATTATCACATTATACTTAAAAGTCAATTGAACCGCTGCCTTATATATGTTATCTTTTAAAAATTGAATGCTCTGTTTTTCAGTTAAATTAAAGCCGATGTATAAAACAAAACTGCATTGTCAGTTTATATGCTCTTTTTTATTTTTAATGTGAGCAACTAATTAAAAATAACATACATTATGGTGGTTTAAAACAACAAATTATACTTTCACATCATAATATATTATCCAGTAAACCTTAGTTTTAACTGTTGTTGATAAATAAAGTTAACAATAGTTGGGTGCTTTTATTACTCTTCGCCTTGTACTTGAATAATGATGAGCTGATTGTTATGGTTAGAACAGTAGTCAGTTAATTGTATTGCCCCACTACGTATTTGCTTTAACATTTGAAATTGTGTGCACGACACAATTTCCATTGCCACATAAAATCCTATTTACTGTACATTGCATTCTCAATTTGCTCCGAATGAGTTTTTTTTCATTCGATACTATTCACATTAATGATATGAATAATGTTTTTGGCATGGAGTATGAGAATGTACAGCATTGATCTTTTTTTTATCAAACTGCGGGGGTCTAAGATAGGAAGTAAAGGAGATTTAAGGTTTTTAATTACTTAAATGATTTAAATGCTTATATATGATGCGGTCAGCGAAAATGAGTCGGGTGGCGGTAACGACGTTATCGAAACAAATTTATACACTATTTACTCCAATTATTTCCTCATTTAATGTAGCGTGCGTATCATTAATATGCATTAATTTCGATAGCAAAGGTCAGAAGTAACACACCTAATCTCTTTAGCCCTTAAATATTGTGAAATTAACACATGTTACTGTTTTGTTACTAGTTTAGTAAGGTAAGTTTTCCCGAGCGGAAGGTGTCGCTAGTCGCCATTTTGTGTAAACAATGTGGTTTTGATCTCGGAAATGTCCTTGTTTCTTCAAATAATTTTAACATAAAAGCTGTATTGTTGGACTTTATACATGGCAAACCAATTCCAGCAGGTACGTATGGCATTCCTGTTATTGTCACTGTTTATCTTTCCAATTATTTTTCTTTTCTTTGTAAAAATTATCAGCAGGGTAATTTTGTGAGACAACATATTCAAGTAACGGCAATTTGAAATCGTAACTTCTTTATAAAATAACGTTAAACACTCACATTCATATAATAAGTGTACTAGTTTTAATAAAAAAACGTTTGCAAAGGCTTTCACTTTTTTTCTAAATGCGAACAAAATTATGCCAGTAAATGTTAATGGAAGCCTCCAAAACATGTTTAATGTGTTTTGCATTTTACATTTAGACCTTATATGTTGAACTCATGCCTGCGCATTGATCGCACTTAAAATTATGTGTTTGCGTGAGTAATTTTTAAAATTGTCATTGAAACCAATAAACATTTCTAACTATAAGTATAAACAATAACAATTGGTAAAGAAACTTGACCGCGTAAACAAACTTAAAAAAGTACGTTGTATTCTTCTAGACGTTTCTTATGATTTGTGAATTCTGATTTGCTGGCTTTAAGCAGGTAGCCTAAGAATCCCAGACAGTTGCGCTGTTTCTTATATCATAGACCGATTGTTTTTTACGAGCATTGGATGAATTTAAGGCATGGCCTGATTGGCCTCATTGATTTATTACTGTAATGTCATTTGACCAACCAAAATATCTGACAATACACATGTATTTAGGAAATTGTATTACTTGAAATAATATTTAATCATAAGATGAGTACATACTATTTTTAAACTAAAATTGAACTTGTTAATATTGTGTTTTGTTGCAATTTTTTAATCAAATATATATTAAAAAATTTCTGGTGGAAGTTGTACGAAGTTTTGATATGTGATGTGTTTAGAAAAAGTATTAATGTAATGTTCACTGTTCATAAAACACTTAGGTTGGCTAGATCGACCAGAAAAAGGTGTCTGTGATGCAACAGCAACAACTAGATTTGTTTGTTTGTTTTTTTTTTTTTCAGAGACGCAAGTATTTTTTCTTGAATATAAAGGCTTGGCGCCAGGAAAAGGAGCCAATCCAGCTATATGCTTTCTCCGCCATTACTTTAAATACTATGGTCTTGGTGAGAGGTATGCTTAAGTCCATTTCAACAACAGTGATGGACAGAATAAACATAATACTGTCCTGGTGTATGCTGTGTGTAGAAAATTGACCGGTAAGTATTCTGCCTTAAAATGCTTCTACATAATTAATATACCATTCAAATGTTATTTTCTTTAACACTGGTACGATTTAATTTTATTAACATGGAACAAATGAGTGACTAGTAGTTTTCCAGAACTGAATGGGCTCATTTTCCACATTGTGTAAAAAACAATTCCAAAGTCTAATGTATTTAACAGAATATCTTCATTAGTTGGACATCTATGTTAAAATTTGTATTTTAAATTTATATGTTGAAGGAAAACACTAGGAGATCGAACACTCCTTGATGCTGGCAGGTCACATGATTTACCAAATGACTGGCACCTTTGGCTGTGGGAAAACAAATAGAGACATATGGATGCTGTAACCGTGCAGGTATTATGAATCATGTGATCATGTCACCAAATTACAGATACCATACAGAGCTTCAGAGATAAATCTCATGATAAATGCCACAAAAAATCCATACTATATGTATATTTTAATATAGAAAAACAAATCTTTTAAGGACTTGAGAGTTAATGTATGACATCAAATTAATTTAAATTATATTAAGTTTAAATGTATGACCTATAATTACAAAAAATCATGATGGAATTTTGTTTATAAATTAATACTTGTACTGTACTATTTATACAGGACACAACCACAACAGTCATGAAGTCGTGCCGGAACGACCATAACATGCGACAACTGCTTTCTTCCGTAGAATGTAGATGCACCCCGCGTTGAAAGCTTGCTGATAGTTGCGAGGTAAAAGTAAAATGTGGGAGGCTAGTTGTTAACCTTCAGACTGACGCCATGGCGAACCAAATACTTGGACAATATTTTAAGGTTCGTCCTTAGAAAGGCAGTGGTATCACCATTATGAAATCTGACAGTTTTGTCGTACAGCTGTTGCTAACCTGCCAATTACCTCTAGTTCCTAAATTGGGTCATCACAGACAAAAAAGAACGTGTTGAATGTTTTCATGTGTACACATTCAATAATGTTTAATCATAACTGGACAAAAGGAATGCGTTTTTCCATAACTGTTAAACTTAACAAAAGCTCTAAAATTTGTTTTAAGCTGATCAGGGCCCTATTTACAAAGCTTTATAGGGAAAACCTAAGATTGTTTAAATCACAAAATTCCTTAAATCTATGGATGTTTCATGAAGAAGTCTGTTTATACGTAAATGTTTTAAACTAGTAAACATCGCTTAGGTGTTAAGTATTCTAAGAGTCTGTAAACACAAATAATTAACACCTGTATAACACATAAGTACTATTTAAGGTAGAAAGATCCTAATGACTTCGGAAATACTCGCGAAATATCGGTTAACTTCGGCCCATTCGACACTTACCGTAAATCTAATCGACCTGATCCGAAACAAAAATTATTTTCGCAAAATAAACATTAAGTTTCGAATATTGAGTAATTTTCAATGAAATGTGTGAAATAAATGCTTATTTGTCTTTAAAGATGAAAGTAAAAATGTAGTTTGAAGAAAAACAAGGTACTCTGACATGGGGAATACCTTCAAATGATGTCATTGTTGGGAATTTCTGATTACATTTAATCATTACACTTTCGCGATATTTGTAGGGTATTGCCTTACACTTAAGTTTAAATAGTTATAAATAAACGTCCAACGATTATTAGTATTATTGAACATAATTATTCGTATATAAAAACATATCTGCGTAAAGGAGATACGTGCTCCTTGCTGTGAAATAACATTCATTCACACCAAAATGTTGGAAAAATAGTCAGTCGAGATGGGTGGAGAGCGGGACGTCGGGTGATCGAGTTTGGTGTTCTGTTGGATAATTTAAAATACTGTTCATTGTGTAAACTTGGGCCTGTTCCACTGAGGAATTTGACGAGATCTACCGCTGTAAAAAACATCTGAAAATTATGTATCGGCGAAATGATGATAATGGTCCAGGAGACACCTTTTTATCCAAAAACAGTGACATTTTACCAATAGTCACAAGCGTCAAGAAGATTCTTGATGAAGTTAGCACACAGCTTTGCCAGTTTTTTTAAACTTGATAACCCAATGTAATGAAAATGTCCATTGAATTTTTTGAAACACACACTTATAAAAAATGTTTATCATTTTTCTGAATTTGGTAACCACGGATATGTGAACCTCAGCTATTTACATTTTTATTTTAAATGTTTACACAAAACACTATTTCTTTAACATTAATGACAACATAATTCATGTAATATCTATACTGCTAATAAATTTTAATTATAAGAGAAACAAAACATGTTAACATAGAAGGAAAATATTTACTCTTTTACTTGTCTTATTTTTCATATTTTTTTTTATAACATAGTGTTGCGTCAGTCCAATTGTTATACCTTGAGATTTTTGTGGTGAACCTATGTCAATTTATACCCTTTTCCTCTCAGATAAGGTTATATTATATTTTGGTATTACTGATTTTGACATACTATGAGATAAAAGTAAAAAAAAATAATACAATAATTGGTGTTTAGCGTATTTTTACTGTAATGAAATCTGTTGTTTTTTACCATATGCTTAGCCAAATTTAATGTAATAAGTATTGTTGGTCAAATTTAGTACTTATATTAGTTATACTTTTTCATACGATACACCTTTAACGTATAAACTAAAGCTATTCGGGAATAAATAAAATATATTTTGACAATATGTCAGTCATTTTTGTAAGTGTACCCATCAGAATTTTAGGTTGAAGTCGAAAAATGAGGGGTTATAAAAAAAATCGCATTTTTGTTAAAACGTGTGGTTAGATTGTGTTTATATTTCACAGTTTAGTCTCATAATAGATTTAATTATCAAAGATAAGAAGAAAATCAAGGTCTGAAAAAAGTCCCATTAGGGTCTTTCCCTCTACCTTAAGATTTCCCTTAGGCCATTGTTGAATACTGGCCCAGTACATTTACCAGTATCTTATTATAAGTTTTACGTGAATCTTGTTTTCATGTGGACAAAACATAAGTATTCTTAAATTTGATAATTTGTAGTTGTTTTTGTAACGATGATTATGTATTTACCTTGTTTCATTACAAACTAAAATGTTTATGTATTATGTTATGGGTAATTGTTCTAGTGTTGTCAAGTTTGAATAAATGATACTAGAAACTGTTTGTTAGATTTTTTAACCTACGGTACGTTTAAGGATATAAGTAACACAAAATTATATTAATAATTGTGTGCATGTGTTTAATATTCAATCAAACAATAATAGTGAGCATTCTAAAACAATGAAGGTTGTTTCTATAAACACATGTGACATGCATTACTTAAATCATTGTTGCATGTTAGTTTGTTTTACCACCCCATTAGCATCTAAAATGCTGTTGCTATGGAGACTGTCTTTAACAATGTGTACATTCGATGAAACGAATCTATTATGCAACACCTGTAGTGTGCACATTAAAAAGAGGTATATTGGCCAAACGAAACAAATATTATGGATATCATATAAGTAACACAGTTTGTCATTCTTAAACACACATACATGTAAATTGATTCCAACAGGTTTGTAAAGAAATGTCATGACACTGCAATTATCACACAAATGTACTTTTATACGCTTCCAAATGAGATGCTTATATTCAAATGCAATGTGTTCACCAGGAATTTGGTAAAATAATTTAAATGTGTAACCTTACTCAGTTTTTAATCAAAATAAATACTTTTCTAATTCAGTTACCATATAAACTGTGTTTTGAAACATTGTGTGTGACAATGTGAGGAAAAAATGAAAAATAATTATCTATTGTTTACAAGTGTAGTATAGTCTTTGATAATAATGTTGTCAGTGTGTATTGTTTGTATATCAATATAAGTAATATAACGTGTGCTTTTGTGTTTGTATTTTGGCACAAAATTTGAAATCTTTTATTATACGGTAGTATCACGTTTCTGGCAATATCTCTAAACATATAAATGATATAAACATACTTTTTTCAGTGTTTTATTTCTTAAAGATAGTACTAAATAAAAATGCAAAAAAAACACACTGAAAATGTGATTTTGCATCCATAGGACCCAATTTTGCAGCACAGGTCACATATACATATATATATTGCCTGCTGCAAGGCACACATTTCACCCCTGATATGTTTTACACTATTATTCTGAATGGGGATAGGCATGTTTTTAAAGCTATGGTTCAGCAAATTCTAGGGGAACGGGGATTTTTATTTCAAGATGCACCTACTACAAAATATATACATGTGGCTCTTTATATGACAAACATGGTAACTTTCTTGCACTCGATATCTCTGTGACTATCGCTTTATTTTGCTTACGTTATATGGCCCGAATAATGATACACCTTCATTTGTTACTGACATCTTTGAAACTATTTAAAGATTTGATTATATGCGATGATTTTAATCTAGTTATACATCCCGAATTAGATTGTTTAATTATAAACATATTAATAACCCACGGCTAGAAATAAAGTATCAGAACTTATAAATTGTCATAATCTTGAAGATCCCTTCAGAAACATTACTCAACAAAGTGAAGATTTACTTGACGTAGAAACAATCAAATTCAGCAAGATAGACTTGATCTATTTTTAATACATTTTTCACTCTCTTATATTACATTAAAAATAACTTTTATCACTTTTACTCATAAACCAGGCCTATGGAAACATAACAAGCAAAACAAACTTCAGGAAAGCACTTAATTGAATAAAATGAAACAATCAGATGACAATATTGAAAAATTATAATATTTCAAAATGGAAATAAATGATTTACAGAACACACAATTAAAAGGCTGTTTGATAAGATCAAATGTTCAATGGCTTTTGGAAGGTGAAAATATATAAATTTACAAAATGAAGAAGGTAATGAAATAACTTATCAAAAACATATCCTTAACACAATAGCTACATATTATCAGTCACTTTATAAGAAGAAATATGAATGTAGTATTAAAGATTTTAACAAAGTTGTTAATGGAATAAAATTAAACCAGAATAAGGCGAAATCAATTGAAGGTTATACAAGTTGCTTCAGCAGTTTTAAAAAACTATGTCGATCAGCTAAAGCCCTGGTAGTTCTAGTTTTAGTGCAGATTTTTATAAAATGTTCTGGACAAAAATGTGTGCTTTTGTTGTTAGAGTCTTAACGGCATTGTCAACCAGATGATAAATAATCACGAAAAAAAGAAAACTTTGAAAAAGTCGTAAAATATCTACATTGGTGCATTATATTGATTTCCAACAATATTCCTGATACATTACATTACTTGAACAATGTTGACATATTGTCATAGTTTCAATATTTTCCACTAAAAATCACCTGGGTATGTCTACCAGGTAAAACTATAAATAAAGTGCATACATTTATCATTTTCATCACGTGATTATTCTACCCACGACTGGCGCATGCGCATTTGTTTCGGTGTCGAATTCAAAATGGTAAATATTATAGATAAATGTCAGTATATTCACGAAAACACCGTGGTAATTTGCACAATGTTTATGTTTTTCATGAATAACTGTACTTCGAACCGTAATATAAATTGTCATAAACTGGACAAGTCATGTTGAAGGCCGTCTGTGAAACATGCTGCACATTATTAAAAACTTGAAATATATAATACACTCAACAATTAACAAACTCAAAATCACTTGTTTCGTTTCTGACCATTTGCACAGTAAAACCATGTTACTTTGTTTATAATCGCCTATGTTTTCTCAGTGTTTTTATTCAATCTTGAAACAACACTAGCATAGGTTTATCAGACGACCTATGCCATTAAAATATATTACTGACCACAATGACAAATTATGCATATGAAAACAATTCCTTTTATGGAAGACGAGGACACGAACTGTCTTTAATATTTGGTGTGTTTATTTTTGCGCGGAAATATCACATGACTTGTTATATTGTTAGAACGGGAAATCCGTGGTATTTTTAAAATGAAAAAGCCCACTGTGCACGTGAATGGGTAACTTAACACACAAATGCTTATTTTTAGGTTTCATATAGTTGTTATCGTATATATTTATGTCATTTTATTAACTTTTATGCCGATATACGTTGAGCAGACTGTGCATACAAAGTCATTATCTGGTTGATAATCCCTTAAACGTCGATAACGATGAGACAATAGTTTTAAACGTTATTATACCACTGACCGATAACACAAATAAACTCCTCCCATCTTCTGTAACATCATTTCACTGACTGAAACTGTTTAGCTCCGCCCATATAAACGAAAATCATGCTACCGTGGCACGTGCATGACTCTTTAGTCCCGCCCACTTCTCGGAACTACTTTTTGTAGGCATGGAATGGCGTTTACGTCGTTAAAATGTAAACAACAAATAGATCTATACAATATAATTGACTGGAAAAAACATTCAAACATTATCAAGAATTAAGTTGTTGCGACAAATAAGCAGTATGCAAAATCTACAGCACAGACTAACACAGTCAATAAAATCTTAAAAAGCTTCTATTTTTAAAAGCTGAAACACAATCAGATATCAGAAAAATTGAAATTCATGAAAGAAATTGGTGGCATTGTGTGGCTGTTTGTTGTATCTATACATAAGAAATGGCGAATAATATGAAACCAAATCACTCAGACCATAAATTGTATTAACAATTAAACATAACTCAAAGTAGCTAATTATAAGTAACTACCTATACACAATCACATAGGTTCAGGGAAACCATTGTTGTTGTTACAGTACAGTGTAAGTGTAAGTCTTACAAAAATAACTACTAACATCATGTTTTTGTATCACTTCAATACAAATGTAATGTTTTAGGAGCAGTTTTTTTTTAAATATACACTTAAATTTAAATATTATAATCATAAGAAATCAAACAATCTAGCCAGGTAACAATTTAACAATCACTTTATTTAAATGAAAATTTAAAGTACAAATAAATGGATTAAGAAAGGGCATTAACAATTAAAAACAATAGGTATTAGTGAAAATGAATTAGGAACTATTGCAAAAAATATATAGTTTAGTTTAGTATATTTTTAACATACATCGAGGCAATAATGCCCATGAGTACACATGAAGTACAAATATCATATTAAAAAAGCACATGTTGATGAAAACAGGTCAAGTAAACAGTAAACAGTAAACTATTATATGTCGGGTTAAAGCATCATATAAGGAAATTATATTAATACACATCGCTAATGTATGTTGGCATAATTATACAGCAGCAAAGATACATATACTTTCAAACCAAAGTGTCATCTTATTTCATATGTGTCGGTTTATAACATATAATATTTAAAAGCCGTGAGAGGCGTACAGTGATTCTTTTTGTAATAATTATAGTACATAATTTATAAGGTCAAAAGATTTATTTATAAGGATAGCTAGGTTTCTATTAATATTACAGTTAGTACATTTAAGGAGCTCAATAAATGTTGTCATATTTTGGTCTAACATAGTAAAATGGTTTTAAATATGTTTTTCTTAGTTCATTATTCAGCTTACATTTGAACAAAAAGTGGAATTCATCTTCCAAAATGTTACATATGCAACACATTCTATTTTCTTGTGGGATAGGTCTTGGTTTGTGCCATCTACCAGCCTCTATTTCTATATTATGTGCAGACATTCTTAGCCTAAATAATGCAAATCTGCAACTGTCTATGTTAACTTGGTATAGATATGGTTGCATTTGGAAATCAGCAAATATACAATAAGATTTAGCTCTTGATGACTCATTAATACCGTTAAGCCAATCTTGCAGAAAGTCATCATGTAATCTTTGTTTAAATAATAGCAAAAATAGGTTTACATCCCCAACACCTTGGAAAAGCCATTCAGAATTAAATAATAATGATTGCAGTAAAACTGTCACCGTGTATGGCCATGGTGTGGAGTCATGTGTGCTTTCTATCCTTTCATATATATTATCATAAACTAGTCCCACATACTTAACATTTTCCATTTTTAAAATTTTAAACCAATATTTAATTACACACAGGTAAAATATAATTTTTAGTGGCGACCTTCCTAGTTCTCCATAGGCAAAGTTATTTTGCGTTTGGGCTCTTATTCCGTATTTTATTAACTTGTACCAAATTACATCTGAACTAGGTAATCAAATGCTTTAGTAAAATCCACGTAAGCAACACACACATTTTTATGATTATTTAAAAGATGCATTATGGTGTTATGAAAAACAAATATATTGTCCACAGTACCCATTTCACTTCGAAATCCTGCTTGTGCCTCAATGTATACATGATATTTTTCGGCCCAAATATTCTATATATTATTCAAAACTTTTGAGAAAAGCTTTCCCAAAGTGCATAGTAATGTTATACCTCTGCAGTTTCCTGGTACATCAGTGTTCCCTTTTTTATGAATATGATGGTCAGCAAGAAATTATTCAATTAAACGAAAATTAATAGTTAAATGCGTTTTGGAACTCATAGAAAGATAATCTGCTTATTGATACAGTAAGACATGTCCACTAGAAGGTGTATAAAATTTCACATCAATAATTGTACTGTTGCAACAACTTTCACATGTCAATTCGTTGCTTTCACTGGCTGTAAACCGGAACATATTCAACAAATTCAGTCACCTTTTGAAAATAACTTACAATAACATGAAAAACATATGTACATAAATGATTCAATTAATTATTTAAATATTAAAATATTTGGCTCTTAAATGTTTATTTAATAAGAAAGGCCAAGACCAATTATAATGTGCACATAAGTCTCAACCTGGTATTATCAGGACACTCACCAACTGCTGACTACTAGGAAGCACATGATACAGACGCTTTCTTGCACACGTCGTTGTCCTACGAATATTTTGGAGCACAAAAGACACCATGCGAGAACACATCACCATCACAGCAGGCTGCATCTCGGAACGCTGCAGTTGCGTTCCCCACCTACATTGACATCACACGTGGGGGATATTTTTTCAGAGCAATCGTCAATATCCCAACATAAAACGCATTATGCACTGATGGCAATGTTGATTAACGACGCATTTGATAATACATCCAATAAATTATATTTTTAACACATATAAACTCTTGAAAAGTCTTTCATGTCAACTGCAGTTTACTTATTGTGTGTGTTAATAGATAAAATGACGTAAATGTATTTATATTGTGTTCAATATCACAATGAGTAAAAATGTATTGCTTCATTTTGTTTGCATATATAAAATGTGTGTTAAAATGTGATTGTTGATGATTTTATCTATAACTATTTTGCATGCGTAACTATGCATCGGCGCAAGTAGACGTCACCAGGCTGTATAATTTGCATAATTGTGTTGTACTGTAAAGTGCTAAATGTTTGCGATTATTTTTTCTAATGAAATCAACATTTTCAGAAAAGTGGCATAATAAATAGAAAAGCATCGCCTTTTACTACGCTATATCGGAATCGCCTGATAACATATCATATAAAAATTCACCAACCATATATTCTCTATTTATCATACCACTTTGCTGAAATCGGCCTGATTCAAAGCTGCCTGATACATATATTTTTTATATCAGGTCGCTAGCTTTTATGTCAGTCAATGATTGCATCTACGTCATATTACTCGGAATCAGTAGTTTTATTAAAAATGAATAAGATTTAACAAAACAAACAATTTGATATCAACAACGTATACAGTTTGTGTTGTTTAATCGTCATTAATCACAAACACGTTTTGTTTAATATTTACATAAACGCGCATTTTGTTAGTGTTAAAACGTCATCAATAGAACAATAAATGATTCATATACAATTATTGTAATAAATTCCAAATAAATACACTGTATTCGCTACACAGGATCGGTTTATATTGAGCCTAAAACATTTTTACCAAAAATGAACACGCTTTAGTCAATCTTGACACGATCTTGTAAATGTCATTTTCAATACACAACTTCAAAATGGCGTCTCCAAACAATTCGGTGACGTGTGTTCTCCGATAAAATTGATCTTTGCAATCAATTTCAGTGTGCATTTACCAAACATTGAACACGCTAATGTCAATACTGACACGAACTTGAAAAGGTCAATTTCAATATACAGCTCCAAACTGCCGTCTCCAAACAATTCGGTGACGTGTTAGCCGATAAAATTGATCGATGCAATCAATTTCAGTGTGCATTTTCGTATTTATCTAAATGAACTTGTGTGTAATTTATGTATTCATAGTGAAAACAACTCATTTATCATTACGAAGTGTTAATAATAAGATATTATCCAGGCAAATTTTAATAATCCATAACTACATGAAGATGAACGTGTAAAAGCCGGCTCAGCAAAATCAGAGCAGCTCTTAGTGTTTAAATATAACAAAAATCAGCGCGTTTGGTGCTAATTCTAGAAATTCTCGGCAAGCCTCGTCGTTATATTATTCTAAGCCTATGTATTACACAAGACCACGAAGTAGCCTGTTATTCTCTATACATCAAAGCCTTATACATAATACATATATTAATACAACTAATGTACGTGACACCAATACTATAATTCGTCCCATTCTCGGACTTGCTTTGTAACGAATGTACATAGCGCGCGACAATGACGTCATGTTACAAATATTATTAGTTACATGACTTCTTACTGACCCTGCACGGTGTGATGCAGGGTCAGTACATTAATATTGGACGAGACCGTATCTCTAGCTAAATATAAATTGACTACCCTTTATCATACCGTACGGGGTCAGTAAGAAGCAATATAACGAATTTATCTTAGCGAGTACAATTATTTTTCCCCTTATCTCGCAAGCATTAACGAAATAAAACCCATAACACTTAGCTATACTGTATTTAATGACGTCATCGTGTTTATTTTTGTGACCTCATTTTATGTTTATTTTAAAATAATGATTATACTGACTGGTTATTGACTCTTACAAACATAGTATGGAATAATATACGGTCAGCAAGTGACCAAGTTAAACCAATGAAAGGCGAGTTTTCATCCGATCTTCACCGAACGTCATTAAATTGTTTGCGGGTATTATATCTTGGTCAAGTTGAATTATTAGCCCAATATTTTCCTGTTTAGCCGTTTCACATTCTAAGTCCAACAGTTTGTATCGAATCTTCACCAAACTTGACGTCATGTCCCGCTGGACCCTCTGGTGCTAATAGAGTATTGTGTGCCGTGCTAGTCTTGTTAGACATACCAAGGATAAGTGCCTTATCGTTCATGAATCAAGCGAATGTATTATTATTTAAAGATTTATATAAACGCGTTGTGTTAAATAACATACTAAGCCTGCATGTTTAATTTCCAGTAAGATCTACGTCTATGGTTGCTCAACAAAATGCAAATGAAAATCAACCGTAATAAAAACTCTCGCATTTCAACACACGATTAAACATCACTGGATCTAATAAAATTGAATACAAGTTTAAGGAATCGTCACAACCATAAACAAAAGTTTAGAAGTACAGATATGTATTAATTTAACAAGAAATCACTGTTCTCTGAAACGTCTGCATTCGTTATGTAATGCTCAAAGAACAATAATGTCTGTCTTGAATACAGTTATAATAAGTTCGTAGTTTTCGATCCATCTTACTTCGCTTCTTATCTGAAATTGCTTATATATTGAAATAATAAATCTTAAGTTGTATCTAAAACAAGATAAAGATTAAAGTAAATATGAATAATGATTAGATAATGTTTAGTATAACTTGAAACTGGAAAAAAACAGTGTAATATTTAATATAAGTTGTGTGATTCAAACGAGGCCATCTTATATAATTAACAAAATTAATATACTTTATGATAAATTACATCTGCAGCATATCAAATATACGATGCACTCAACTCAAGCAATCAAACCAACTCCGAAAACAACTCCAAGTGCAATGCTTTTCATTTCTTCTTTGGTAAGTCCTGTGGAACACATATGTTGATATACGCACGTATACATGCATGTACATACACGCAATTACAAGACATAAATACATACGCATATGCAGGTTTGTATCAATAACACATACTACGGGTTAATTAAATATTATCTTATATAAAATGACTGATTCTGACGAAATTCCAGTGAGTGATGTTGACCACCAATACATAAACAATGTTGAAATATAGTTTAAACATCCGTTGTAGACAAGTGATATGCACACCACACTGCATATAGCGTATATTTTCCAGTGATAAACTTGAGCATTATAGTTCGTTAGTCCACAACGAGAAGTTGAACATTCTAAATTTATGTTCTAAATTAGTTCCGACAAACACAGTCATGGCTTTTGATATAGCAAACAAAATATATCATTCCGAGAACGATCACAATTGTAACTGGTGCAATGATCCATAACCGAAATAGTTGCGTTGAACTCATTGTTTCAGAAAATGTAGAATTTAAAGACTTTGTGGTATTGGGTGTGGTTAATTCATACATAATGGTTGAGTTGGACTTTTTGGTAGTTGTCATTTCTGAAACGACATAATCATGCCCGCCGTATTTATGTTATGTTTAAAATGTGGGCAAATCTATGTTAGTGTCTTCAAACTGAAGGGCCAATATACAAAAAGTATATTAGACTTAATTGACCGTCTGTTCTCTTTGTGACTGAAACCTTTATAACATATGTGTATATACTAGCACCATTTAGAACTCATTAGAATATAAGCAATATTTACCTGTCGTAGTCATAGACGGTAGAGATGATGAATCTGTAATGTAAGATACATTCATGATATATTCATGTTTATTAACTCGCATGCATTATACATCAATATTTATTTATTTATGTATTCATTTCATTTATTTATTTATTTATTTATTTATTTATTTATTTATTTATTTATTTATTTATTTATTTATTTATTTATTTATTTATTTATTTATTCAATCACTTACTCACTCTTAGGATTACTCACTCGCTCACTAACTCAATAACTCACTCACTCACTCACTCACTTAGTTATGTAGTAACGTTTCTTTTAATTAATTCACCAAACATTAATTTAGTTATGAAAATTTTTAAAATGAACTATTGTTAATATCTTAACAAACGTCCAAGAAGGCAACTCATTGAGCATTTACTTACATGTGACATTAATAAGGTAGGAGTTGCTGTACTTCGCCCCCCCCCTCCCCCCAATGTTAGCGCAGCAACGCCAGCTTTGACCGTCATTTGACTTTTTAATCTATTTGATAGCACATGAATAATTATATATTGAAAAACAAACACATTCCAAATATTCCGGAAGCTGTGACGGAGATGACATGCAGGCGCCAGTATTAAAACTTAGCACTGCGGCCGTTTCCTCATATTTACTCCCATTGTCCGTTTTAAGCCAGTCCCCACTTACTACTTGTGATTAAATTGCGCAAGTAAAATTGAGTCTCATTCCAAGTACCACTTCGTCCACATTTGCGGTCTGTTGTAGTTCTTGTCCAACAGAGACTGTATTAATAAGAAATTAATTAATGCTAGGTACTTATTGGATATATTTGTTTCAAGAGCAATTCAACATCTGAATTGGACAACGAAACAAAACAATGAAATAGTATAATCTAAAGGAAATACTTGTGAATATGAACATACTTGTTTAACAAATATGCACAGTTATAATTAAAAGTGTATGCATATAGCCATCCATTATCACATATAGTTGAGCTGTAACCAGGCGATCTGTTTGTAGTATTGGATTTGTCGGTCAGAGCAGTTGACGTTCGAATATCTAATTTTAGAGCGATAAGGGCCGTTGTCGTTCGGCTGTAAAAGTATAAAATGGACAACAAGCATCTCGTTTAACTGTGCCAAATAAGAGTACCATGAGGGAATATTTATCGCACTATTGTTTTACCGTCTTCAATATTCGTGACCAAACACACCACATAGGTTAAACAAATCATCATATTTAAGTGTGAATACATTTAAAAAAAGTATCAAAACAAATACAATTTTATACTAGGTCGTTGAAGATGCACTGTTTTTTATTATTTTAATTTTGTGCACGACCGCCATGATATCACTTGTTCAAATATATTTATAATTATTTTAAAAGTTAATAAACGTTTAATTTGTATTGACAAAAAACGTAGCTATCATTTATTTGCATTTACCGCAAGTTTCTTAAATGTCAATAAAAACGTGATTATAATTTTGAAGACATTTCACATATGTATATATATATATGTATTGATAGAATAATGTAAACTCTTTAAATCCTATTTTATACATTTCAAAAAATGTTCACTCAACACATGTGTTCGACATATTGTAAATATACGACTAGCACTCTTAATAAACCTCATTCGTGTCATTTTTAAAGAAGATAACTGTTCATGCTATGCAGTGCGATTACATAATAGCAGTGAATGAAACGCGATCATTTCCACTTTTGACAAAGTGAAATGAAACATTGGATATCATTTTATGTGTTCATTATATCTCATTTATGAATACTTGTTGAAGATAGATGGAAAATTACTTGGTTACTGTTTTGTCGTCGCAACTATTGTTAAATAAAATAATTAGTATGAGTTGGATGATTGGTAAACTGATTTCTTTTTAATTCACGTTATTGTGTCCGTATGTTAACAAGTACACACACTGAAATGACGAAATCTTTAACCGAATCGGGCAAATACGCAACCTATGTCACATGTGGAACATAATCGTCTAGTATTCTTACGTTTTGTGTTGTCTTGTTATATTTTGTTAAAAATATGCTCAGTGTTCACAAAGTCAAACATCACACTTGTCGCTACTAAATAAAAAATATCTTATTAAATGATATTTATTCGTCGGACACGATATATAAAGGAAGTATAATTTGAATCGGATCCATGAAAGAATCACTACTTCGTCGCAAGCTCCACTTAGTGTTTTCCCAAGGTGCAATATTGAGTGTTTTCCAATGGGGAAACACAGTATGTGTTCTTGAAAAATAACCAAGCATGAAATAAAATAAAATAATCAATCCGTTGTCTGATCCACGTCCATGAAATACAATACGAATACACTGAATTCAGCAATATCCTCTTTTTATTCGGAAATAGTTTACTTTTACTACAAGTTTAAATACAGCATACGTTGATTATCATCTACTGAACTATTTAATCCATCCAATCTTATTTTGGATAATATACAATTTCAGAAGACACAATCTCATTAGAAATGCACTCAGAGCTTTGATGTTCATTTTGATTTAAACTTACATAAATACATATACAGCCGTTTACCAAATGAGTTGATTGGATAAGTATAGCTCTTTCGAAAACAAAACAGAACTTCGAATATAAATATTGTAAAAACACAGAATGACGATCTTGTGTTTAATATATTTAGCATTGTTTATGTTAAGAGTATGCTGCTATGATCAATTAGCTCAGGTTGGAGAACAACATGTGCGGTTGTCGTTCGATTATAGTTGGAATAGCAATGCAGTAATAAAGGTGGAATGTTACAGAGAAGGTACTATAATAGGAGATTGCAATTTATTTGGTTGTACTATTGAGACACAAAGTGGTGTGTTCAATATGTCTTCAACACCGGGCGTATTGACAGTGTATGTTCATATAATTACATTCAATGACAACACATCTGGAACTTACAGATGCACAAAAGCAAACAGCAACGAGTCGAAGACAATCAATATTCAAATAACAAGTAAGTCATTACAATTGCATGTGTTAAAAATACTACCACAATTACTACTGTTACAAAAAAATCGCTACTACTGTCATCGCCACCGACACCAGCCACGCCACCACCACTACCACCACCACAACCACAACAACAACAACAACAACAACACTTACTACATTCAGTAGTAGTAGTAGTAGTAGTAGTAACAGTACTACTACTAGTAGTAATAGTAGTAGTAGTAGTACTTGTTGTATTAGTAGTTGAAGTAGTAGTAGCAGTAATAGTAGCAGTAGTAGTAGTAGTAGTAGTAGTAACAGTAGTAGTAGTAGTAGTAGTAGTAGTAGTAGTAGTAGTAGTAGTAGTAGTAGTAGTAGTAGTAGTAGTAGTAGTAGTAGTAGTAGTAGTAGTAGTAGTAGTAGTAGTAGTAGTATTAGTAGTAGTAGTAGTAGTAACAGTAGTAGTAGTAGTAGTAGTAGTAGTAGTAGTAGTAGTAGTAGTAGTAGTAGTAGTAGTAGTAGTAGTAGTAGTAGTAGTAGTAGTAGTAGTAGTAGTAGTAGTAGTAGTAGAAGAAGAAGAATTAATAGAAGTTATAGTAGTACTTCTAGTTATTGATGTTGTTGTGGTTGTTTTATTTAGTAGAAGTAGTAGCAGTAGTACTAGTATTAGTAGTAGTAGTAGTACATGTAGTAGTAGTGGTAGTAGTAGTAGTAGTAGTAGTAGTAGTAGTAGCATAAGTAGTAGTAGTAGTGGTAGTAGTAGTAGTAGTAGATGTAGTAGTAGTAGTAGTAGTAGTGGTAGTAGTAGTAGTAGTAGTAATAGTAGTAGTAGTAGTAGTAGTAGTAGTAGTAGTAGTAGTAGTAGTAGTAGTAGTAGTAGTAGTAGTAGTAGTAGTAGTAGTAGTAGTAGTAGTAGTAGTAGTAGTAGTAGTAGTAGTAGTAGTAGTAGCAGTAGTATGCAGTAGTACTTGTTGTTGTTACTGTTGTTGTTGTTTTTGTAGAAGTTCTAGTAGTACTAGTTGTTGCTGCTTCGGCTAGTTGTTGTAGTATGAGCAGTAGTAGTAAATTACACCGCAATGATATAATAACGATACATGTATATAGGTCTTAACGAATTACGCCTAAAATGTGTACATCATGACTTTTATAATTTACATTTTCAGTGCAACTCACCTCGTTGGAAATGCATCCACCGACTAACTTTTCGTACCCTTTTTACAATGAACTATCGACCTATATGTGTGTCACTTCACAAACAAGACCTGCTTCAATTATTCAGTGGTTTATTGATAACATAATAATTACAGACCATGTTGATTATGTAATCAGTTCTGACAGAGCAACAAGCATGTTGAAATATATTCCATCATCAAATATCAGCACACATGTGTCATGTGTTTCGACATATGTGTATAAAACTGTCAATAATACACTTCATAACACTACTAAAATGGATATTCAATGTAAGTTATTTTTATCACTTTAATATACATGTGATAGAAAGCGTATAAATAGCGTGTTAAATAGTTTATTAAAAATGTGTGTCTGTGGCGTGGGGCATTTATATTGTTTTTTATTCAGTATCACTATACAATAGTTTTGTTTTCCTTTTCATGTGAGGAATGCTTGTACATATCTTCGTACACATGCATGCTGATTGATTACTCCTCAAGGCGGATGCGTTGTGTGCATATAAACGTGATTCTTTTCAGACTCAAATATACATAATTCTTGTTTTAGTTAGTGTTTCCAAACCTACCGTTTCAATGAATAACGTTGATGTATCGGGAAGTTTAACTGTAATAGAATGTAAACCGGTGGAGCTGAAATGTTCGTATTCAGGGTACATCTCCATCATACCGATGGATTTATCTCAGCGAAGCAGTTAATGGCGCCGTTTTAGCTAGACAGTACAATCGTTCTTCCAATGGTTTGACCGTCTCTTGTGAAGCCAGCAACATGTTCTATTTCCTAAATGGAACCACGAGTACAAGGTCTTCGAAATCCAATACTTCGCATACATTGAATGTGCTATGTAAGTTCATGTACTACATGTAATGAGTATGTGTATAAATCATATGCAATGCTTAGTTATAATTCCCGTTAACACCAATCCGTGTTAGGATAATTATTTCGTTCAATCGTTAAATCATTAACCGTGTTAGGATAATTATTTCGTTCAATCGTTAAATCATTAACCATTGTAAGCATGGACACGTACATTATGCAAACATTGATATATTTACATCTTCAGATCCTACAGCAAGACATGGTGTGGATATGTTATGCCTTTGACATTGTGGAAGGAACTACACAGGAAACAGCAACAAATAAACTGGTTGCCACTGTTTTATGTATGTTTATTGTTATGCATATACAAGTACATATATTAGTTAATGCAACAATATGAAAGCTTATTTCTTCTTGCGGAAAAAGTTTCAATCTCTACAAATGCAATAATGCACGACATACATGGTTTAGTGAATTATGAAAATACTTAAAATATAATACCAATACCGTCATATCAACACTTGCAGATGCTCCTGTCGTCCCCGCTATCTCGTTTGGCATGCCTGACCAACCCAGTATCGGGAATGTAACGACCGGTTGCAGTGAAACCGTAATATAAGGCAGCTCTCTTCAGCTGGTGTGCTCTGCTGAGAGCCGACCAGCGTCCATATTTTTATGGGGTTCTGTAGACAACGGAAACATTCGCAGCATATCCAATATCACAAGATCGACAAACAAGAAGTATACATGTATAGCGCAGAATACAATGGACGCTACCTTGAAAGAAATTATTGGAATCAACAATTCATCAATTTATCTATGCATGAAACTATCCATTATAACACACATTTAATGTTCTTTCAACAACAATATATTAGTATTAAAAGAAGTATCTGTTTGCATTGTCTTTCTTTAAACGGTTCTCTTACTTCAGATGGTCCCCATAATCTGACTGCGATCTACAACACAACCACGATGATAGACCGTGATCTTACGGTTGTGGAAGGCTGGTCGTTTACTAAATCATGCTTCTCCAGCAGTATGCCAGCTGCTGTCATTTCTTGGCATGGGCCTGGAACAAATCAGGACAATGTTCTATTTATTAATGATGTGACAATATATATGGGCAAGATGGTCACTTGTACTGCCACTAACTATATGACGGATGATCTCGGAGAAAAAAAAACACAAATTCAGCAACCCTCACGATTAACCTTGATGTTCTGTGTAAGTATTCGATAAGACAATACACTTAGTACCCTTTCGTTTATTCAGTAAATATTATTGTATTATAATTATAATATCCCTGCGTGAATATATTATGCCAATATCACATACATATTTTTAACGTTAAACAGGTATCTTGGTCCTGAACCACAGATACTTTAGTCTGCATGTCTTGATTTATTTATAGTGAACCCCTCTTGTGAATAATTATTGTGCTTTCAAAGAAGGACAACTGGTGAACTGTTTCCGATCCTCCAGTGGTTCGGCTTTCAGAAAAACTTCAGGTGCTCATTTACACAAATCTAACGGTGTTGTGCAACTTGTCCCGTGATGGTAACCCTCCAGCCAAAAAATTTACCTCGATGAAAGTTGGCACAAACATCAATATCAGTACAGAGCAATCTCTAGTTTTCAAAAACGTTAGTTTAACGAATGAAGGCGAATACAGATGCTACGCAGCAAATAAAATGCAGCCCATTGGGAGCGAAGCTGACTATGGTTACAACCAATCGAAGCTTTTCTTAGATGTCCAGTGTACGTTTATCTATTCAGTTCGTTTTATTTTATATTATGTCTGAAATTTCATTGTATTATCTTATTTCACTTATTTGTACTCACAACTTAGTTCACAGTGTTTACAGTTTCTTGATTAGTAGACATACTAATTACAAGAAAAATATGTCCACACAATGGATAATTAAGCATTTTTGTGAATAGTTCAACTAAATTGTTTATTGTTCTATACAGTAAGTTTTGCAAACAACATTGTGCAGTAGGATGGTAACATAATAATTACATGCGATATATTGCTTGCGTAAGGGCTAATAATCATGTGTTGCCTCACTGTTGTTGTATCTGATTATCAAGACATGTATATAAACAGTGTTTTTACATCCACTTAAATACAGATATTTTTCAGACGGCGCAAGCATAGGAAGATTCAAAGCAAACAGTTATCAAAGCTCCATCACTGTTGGCCAAGGTGAACCCATAAAAATTGTGTGTGAAACAGACGGTGACCCGAAACCTGTTGTTCGTATCGTTAATGCAACAGGTGGCAGTGAAACACTTTTAATAGAGACAGAAGCACAGACAGCCACGTCTTACATTAACCGAGCCAGATGTGAATATGATGCCGGCAGTTATAAATTGCTGGCACCAAATAGATTTAACGAAGAACAACAGCAGCAGATACTTGCTGTCTTCGTTAATTGTAAGTAATATTTATACTATATCATACGGAATAACTAATGAATATAATCATTCCCAGCAAATAAATTTGTATTTATATGCTTTTTTTCCTGCAAAGGCTCACCAAGAGCGTCGCCATTTTCACCTCCAATAACAGATGTGTACAGTGCTCCTAACGACTCAGCTGTGTTCACATTTACAATAAAAGCCTATCCTGAACCAAAGACTTCGGACTTCACGTGGTACAAGCATGAAGATGGTGACTGGAAGGGTTTATCCAATGAAGGAAATATCCTGATCAATATCTCTGATAGCAAATTGCAGAAGCAGCTGACGATACTACGTGTGCACGTTGACGAGTATGCAGAATATATGGTGAACGTTTCCAATACAGTGGGTTCAATATCGGAATCCTTTACTTTGAATGAACGTTGTAGGTATTTATTGTACTAATGTTTAACACAATGAATGCATACAGTTGGTTGCATTGTATTTGAAAACAAAATTGAAGGCAGTATACTGAAGTATTATTGATGTCGATAGTGTAATATAAATACTTGTATTTCATTGCTTGTATATACTGTTATAGCCAGACCGGAAGTCCCACAAGAATTGTTTTTAAGCCAAGAATAACAAACGGAACTAGTCATTGAATGGGTTCCTGGTTTTAATGGCGGAGATGAACATAATTTTACTATTCGGTACAAAGCAGTCGATGTTGAAAACTGGATGGATATCGACATAGCAAGTTCTAAAGGCTACAACTGGACACTTGAAGGGTTAAAACCTAATACGGCTTACCAACTAAAAATGCTGGCGCAAAACACAATTGGCAAATCAGATTGGACGGAAGAAATAACAGAAACTACGCTTGTGGATGCAGGTAATTTCAAATGTTGAAGACACGTAATGAAACTGGCAACTGTAGACCGGAAACGGAAAATCCAATGATGTTTTAAGTTTATTGTTGTTTTCATTGTTCTGTTTGTTATATTACAGTTGGCAAGAGCTCCGCTGCACCTGCTATTGGTGGTACAATACGTGCTGCTGCAGGAGTTGGCATAATTATCGCTGTTATAGTTGTGATATGGGAGATACAGAGTTTTGGGTAAACCCAATTTTATAAAAATGATTCCTCTATTATAGAATAGTGTCGGACTTAAATGTCACATGACTGTTCGTGTGAAACTTTTTTCAAAAGATGTGATTAAATCTTACATACTTATGTATTGAATTTTTTTTTTTCATTACACTACTTCTGCTTTAGGATTGAAACCTTCTGAGTTGGTGCAAATTATGACGCAATGGTAAGCTATGATTTATAAGTGCGGCTAATAGTGTGTAGCACATACATAATTATAATTATACAATGAAAGCTTAAATGTCAGTTATTACCTGGCATATATGTATAACATACCACTTGGAAAATATTCAAACAACAATATTTTAAATTATTTCATATTATTGTGCCTTTATGTAACTCAGCAATATATTTTGCCTGTATCGATTAAAGATCACGTTCAGCAGTTAGCGAATGTACAGCAGGCAAGCACTGTGTTGTTTGTTTGTGCTCGTTGTCTGTGTATATATACAGTTTCATAAGAGCAGTATTACACAGTTTTCAAGTATCTGTTGTTGTTTTTTATTTATCGACATTGAAATAAATGTGTTAAAATATATAATAGAAACGTGGATATTATATATTTGTTATTTCAGTATTAACGAATATATTGTATGTTTGTTTTTAGGAGATAACACATGATAATCTCGTGCATTATTGATACAGACAACAATGCAAACAATCATTCAACTATTACAGGCCAAGTGTCTTCCAAAATATACCAAACACATGCTAACTCAGCAGAACAGTATGAAGACCTCGTAAGAGAGCCGTAAGTGAGATAATTGCATTCTGAATATTAACACTTGAACACTAAATATGCTTATATTAAGTTGTCTAGTTTTGTTATTTTGAACAGAGTTGTTTACATAAAGAAACAATGTATTTTATGATTACTGACATTTTCTTCATAAAGCGTGTTTGAAAGTCCTAACAAGAAAAAAAAGTAAATTAGTTTGTGCTTGTATTCAGGCGCAACAACATAACATCAGACCCAGACGGAAGTTGTGCCACCTGTAGATTTGGTAATGTATCAACTATCAGCAGGAAAACATGTCTATGCCCTGTAACAGCATATTAACAACAAAAGTGTATAGGACCTCTGACATAGAATTAGTATCAATGTATTACTTGAAGCAAGCGCTGAATCCATCGAGCAAATGATAAACATTTACGCGTAAAATCAGTCCATGTACGACGTTGGTGCAATCTAGTTTGTCGCGTTTATATTAGTAACGAATTTAATTTTGGAGTATGTTCATGCGATTATGAATGCAATGGTCAAACTGTTAATTTCATGATGTGCGCTAGCACATCGTACATAATTTGCCAGTTTGACCATTGCTTTCAACGCAACCAAAATTAAATTCAATCCTTATATTTACATTATATTGGTATTATTTCATAGCATTCCTTTATATTGTTTTTGTTGACTATGTATTTTATTGCCAGTCTAAGAGAAATAACACGCACTGCAGCTTCTTTATCACAACAGCTTAGTACCGCCCTTTGTAACCGAATTACACAAAACATAATGCAAAATGATATTAACAAAATAGTTCCCTACAAAATATCACTTTATTTCCTTATTTTACCTTCGATTTACTGCGACAAAATAAATTTAATGTGAACATATCATTTTTATTAATATTTCAATTTAAATCTTAAGTTTGCGATTTAAAAAATTAAGACAGCTTTTTAGCAGTCCCAAACACCTACAGTAGATCTATTTGAAGCTTAAAATGAAGGACACTGACTTGTAATGAATAAATCATATCGATACAAAACTAAAAAAGTAACTAACAGATGCAAAAAATACATGTGACATCAAGAATAGCTCTTATTTCGGCCGATTTAGCAGCCAACCTGAGTAATTCTTTAGCATCATATAAGAGGTGCTTTGCTAGTGAGCCTACAGTAAATCCACATCATGAATACTTCTAGGTCTAGACCACAATTGTTTTGCCACTTCAAAATGAAACAATTCCTATGCTATTTAGCAGATCCTGGACACTCCTGTTTAATTATTAACACAACAGATGAAAACTTAAATGCTTTTAATCCGACTCTAAAAATTTCACACAACTGCATATTGTTTGAATATAAAATCGTACAATAAATCCACACCATGCAGTAGCATTGTATCGAAATTTTAACTCGTCGCGAACAATGCAAAAAAAAACAACAACAAAAAACAACAAAAAACACAAAAGACATCACTAAACAAGTGATGACGTGTAAGCTATTTTAATGATGGCATCCACGCGGGTGTATCTAAGCTCTTTTGCTTTTACTGGGCACTTGTCAAAGAAAGGATAACATTTTAATATAAATATTAAAATAATTTTTTTCTTATTGTACATCAAAACAATTCGTCATTATAAACTGTGATATAATGGACAATAATGGATTATACATTAGACGACGATCTACATGAAGAGCAAATAGATACATCGATGCGAAATCAAATCCATTTGAAAGCTACTTTCCTCAACCGGTGCCGTCGTCATGAGGGTTTTGTGCGGTTGCGTCTAAGAAAAGTATCGCTTACTTAAAATACCTTACCATGTTCATATTAGATACCAGCGAAATGTTTTTTATAATAACACTTGTCGACCTTGCATGACAGAATACTATCCAGCAAAAGTGAAAAAAATGTCAAATTGATTATTGTAGAAGTAAAACAGGAACTTAATGTTAATTAATTATTATAAATTATAAAAACCCTAAATCGAACGTCAACAAAAAATGCAAAAACGTTTAACATTGAACATCATAAGGCATCTTAGTTCATGTAAATAAGAATAACATGTCAAAATATAATTTGCATGTAAAATAGGACACACATATATTACTACGCCGGTGATGAGGCATTGCGTTCATACGATTATGAATGCATACCCCTTCTCTATTAAAATGCCTATACAATGTAAATATTTTGCAACACGCAATTTGATTTTTACTCTACTTTTGTTCCTCAGATTCTTCAAATCCAAATCCAGAAAATAAATATGAAACATGTGCCGAAATAAATATCCGTGAATATTCGAGGCTACATGTATCTACTGAGGACAGTCGACAGTCAGGACTGGAGAATCGACAAATGTCCTCTATCGGAGAAACTGCATCAAAACGGGATTGCGAATACGTTGATTTGAGTCTTTCTGTGGTTTAAATGATGTGGTTAGCTTATAGTGTTTTTGTGGGAAAAAGAAACGAAAACATATATATTTAACATAATGGTATATTAGATAGTTTTCATATCATATCTTAAGCTTGCTTACTATTGAGATTTTATTTTGTTTTGCGAAAAGTTCTCCCGTGTTCAATACGTTACCGTACCGAATCGTTTTTGCATTAATTCATATGAATGTGATTAACATAAATCATGGTTTACATCATCACTCTTCGGTATGGAGTTTTTATGTTTGATGATACAAAATAAAAGAAACAACTGGCGGAAAAGAAACAGCGTTTAATGATAAGATTTGAAACGAGACCTTTTCAGTAAATGCGTTCGATAATTTTCTAAAAAAATTTGCAAAATGAACCTTTACTTGAATCTGCAGATTTCACTTTGATAAAAAAGTTGTGTTCCAATCATCTTGTATATAATTATGTACCAACATCAGTTGTATTGTACATTTATAGTACATTCCAATAGAACAAACACTATAGTTTACATTAATTATCAGTAATTTCATTTGCATTATATTTTTATCAACATTAATTTTAATACCTATATATAAAAAACAAATCAGTTAAAATATTATATTGTTATGAATAACTCGTTCATGAAATCATAAGTTAACATTCAGAAAACCAGATATTGAAATATATACATGTATTTTTTATGATAATAAGATTTTCATATATCACTAGAAGAAAACACACGTTAACGTGAAAATAATAATGTAATACCATTTCCCAACAAATTCTACTTCGATTATATATGCACTAACTGCATTTTAATCATAACATATATTAGGATATTTTGCAACAATGACAGTATCTGGTGTAAGTTTTATGTGGTAACCTGTTACATTAGGATCAGCGATTGTGTTCCGCGATTGATCGGTAAAGAATCTCAAATAAAAAAAGTTTTAAACCGTGTTCACCCGTATAATCGGTTTACAGCGTTTTTGATCCGTTTTCAACCGCTGAATTACGTAATTCAGCGCTTTTCAGCGCAAACGCTATCTTTAGTAACTAATCGCTACGCATGCGCAGTCGCTATAGGCGATATTAACTAATAAAAAGCGGTGAAAGGGCGGGGCTTATTCATCTTTTTTGAAACTTCCACCAGCTTTCCTTTGTAAGCAGTAATACGGCGTGGCTAAATATAAATTATAAAAGGCAAAATATAAATTCATTTATTTTGATTGATTTATTGATTGATTGATTGATTGATTGATCACTCTTTTATTTATTTGTTTATTTATTTTATTTTATTTTTTATACATTATACTCTTTTTATTTATGTAATAAATACATTAAATATTTCTTAGATTGTTAAATACTAAGGTTAAAAAATTTGTTCAAAGCATATAACATTAAAGCTTCTTTATCGTCTACCTTTATTCTACTTTTTCACACCTGCTTAAGAAATTAATTGTATCTTTTCTCACGCATACTAAATTGCAATTTTAATACTGATATGAATGTTAGGAAAACATCCAAAAGTCTTACGAAGATAATTTGTCGAAACCGTGATATGTTTAAGATTGGTCATTATTTAATCAACGACAAGTCAATAATTCTTAAAAGGTGCCATATTTAAATAATTTGGAACACATAGACGGCCAAATCAAATCAGGATTTTGTAACAACAGTCAATCACGGGCCGTCAAAAAGTTCATGGACAGAGTTCATAATTTCATTTAACCTTAAATAATTCGCCCGAAACATTACACAAATATCAAACAGTATGTGTACAAAAGATATTCATAAAAACAGGATATTATAACAACAGCAAAAACAAATATATGCAATTGTCTATACACATGATTAATACTGCGGCGCACTTCAGAAACTACTTCATGACGTTAACGTCATTCATGTCCATGCTTATTCCGGCTCTAATGCAATACTTGAAAATTGCACGCTGCTCAACATTTTCCGTTGACGTCATATTTCTTTCCTGACAAAAAGTAACGAAATAAATAAGATATCATAATTTAGAACCTGCCATGTTGTACTGTCTAGAAAGAAATCTAGAAGGGAATTTAAAAGTTCGAGGCGATGTAAAATACTCCTGAATTTCACGTATTTTCAACCAAACATTTTACTGGGAATCAAATAGCTCGGACGAAATATACAGTAATATACACGTCTTTAAATATAAGGTCGAAGATCTAAGGACTGCTTCGTCCACCAGCAGTTCTGTTTTCCACAATAACTCTCACAGAGCCATCAGTCTATTATTTTGCAGGGCATTAGATGTGTGCTCTTAGATTATGTATAGACTTTAAGCGAACTTTTCACTTTCTCATATAACACAAACAATTATGGAGAATATTTAATTTTAATGGAATGTTTGAATACACTGATCTGTGTAGAAACTGGAAATGGTGTCCCTTTTTCTCAGTCATGCGTTTTGAGCAAGAATGAGCAGTTTACGTGTCACCACCATAACGATAAATGTTCACATTTCGCACAGATTTTTTTATGTTTGTCATGCATATAATACAGAACCTAGCATGGTCAAGACAAGTTATTTATATTATATATATTTACTGGACTGCCTTTCCCAAATAACAAACTATGAATGTACAAATGTTTCGTACATAAATAAAAATAATGAAAAGATGGTTGCTATGATAACCAAACAAACAATCGTAACCAAAATAATATTTTTTCTACAAATAAAATAATAAAGAACATTTTTTGTTAACAGTATTCAAGATTTAAACAATTATTTGAAATATCTTAATCATTATCCTGACTTTCTCATAAAAATCACGTGTCTCAACTTTGACGTCAATTTTCTCGAAACGAGGCAGGCACCAAGTGAAATAAAAAATCTCATGGGCTGCTACAATTATGTTCTTTTAATTAATTGCCGTTATATATAATGGTATTAATAGCACGCTAAGTCTTAATGCCACAGAAAAGTCATTTCGACGTGTAACTGAGCGGGGCAAAATCAAGTGCAGACCAGGTCACTAGGTCAAAGTTAAGAAAAAGCTGTTAAACACATTAGAAGTCACATTATTATTATTCCTGAAACTTGCTCAGAACTTTTGCCCCAAAGATATGTCGGCCGAGTTTAAAACTGGGTAATGTGGGTTCAAAAACTAGGGCACTTGCACAATACCTTTGTTTTGATGATATCTCGGCCGAGTTCGTAAATGGTTCCGCTCAGTTGAAAAACATGGCCGCCATAGGCCGGGGCAGTTTTCCTTATGTGGCTCTAGAAAAAGTTTGTTAACACACTATATGTCACATGTTTTGCCCAATCAACATGAAACTTGCTGAGAAACTTTGTTCTTTTTATATATTGGCTAAGTTCGAAACTAGTTCCGCTCCATTGAAAAGCATGGCCGCCAGGGGGAGGGGCATTCTTCCGTATATAGTTATTAAAAAGGCTTGTGAACAATCTAGTAATCACATATTTGCCAAATCAACATGAAATTTGCTCAGAACATGTGTTCTTATGATATACTGGCTGAGTTCGATAATGGTTCCACTCTGCTGAAAAACATGGCAGTCATGGGGCGAGGTGGTTGTCCTTATATGATTATAAGTCTAGTAATTAAAGAAAAGTAATTTCTGTAAAATTCAGTGCAATTAACACAAGTTATATTTATCAAATTTACATTTCTATTTTTCCAAATATTTCAACGAATGTTAACACCGCATCAGGAGAGGAAAACAATCAAAAATAAATATCAACTTTAAAATAAAACAGCAAAGTTTTCAAATGTTAGATATACATATTCATGATGATTTAGAGAAGATTTTATATTTTAATTACAGTGATAACCTAACCAAAATTGAGCACATTTTCTGGGAATGTCATCTTTAAAAAAAAACGGTTAATTAACACCTTTTTTCAAACTGCTGTTTCAATTTTGTATCATGTTCGTCTTGGCTATACAGAAAAGAACAGTGATGCTGTTAACAACGGTTTTGTGTATGCAAAGTCTTATCTGTATACATGCAAAATGTCTTGCATACAGCCAACTGTTAAAAACGGATTTTTTTATATAATCAAAATTAAAATCGAAAGAGTATAGCAATCTATTAAAATAAAATTCAACGTTTTCAACTTGCATGGAAAGATGTTTTAGTAGCCACTATGCTCTCAAAATAAAAACATTACATCTTAACTGCTCGTTTCTGAACCACTGGAATGTATAAGTACTCATCAACTAAGTAGTGTGTGGTTGTTTCTTTATTTGTTTATATGATCGTATATATACATGACTTTCAGCATAGTTGTATGAGACTTCGTTAGTTAATAAAAACTTAAACTGCACTACGAAATCAATTTCATATTACTTTAACTAATGAGACCGCTATACAATATAAATCTAGCCATGTATGTCATCTGTGTTCAGTATATCAAATAAAATAAGACCTGTTTGTGTGTACTTTTCTTGTTTAATGCTTTCTACCTTCTTGTTTTCTTGTGCACATATATGTGTTAAGCATTTTGACGGGTCTAATCATGCTTATATAGTTTTGTGGTCTGTGATCTCTCTATGTTTTCAGTTTTTTTTATAACGGCGCCTTATATGAATAAAGATTGAATTGATGATATATATGATGTATAATTTTGTGTGAAAAGACGTTGTATTATGCAAATATAGATTGAAATAAAATTGTACGACAAAAAATATGTATCCAAATATTTCAATGTATGTTAACACCTCACCAGGAGACGAAAACACAAAACATGCAATATCTTCTCCACGTCCCGGTAATGATCTAATTTCATTCGAGCATGCACAAATATTAGCACCGTATAGTAGCCAAACTTATATACAAATTTCCGAAAAGCATACAGTGAAATCGGTACCCCATTCCGACACGGTCCAAAGTTTATCAAAGCATAAGACTTTAGATGCAGACATCCTAGGTTCACCAATTACACCTGCGAAATAAAAATCTTCACTGCATAGACGAGACTCCTTTGCAGTTGAACACGACCCGACTATGACAATCTTTATAAGAAACAGAAGCAGTTCAAGAGTCGGTATATCAGCGTTCAGAATCTACGAGACACTGTTGTTCGAGACAAGGACAATAACACAGATGTGTTCACTAAATATAGCAAAAGTCTAATTTTATAATTTAAAATGTATTTCCCCAAAGTATATGGCTGTATTGCATAACATTCTTTTACAGAGAAAATGCTTCCAGAACTGGCCTACAGACTCTGAAAATGACTGTCAGTACGGTTATTAAACCATACATCTCCTTTCAGAAGATACTTACGCTGATGTTGTTCTTCGCTCGTTGCAATGTACACAGGTATTGATTATATGGCAAATACGTTATTTAATGGTTATTGCCACATTTTATACATGCACAAACATACATTTGTTGATACTGTTTTTTTTGGCAATTTGCTTTAAACATTGGATTTATTGTTTGTAGACGGAGTCCTCACAAACATAAACCGTCACCCATTTACACTTTACATCCTGGCCTGACAAAGATGTACCAGACACAACTCTTTCCCTTATGCAATTTTGGCGTAAGTTTCGCAATGTGGATAACCCTAGCAATGTTCCCAGGATTGTGCACTGCAGGTTTACACTTAATTGTTAACACGATGCAAACTATTTTGGTAAATGTAATTGCTTGATAGTCTATGCTAAATTAATGGTTAACGTCACGTGTTGTATTTTCCGTATTCCTTTCATCATGCTGCTGCACATTATGTAATTCTTATTTTTCATCAGTGCAGGTGTTGGACGAACTAGAACATTTATCGCCCTTGATTATTTTTACGATCAAGGAGTAGCCGAAAAACAAACAAACGTCTTCGATGCTGCACTGTTACTTCGTGAACAACGAATCAACATGGTTCAAACAAAGGTTTGATAGCAGCATTCTGCTTACCACTGCAACATTTAACAAAAATATGATTGTATATGTTTCATATATCGATAGATATGTTTAATGACATTGTTTAGGTTGTACATGTATGGAACACGATGACAAACACACGCCTATAACATTTTGTACACAAAAATGCAAACATGACATACTGAGTATTAATCGTGGTTTTTAGCTATGCCAGTAATCAGTTCTCACATTAAAAGTACGTTTCAGTGTTATTAGTTCTTAAATAAGTTTGAACCCGCATGCCTATAATATAATTAGCCGTTATGTGTTTAACTATTATTAGTAATTGTTAAATATGTAGTGTCCGTTTTGTTCAGAACCAGTATTTATATCTATACGAAGTGTTGTGTAAAGCTCTTTGCCCTTCTGGTGAGGTGCACACCTACACGACTTTTGTGGAAACAAAACGCACAGACGATTCTCTTAACCAGGAGTATGAGGTAAAATACTGAAGGCCAGTAAGAGTAAAACCGTGTCTTTACTAAGCCATTGGTCCGTTTTTAAACTAACCAGTCAGTAGCAAAATAGAAGCAATATCCCGGTTCCTTGAATTTGACAAGCACTGTGTACTAGTACACAGTCAATCTTTGAAAGCGAAGACCACACCAAATAGCGTTAAATAACTGCATTGCATTTATATATGACAACAGGTCAAATACTATTAATGATTTTAAATGTATATTTATTTCCCTTTTTCGGATCTGTTTTAACTGTAGAGAAACAGCAATAATGAGCTAGTGATGTATCTAAGGATAGCAATCTGTGTTTGTTACGCTACCGATGTTTAACAACTGCAAACATGGATTTCTGAGCAAACAAACTTAATATCGATAGGACTTTGCAAATATTGCCGCTCTAATTGCACGTGTTGGCAACAACATCGTGTGTATTTTTTGTAATTACATTTAACAGTTAATCATTTGATAATCAAATTGAATGACACATAAATAGCAGTATATTTAAATATGTCAGACACTTGTGAACACAATTACTTTTTTTATATTTTGTATAATACAATTATGTTTCGTTAGGTACAATACGTCGTTAATGTAAGGCGCAAACAGATGCCACACATTTTAATCATTCTGATTAATATTGTTAATTATTGTAATGAATTAAATATTAATGCATTTATTGCGAATAACCCGAAAACATGAATAAAAATGTTGATCCATGCGTTGTTCCAGGTAGGACTTATTTTGTTAATATTGCTATATCGTATGTACATTGTTATTTCAGAGACAATCATTTTAAAATATGTTTCCTCAACCACATGTAATCGCTCAAATAATACATTTGCAAAATGGCTCATATGTTCAAAAAGCATCGTCTGTTGTAGAGGACAATTCGCCCTGTATTAGATATGGCTGTAAATAGCAGGGAGCACACTGATGATATAAACGCCGTGTACATCTCGGTGAGTAAACCGTGTTACACCCAACCCACATTTAGAAAACGAATTAGCGTCATGTTTAAAGCAGCACATAAATGAAGTGTATATAGTCCTGATTTCGTGCTCCTATATATTTCGAGAGACAGACAGGCTGATCCTAACCCAGACAGCGAAAACAAGTTTAGATATAGATTTTGTGCTTGCTACACGACCATTATATTAGGACCGTTATGACACTCGGTGACCAGGTAAAAGTAAAGAATTTACAATAATTAAAAATAAGTATGGGGTTTTGTATTTTACACGATATGTATAAAATATTATATTTAGAACATGATCGCTATCGGTTATGTATGTTACTTGACATTGTTTTGTTTCTTTCATTGATCAGTGTTCGGTATAAAATTATTTATTTGTTCGTACTATACAATGTACATATTTGGCGACATTTGTATATAGATGAATGATTTGCTTAATGTTTAGGTAGAGCCCTACATGCCAAAAAGAGGAGAAAGGACAGTTATTGGAACGTTCACAGCGTCGGCAGTTTCCACAACAAATACAAATAATATTCGTGTTTCTTTCGTCAGATTTAAACAGATCGTCGAGGTTCAAAAGCCAAAAGAAAACGGGTTTAACATGATATATTTGTATTACCATAAAATAAAGCATTTATGTTGTGATGCTTATGATTGCATTGGAAGTTAATCTGCTAATACTATTTTTAAATTATTATTAATTTCATTTTCAGCACGAAAGTTTCGAGGTCCGCATATTTAGCTGTACAAAATAGTCAAAACAATTTGATGTCTGCCAGGGACTACTGAACAAATGGGCAAGCATAAAAAGCTTACCTTTTTAAGTATTCACATGATACAAGTGTACAGTGACTGAATGTGACAAAATAAAATCCCTTTTTAATTGCAATAAATGACTCTGTTATGGTATTGTTATATTCTGTCTAATTTAGTGTTTGTATATATATTTTACATATATTATCTGCAAGTTTATCAACAGCTGTTTTCATGGCGAAGCATGTATTTGTATGTGTATACCGGTAGTTAATTGAAAACTTTGTTATTTATGGAATGCACTTATTGTTTATGTCTGACTTTACATAGTATTTGTTATATGTATTACATTTGGATATTCGACATATTAATAAAGACATTGTGTTTAACTTGCATTTTCCCCCACAATTTATTTATCTTTTATTGCCTGTATCAATACATGTATATGTTTATAACATTCTTACATGTATATTGTTAACGGGTGGCTAGGGACTGTGAGTATGCGCCGAGCACAATTAAATTGTCTTCTGTTTATTCATGACGATTCTCTGTTAAGGCAAACAAAGAATAATTTTATCATGTAGAAAACGCATGAAGAAATATTTTATAATTTCAACAAATATATTGATATTGTACCTATTAAAATAACAAATACATACAAAAAGTATAGACATTTTTAACAATAAATTTAGTTATAATTATGACTTTATAAATTTGACAATGCATAGGTAGAATAAATACTATAGCGTAGAATAAATTCTTATGCTATCTATATAATAATCATAATAATAATAGATTTAAAATTTAAATTTACATACCAACTTTAAGTGTTCCCAGCTTTCTTTACCCGTTAAAACAAGACGTTATAATATGTTATGACTTACATTTGTTATGTTATATTAAGGCTAATGACGCAACGACGTTAACGCGCCTTTAAAAATATATAACATTTTGGCGCCTGAGCAAAACGTAAATGAAAAAACTTTTTTTTTTTAAGACGTCGGACGTCTTTAACACTGCCCACCATGAAATTACCTAATTTCATAATACAGTATGATACATTAATCATAAGTAATCTAAACTTCAAAAAATACAATACAGCAATAGTAGTTAAAATACAACAACAATGGATGAACCTTAACAATTATATACACGTACTTTAATGGTTCAGATACAACTCAACAATTTAAATAACAAACATATACTAGTTATCTGACCAGAAATATATACAAATATACAAATTATGCATACAATATAATGTGACAATTAAAGTACCTAGTTATTTCTGTGTCCAATTACATTGAACTTTCTAGTAAACACAATTTATTAATTGGCTTAACTGACGTTGTATTACGAGCACGGACCTCACAGCTACGAACATGCCCATCCTGACCCTTGATTACCTTGGTAACTCTACCTAGAGGCCACTGTCCCCGAGGCGTGTTGTCATGGGCTACTAGCACAAGGTCACCGTCACGTAAGTCAGTCTGTGTCCGTTGCCATTTGTGACGTATTTGCAACTTTGGTTAGTATTCTCGAATCCATCTTCGCCAAAAAACGTCACTCAGATACTGCATTTGTTTGGAATACGTATCCTCTTTCTCGAAAATACCAATGGGAATACTTGAGTTTGTTTTCGTCAGCAAAAGCATGCTGAGAGTCAGAACCGGCGGATCTTTCGAGTCGTTGCTCACTTCCGCAATCGGTCGATCGTCCATAATTCTCTCAGCTTCAGTCATAAAGGTAGTTAACTTTTCGTCTATAAGATGTTGCTCTCCAGCTATCGCTTTCAGGATCGCACGCGTAGACCAAATCAACCTCTCCCAGGCGCCGCCCCTATGACTTGCATATGGATGATTGAAGTTCCATTCGACACCACGCTGGAGCATGTAGTTTCCAAGTTTGCTGGAATTCATTTCATGAATGGACTTTCGCATTTCTCGGTCAGCGCCTACAAAGTTCGTTCCGTTGTCGCTAAAAACCTTTTCTGGTGTTCCCCGTCGACATGTAAAACGCTGGAAAACTGCGATAAATGAATCGGTTGTCAAGCTATGCGCAACTTCAATATGCACTGCTCTTGTTGTTAAACATGTGAAGAGGCAACCGTATCTCTTTACACTTGAGCGCCCTGACTTCACTAACAACGGACCGAAATAGTCTACCCCTACAAAGGTAAACGGTGGTTTATTCGGTTTAACCTGTTCTTGCAAGACTGGTGCCATCTCTTGACTGAGCAATGGACTGTGCTGTCGTCTGCAAGTAAAGAAACTTCTGAGTGTCTTTTTAATGGTACTTGGGCCACGTAATATCCAGTATTTTTCCCGTGTAGCTGCAAACACCTGTTGCACTCCAACGTGACCGTTTATCAACTGGAAATGACGAATTATCAGCGTTGTCACGTGATTGTTGCTAGGAAGAATTATGGGATATTTATCTTTGTCCACATTTATCTGCCTTCCAGCCACGCGGACGAGGCCTTCGATTAATTTAGGTTTCAAATGAGCCAGTGTACAGTCTTTATTTACTAGTCTGTGGTCCCTCAACGCGCTTGTAGCACCCGCGAAGTGTGCGCTATGGACATTCTGTAAAATGACACTTGTGGCCTTCCGTATTTCTGTCACAGTATGTGGTCCTGAGTTTAACTGCACATCGTGTCGTAGATAACGTTGTCTGCAGTAAATCTTGAATCTTAAAAGCCACGCGAATGCTCGCTGTAATTTTGTCCATGTAGAATAACGAACAATCAAGTCTTCAATTTCATTTGTTCGTGTAATAAACGTCATGACAATATATTTTTCACTTCATGGTCATCTTGTGGTACATCCGGTACACATGGACCGACTGGCCAAGCGTCCGATGGCTGAAGAAGGAATTCTGGGCCATTCAGCCACATGTCAAGTCTCTGCGAATCGCACGGGTTTACACCTCTTGAAGCACTATCTGCGGGATTTGAACTTGTGTCTACATATCGTCATTGTGTCGGTGACGAAGTTTCGTGAATAATGCTTAGTCGATTACCCACGAAAGACTTAAAGCGGCTTGATGTGTTTCTGATGTAACCCAACAGTATGGTGGAGTCTGTCCAAAACATTGTCTGGTCAATCTTTCTGGTTTAGAAAAATTGAAACATTCTTGTAAGGTAGATGCTAGTCTGTGAAAGGCTGAATCGATATTAATCTGAGTTTCTGTTTTACCTAACCTGGCTTCCGCTGCTGTCACTTTACCTTCACGACTTCCGGCACTAACGCTCTTAGTCTCTAAATACAGTCTGTCACTATCACTATGCTCCCGCGTGTCACACATAGCGTCTGCTGAGATGTAGACGCCAGGATGCTCCACTTCCGGAAGATGACCTCTGACCCGCGCAGCCACTCTACCGGACGTCCGGTCATCTTCGCACTCGATTGTCATTTCCGGAACACGCATCGACGTTCTTTCTTCCTCTTCTTCTTCTTCCCAGATAGACTCCTCGATCCGCGCTTCCTCTACCTCGCTTTCGTGCACAAGCAGTTGTTGTCTGTGCTCAAGCTCCCGTTGTTCCTGCTCAAGTCTGTGTTTCTCCCGTAGCGTTCGCAGTTTGTGTTCTGCGAGTAAGCGCTTTGCCTTCGCACTTCTTAATTTCGATCGCGATGACGCTGTTGAACTCGCACGGCTTACTGAAGAAATCCTATTCTCGTCATCAGGTGTCTTCTCACCAGCGGCCAGCCACTGTGAAAGTATCTCCTGGAACTCATCGAAATTCTTCTGATAGCTTTCAAAAGCTTGTTTAAAATTATCACACATTTCAGAATCCGTACACACAGATTCACATTCCCGATGAACACATGTTAATGTCTCGAATTTTTGCACACAGTTGCGCATTAAGCTGTTTTACTTTGTCAACATTTTCGTACGATGACATATTTTCTTCCAGCTGCCTATACAGTTTTGTTAAGTTCGCCATATGCGTGGAACGCGAAGGCTTCACACTATTAAAGTCTCTTGGACCGTTTGATGCCATATTCCGTTTCTTCGTATGGCTTCTACGAGAATTGGATCTCCGCACACCAGTTGAGAATTGTTAACGGGTGGCTAGGGACTGTGAGTATGCGCCGAACACAATTAAATTTCCTTCTGTTTATTCATGGCGATTCTCTGTTAAGGCAACAAAGAATAATTTTACAATCATATAGAAAACACGTGAAGAAATATTTTATAATTTCAACAAATATATTGATATTGTACCTATTAAAATAACAAATACATACAAAAAGTATAGACATTTTTAACAATAAATTTAGTTATAAAAATTATGACTTTATAAATTTGACAATACATAGGTAGAATGAATACTATAGCGTAGAATAAATTGTAATGCTACCTATATAATAATTATAATAATAATATATTTAAAATTTAAATTTACATACCAACTTTAAGTGTTCCCAGCTTTCTTTACCCGTTAAAACAAGACGTTATAATATGTTATGACTTACATTTGTTATGTTATATTAAGGCTAATGACGTAACGTCGGTGATGCGTTAACGCGCCTTTAAAAATATATAACATTTTGGCGCCAAAGCATAATGTAAATGGAAAAACTTTTTTTTTTTAAAGACGGCGGTCGTCTTTAGCATATATTATATGTACACTATATTTGCGTTTTTATATCAAACGTATCATGATAAATGTATACCATGTTACATGTCTAATATTAAACCTCTGTGATTTGCAGTACCAGAGAGGAAGATTTGTAAAGTCCTCTTGCCATACAGGTTTATAGAAAACGTGTGACCCCGGTTGCTCGGCTTCTTTTTACCCCAGAGACATAATTTGTTCACTTTTTGTAGAGGACCACTATACATTGTTTCATGCCAAATATGAAAAATATCTGGGCGTTGCGGTTTCAGAAGCAAAAGAAAAGCCCAATTTTCATATGTCTATTGAAACTAAATGACCATCAGGGCATGACCATTGCACAATTTGAACGATCTTTGTAGAGGACCATTATAAAGTGTCACATATAAAATACGAACTCACTTGGCCTTGTTGTTATAGAGGAGAAGAATTTGAGTTCCACTTGCAATATAAGTCTTTGGAAAATATGTTACCCGTGGGTGAGGCTTTTTTTTACCACAGGGGCATAATTTGAACAATCTTTGTAGAGGACCAGTTTACAGTGTTTAACGCCAAATACGAAATCATTGGGCCTTGCTGTCTCAGAGAAGATTTTTAAAGTCCACTCGAAATAAAAGAAAACGTGTGACGCCGGGACCTGTCTTCTTTTTACCCAAATAACATAATTTGAACAATCTTGGTATAGGACCACTATAGGATGGTATATACCAAAACAACTCTGGGTCTTGCGGTTTCAGAGGCCAAGCTGTTTAAAGTCATTTTGCTATTTAAATCTATATAAACCATGTCATCCCCGGAACGTGGTCACTTTTTACCGCCGGGGTATATTTGAATAATCTGTGTAGAGAAGCACTATACGATGTTACAAACCCCTGGATCTTGCGGTTTCAGAGATGGAGATCGTTTATGTCATTTTGCTATTTAAGTCTATGTAAACCATGTGACCGCCAGGCCGTGGCCAGTTTCGATCCCATGGGCATATGAATAATCTTTGTAGAGAACCACTATACCATGATTCTTACAAATACTAAACCTCTGGACCCTGTGGTTTCAGAGGATAAGATTTTAAAAGTAGTTTTGCTATTTAAGTCTTTATAAACCAAGTGACCCCCAGGGCGTGGCCAGTTTTGATCCCAGGGAATAATTTTGAACCACCTTTGTAGAGGACCACTATACACTGTTTCGTGCCCAATATGAAATCTCTAGGACTTGCGGTTTCAGAAGAGACGATATGTAAACCTACTTGCTATAAAGCCTATTGAATTCATATGACCACCAGGGCGTGCTCACCTTTTACCCCAGGGGCATAATTTGAACAATCTTATTAGCGGACCAGTACATGATTCTACACACCAAATACAAAATCTCTAGGTCTTGTGGTTTCAGACGGGAAGATTTTTAAAATCATTTTGCTATTTAAGTCTTTATAAAACATGTGACTCCGGGGCGTGGTCACTTTTTTACCCCAGGGGGATAATTTAAACAATCGGTGTAGAGGACCATTTTTACATTCTAAATACAAAACCTCCGGGCATTGAGGTTACAGAGGGGAAGATTTTAAAAGTCGTTTTGCTATTTATGTCTATTTAAACCATATAACTCCAAGGAAGTAGCCACGTTTTACCCGAATAGCATACTTAGAACTCTTTGTAGAGGACGCGTAAACGTTGTTACTAACCAAATACAAAATCTCTTGGCCTTGCGGTTTCAGAGAAGATTGTTAAAGTCATTGTGCTATTAAAGTCTAAATAAACCACGTGACCCTCATGGCGTGGCCACTTTTTACCCCAAGGGCATAATTTGAACAATCTTTGTACAGGACCACTGTATCATGTTATATACCAAAAACGAAACCTCTGGACCTTGAGGTTTCAGAGCAGACGATTTTTAAATTAGTTTTCCTATTTAAGTCTATATAAACCATGTGACCCCCGGGGCGTGGCCTCTTTTTACCCCAGGGGCATATTTTAAACAATCTGTATAGAGGACCACTATACCATTCTAAGTACAAAACCTCTGGGCATTGAGGTTTTAGAAGGGATGTTTGTTTTTAATCGTTTTGCTATTTATGTCTATATGACACTAATGAAGTAGCCACGTTTTACCCCAAGGGCATAATTGAACAATCTTTGTAGAGGACGCGTATACATTGTTACATACCAAATACGAAACCTCTGGGCCTTGCGGTTTTAGAGAAGAAGATTTTAAAAGTCATTTGGCTATTTAAGTAAAAATAAACCGTGTGACCCTCAGGGCGTGGCCACTGTTTACCCCAAGGGAATCATTTGAACAATCTATGTACAGGACTACTATATCATGTTAGATAACAAAAATGAAACATCTCGACCTTGCGGTTTCAGAGTAGAAGATTTTTAAAGTCATTTTCATATTTAAGTCTTACTATATAAATCATGTGACCCCCGGGACGTGTTCACTTTTTACCCCAGGGGCATAATTTGAACATTCCTTGAGGACTATTATACTATGTTGCATACCAAATACGAAACCTCTGATTTTTAAAGAAAATTTAATATTTGTGCATGTAAACCATGTGACCCCGGGCGTGGCCAGTTTTGACCCCAGGGGGCATAATTTGAACAAACTTTGTAGATGCCCGCTAGAGGATGCAACATACCAAATATGAAAGCTCTTAGTCATGCAGTCTAGTATATGTTGTAACTGCATAGTGCCAATGTGCAATATCTCATTAAGATACAACTATATTGCATTGAAACTTCTTCTATATAAAGATTTATATTCACTCAGATAACATATCTTGAGCCTTCTTCGATACAATTCAATACCAAAATCGTTTAATGTTTGAGAGTTCCTTGGTCCGATTTTGTTCTCGATTTAACTTGGTTATGCTTAACAGACGTGTATGTACTTGTGTGCATTAGGCGTTTTCAATACATGTTGTCAAAAATATCATGAATATTAAGTTTATGCAGGGCAACTTGAAAATTAATGGTTTTACCAGAAAGAGAAAAAGCTGATGTTATACCAGCCATAAAGCTATTAATAGAGGTGTATCAATAGTTCTAGGCATGTGCTTGTAACTGAAGAAGCAAACATGTTTTCAACAATCAATACAGGTACTACCTAAATACGTGCAACCGATAATTATATTGCATGTACATTACATTATTCTCTTCCTGATTGGGAATGAAGCCAATGTCATAAAATATACTACACTTAATTACTCAGTTTAAAAACTTAAAAAAAAAACTGCAAATGATTAATAAAATAATATTATAAATATGTTGTTTAAGCTACGTGTACGTTATCATTGAATAACCTACTGCTACCTCTATTTGTCTTGTACCTGTGGATCATTCATATTATAATCTGAATTACGTTTATAATGTTTAACCGCGACGTTTGCATGTCTATTTTGAATGCTAGCATTCAACTAACAAAACTAAACAGTCTTCGGGCAAAAGCTGGACTGTTCTCACGACACGGAATTGATATTGAAATAATTAGTTTGTCAACTTGTATCGTTATTTTCATGATGATTATTTTGCATTGTGTTTTAATAATAAATGTAAAATTTTATTTACTGCCAAGGTTGAAAAGCACAACCTGCACTAACTTTTTAGTACAATAAACTGTAATACAGCTACTGACCAATTCGTAATGACACATAGACACGTTGGAAATGAAAACACATATATATTACAGGATGTCATCCTAAGTAGTTTAGGAAACTGCTATGAGCCATCGTTAGGCTATTTGTGAATGTTCCATCAACTTGTGTGATATGATCAGTGTGTTTCGGATTCACAGAAACAATGCAAAGTAGCAATGTGCATGTAGTGCTCTTGGCTGAGACACAATTGTACAATATCGTAACATCAAAGGTAGTATACAACAATTGCAATGACAGGAAGAATATGATAACAAGGAGAATAATATCATAAATAGACGTTAAACGAGGAAGTTTTGAACTCAAAATATATTAAACTGCATATCGATAACCTCTTATTCTGTCTGGGTTAGTAATTTACGTACATGTACACGTATGTAAATGTTCTGTTCTTCCTGTTTCAAAGTTGCACGTCAACTACACTTAAGATACAGACAAGTGTGCGAAACCTCATTCACTGAAAACAAATCTAGCTTTGCAGGGGTATTGATTGCGAAGGACCGGGCTTTCAGGAAGTATTGACATACTTTGAGCGCAATCATTCACGAAAGCAATGTCATCGCACTTTGTGTTCTGCACTAAACCTTGACATACTTAACTACAGGTTTACGTTGTTTTGAGTCAGACGATACGTTATATATACACAATCTCATTAATATGAGACACTTGCGTTAACTGTGTGTATTATTAGCCGCTCATGCTGGTACAGAGGGAGGTAATAAACTTCTTTTAAGATCAAATGCGTGCATGTTTATTCCCCTGGTTGCATTGAGCAATGGTTTCAATGTATTGATTGAAATACTGATGGTTCCAATGAAAATAGGTAAACATTATTCTGTACACTTTATGTAATTAGTATGCAAACATCTCGGTTACAGAATACATGTGCATATAAAATATAGATTTAACTACGAATTCGAAACCAAATATTTTGAAACAGCCTATTATATTAGTTAACTTGCATTATTTCATATGCAGACACAGTCGAGTTGTTTTGATTTCAAATATGTTCATTTCAATTAGTCATATTAAAAATTTGTAAATATCCGTTTAAGTCTATTTCGCAAAGAATGAATGGATATGATGTTAAGTTCATGAGATAAATTACGACTAATAACATATAACGTTACATGTGAATTTGTTTTTAATGTATAGTCAATTGTTGTTGTGTAACAGAAGCAAGTATTTATAAACGAAACGTCATTCGGACATAGTGATGCTCGAATCAAATCAGGCTACTTTATGTCCTAACAGAACTAGATGTTCGCATAGTGTATATAGTGTACATAGTGATATAAAATATATCTTCAACAATATTAATAATCAAACAAGAAGAACAAAAATCATCAAACTGTATTCTGAACCTATTCTAAAAAGACCTAGGATATGTCAATGTATTACACTTTGGTGAAATAAAAACTCAGTGTTATATTCTAATTTACATACTAACCATAAAGTAAACATTATACATTGTCTGATAATGAACTTGAAATCGTTCATATTGGTGCAATAGGCCCAATGGTAAACATCAAACAACTGTTAACGTGATACCATATAAAAAAACAAAAAGGCAATACAATTGTGCTAAGCGTCTGACTGACAAAACAAATATGACCGCGACAAACTATCGGGCTAATATATTTCTAAAACAGCTTTATCCATTACCTGTATGGAATGCATACGAATTTGTTTGCGCAAACACGGAAACAAATAATCACAATAAATTATTGACGTTACACGCAAGTAAGCGGATTGTTAGTTTTTATTCGAAACAATATTGCGTACAGGTGAATAATGGTATTTGAAATACGTTCATGCTTTGTATTTTGAGCATGACTGTAAATGCATTTAAAAGAAAAAGACGCCTAGATCAGGGCAAGAAGACGACAGCATACTTTGTTACATATAAAACCATGAGTTCATATTAACAGATAATGGTCAGTCAATATATTGCTAATCAATCAATACCTTTAAGGAAGCTGCGTTATATCGATGATTTAACAATGCATTTATTCTGTATCCCAAACCAAGGAATAAACCGCGCAGTCGAAACAAACCAAAACACTTCCTTAACACTATAGACCAAAACTGCAATGAAGTAAATACAAATGCAACTTAAACTTGAAAATATATATTCAACGTTCATTAAGAAATTGTCTAGAGGAAACTGAGATTAGTCCCTTGGTGAACGTTATATAGGAAAAACAAAAACATTGTAAGACGACATCATGCATTAAGTAAAAATTAACACAATACACACGTTACTAATGTCAATGGACTTGGATAGAACCCTCGATACATTGCAATATTATCATTGAGCATACATTATTAAAGTTATTTCAGTGTTGGCCCTGAGTTTCTTATTGTTATTAAAACAAAAACGGCTGTTAGATTACGTTTTGCCGTTTGTACACTTCCGCGGAATAAGTAAATATGAATTGATTGAATAACAATAATTGCAAAAGCATGTATATCATACACCTCTGCTTTGCTGAATTTATATTTATAGCCTTTTGTCATTATTACGCAAAATAGTTGAAACAATGGTTTAAGTAACTTTTATGCACCAAATCATACACGATTGAGTCGGCGGTTTTATTAATTCTATTAGTTAAGAAAAAGGGAACACACGTCTTTAGGATAGAGGAAAACAGTATATATTTGTATTGATATTGGGATGAATATCCAGATATACAGTAATTGCCTGAAAAGGAGCAGTTAAAGCCTTCAGATATAAACTGAAAAACACTACATTGTATCGACTGAACCGCGTATATTTCATTATGTGTGGATGACGGTGGGTCTATGGTTGAATGTATGCGTGGTTGAGTAATTGGTTGAGTGAGTGGTTAAGTGGTAGAGTAGTTAAATGGTTAAGTGAGTGGTTAAGTGGTTGAGTGATTAAGTGGTTGAGTGATTGAGTGAGTGGTTGAGTCAGAGAGTGAGTGAGTGAGTGATTCAGTGAGTGAGTTAGTGTGTGAGTGTGTGAGTGAGTGATTCAGTGAGTGAGTGAGTGATTCAGTGAGTGAGTGAGCGGGTGAGTGAGTGAATGAGTGAGTGAGTGAGTGAATGAGTGAGTGAGTGAGTGAGTGAGTGAGTGAGTGAGTGAGTGAGTGAGTGAGTGAGTGAGTGAGTGAGTGAGTGAGTTAGTGAGTTAGTGAGTGAGTGAGTGAGTGAGTGAGTGAATTATTCACTGACTGACTTTGTGAGTGACTTGTTGGTTGGATAATTATCTACATGAATAAAGGATCGAATACGCATATAATGGCTGCTATACGTTCATACGCACTTCAGCCTCCCTATCCCCTGAGTCATATCAATCTTCAATAAGGTAAGAATTTGGAGTGCGTTTCACTAAACTACGTACGCAAGTAATTTCCGTAAATATATGCGTACGCAAAAGAACTTCTCAAAAATGCGTTTTACTAAGGAGCGTAAATTTGAGCATTGCGTAACTTTTGACGTAAACGTACGCTCGAGAAATCTCTGAAAATTAGCGCAAGTATGGCCGCTATTGCAGAAGCGTTTAATGTAGATCTACGCGAGATTCCTCCACGAATATTCAGGGATAGAATTGATCCTTTGGCGTTTTTCGGAGAAAAATAAATCGTTGAAAGGTATAGGCTGTTAGGAGATGGTATTCGCTATTTAGAAGACCACATTCGAGCTGATTGCGAATCCATGAGCGACAAGAATCAACCCCTTAATGTACGAATAAAGGTCTGTTTCAATTCGTTTATTTGTACACATATTAAGTGCTAGTCTGAGATATGTTAAAATAACGTGTCATATGTTAAAGTCATTTGATTCTTATAACTTAGTGGGTTTTAACCCTTACATTTATCAATTGTTATGGCCCTTGAATATGTAGAAACAATTTTGTAAATTGTGCAATTGTGATCGTGATCGCGTCGCTTATTTGGGAATTATTGCATTGACTTATGTGGTCGCTGATCATTACTATTTAGCCGTTCATTGGTTGTTGTGTGGCGAGTCGTTAAATTGTGTTGACCTGGATTGGATTCGGATATACCTATTTCGGATAACATTCATTCTATTTTGAAATCGACACATGAAGCGATTGTTTTATTGGAGCATTTCATGTGTAGTTTCGAAATTGTATGACTACCATGCAAATATGATGTTATATGTCAATTCTGACAGGATTAATGTGAAAGGTAAGTTAATGTTTCGAAATTTGGTAAATAAATTTGTTTGCAGTGCTTAATTTCAGCTCCTAGTGACACTGCGCTACCTTGCGAACGGGTATTTCTACAGTGAGGTTGGTGATCTACACGGCTTTAGTAGACGTTCTGTGTGTAGATGTGTCAAACAGGTATCAACAACTATCATTATTTAATAATAAAGCAATTGTTTCTTATGTACATGCATTGAGTGATGTATGCTTAATAAAATAAATCATATCTTATACATGTTACTGAATAACTCTGAAACCACTAAGATTCTGCGTGGTATCAAACCTGTATCGCAGCGTGATAATCAAACAAACGGCATTTCTCTATTAATCTAATGTACTATTGAAAATGTTGTAGCAACGAAATAAGCAGTTTGGCTAAGCAAGCCTGAATTCTTACATTATTGCTTGAGAGCAAGAAAATGTTACAAGCCCGCCCATATAAATCTGATAATCTGAACAATCCCATTGAAAAGTTACTATTTCAGAGCTTACGGGCTTGTGCTAATTTCGAAAACTGGTAGTCTTCACAATACTGTTGTGTCATGACTTGCCAATGCCGGCATAAGGTATCAGCCATACAACTTAAACTTGCCGTAACCTCCTAGACTGGTCTGAAATAAAATATAAAATCAAGACATTTTTAAAATAGACCGTTCCAATGATGGCTCTGTTGTTGATACAGAATAGAGAAAAATCTTCGTATTGTTGTACTTTTGGAAAATGAATTTTAATTTTTTTTTTTTTAATCCTTCGTGTACTTTCCCTTTTGGCGAGACAGGTCAAAACTTTAACTTGCCCACATAGTTTTTTGGTTGTCCGGGCCACTATTTTCTAAGACTGTCACGGTGCCTTATGTGGTCACAGTGCCTTATGTGCTAATTCTTTATTAGTGCTTCGCCAAGTGTGCTCATAAGATTAATTAAAGACGTATTTATCAAGCCAATATCTTTTATATTTTTAATTTGAAAGTGATTTTGCTTTTTATAAGGTAGTCATGCATATTGATTTACCGGTATTTTCACAATAACTTATCATATGAATATTTCAAGATTTCCAAACTTTAATAAAACGCAGTTTATTAAATAAATGTGTGATATATAAAACATGTGTATACATGTCAGGTTGTAAGTGCAAACAACCATAATTTTAGGAACATCATCTTTCCTTCATCAGTGCAGGACCTTGCAGCAACCAAATTGAAGTTCCATCAAATGTGCAGCCATCCCAAATATGATATGGGCCGTAGACGGAGCTCTGATCCCCATTCAAACGCCTACATACAATAAACATATATTTGTCAGCAGGAAATGGTTCTACACTGTACACGTACAAGCGGTTGTTGATAGCAACTTGATGTACATTTTGGTTACCAGTATTTATTGAATTTGTATTTATTCCATATTGATAATTGAATTTACTTGTGTAGAAAATTATTTAAATTAAAATAATAAGTGAAACTAGTATAACATTGTATGTTTTAATATATAAAAAACCTTACCTAGTACAGAATACTCACTTTGTAGGTTTAATCGGGTCACATGCTGACTGTGTATTATTCCGTACTGTTTCATTAGCAGTTAATATCAAGTCAATAAAACATTTGTTTTCAAACTAAGCTTAATACGATGAATACAATGTTAGCATATTTATTAAAATAATGGTACTTGGTAAGATAAATTAATTGCATGGCTTCTTACTGACCCCATATGGTGGGATACAGGGTCAGTAAATTTATATTGGCTCATATTTTTAGCGTGCTTCACACCTCTCTCGCTCATGTTAAAATTTACTGTCTCTGTATCACACTGTACGGATTTAGAAATGTAATCAGCCGTGCGTGTTACTAATAATACCAATATATTTATGTTATCAGAACCTTTTATTTTATCAATTTAATGCTTTGTGAGTTAGTACTTATGTTTGTCCTCTTTACTGAATACTGATAATTATATAAATAATATTTAAAATAAAAAACATTTTTGTTTAGGTTTACCAATGTCAATGCGAAATGGCCAGGGTCAACCCCTGATGACACGGTATTTGAAAACTCCCTGTTAAAGAATCCTTTGCAAGTCCACAAACCTGGATGGCTCCTGGGTGATTGAGGGAATACCTTATCATTCCAAAGTTAACGTATGATACAGCATTAAATGTACATAATTGTTTCGTCGTTTTATTTACATTATCAGCTCGACTATTCTCCGCATAGTATGAGCAATACTAATCACCCGTTCGTCGGCGTCTGCGTAATGCTCTGTTTAAGGTTTGGGTGCAGCAAGTGCATATCTCTGTAACTAACTACTGATATTTAATTGAAACTTCACACATGTTTTTGGGGTCATTATGTAAGATCACTGGCCAAGGCCCATAATTCTGACGACAACGCGGAATGAAAAGGCGTGCGTGCTGTCCTGAGACAGCTCTTGTTATTATTGTTATTATTATATCTTATGATATGAATACCTTTACTTTGGATAGTGTTATATTTGATTAAACATCCATCTCGACAAGGTCATGTATTTATGAGCTGATGATGGTATATAGATATGTCAGTCATTTCAGTGTATTTAAATATATAATCATTCTAAAGAATGCAATATAGAATATATATTATGTTTGACTTTTCATATCTTATCCATTTCATATTGATAAAAATTATGTGTTTTAGCAAGCTATCCTATGGGCGTGATAATTAAAAAATAGTGCAATGTACACACAATTTCAAAATTATTATATATATATATACGAACCTAGCTGTCAAAATACCAAATGCCCTTTTAACACATATCCTTTTATATATTGAACTAAGTGTAAACTACAGTTATACAAATATATATTTGTATACAATTATATGAAATAATTTTCAGAACAACCCACGCACTGTACAGGAGGTGTGGGTTAATGGTGCACATTCCAGGAAAAGGATATGTGTTAAAAGGGCATTTGGTCGTTTGAAAGCTAGGTTCGTGTAATATTTGCTAAGCCAATGCATTATATATAGTTAAATAAAGATTGATGATGCATAATAAAATGTATTTATTCAAATTCCATTCATTACATACGTGTCGGCTATTCAAGTGACCTATGATGGTGGTGGAATTTTAAAATGAGTTGATAAATATGAGGCCAACCTTAAAACATTGTTTGTTTGCCATTGTCTACCCAAGGTTGCTGGTAATAGGTAGGTAGGTAGGCAATTTTTTTTAATGCAAATGTATTAATGATCCATTTAGCATCACAATATAGCGTATAACACAGACGTTGCTTTTGATAATATAATCAAATGTGTTGATATAACGAGAGCTTGCAAGCAATCATCTTTAATTTGACAATACATATTGGCAAAGAGCCCGTTGATTAAAAGGTTTGATAAAAGATGATTAGAATTGTATTTTGATATGGCCTATTATAAGCAAGGGTCTAGCTGATACGACCAAAATGAAACAAGATTGAGCTTTTTATTGAACCTGTGTTACTATTATAGTACTGTCATAAATAACAATATTTATAAATTTCTTTGAAATTAATTAATATGGTTTGACAAATATTTCAGATGCCTTCACAAGAGTGGTGGAGTGCTTCCAGTCAGGCCAGGCCAATGCATGGAGGTGATTGCTCTATGTTCCAAATTGCATAATTTATGCATATACTTTAAGGTTCCATTCAACAATGCCATTGATATCAATGATGAAAACCTCAACAATTATGATGTACATGATGGGGATGGAAATGACATCAACCGAAATTGCCAACAACACAGACAGGCTTTAATTAACATGTGTTGAAGTTATTTCTTTGTGCTACTTACAGTCTCCATACTGGTTGTTGGAATGATTAGCCCATCAGGACAAAACACATACAATTCAACTTGCCCGAATTCACCTTGTTTACTTTGTTGTGAATAATGGAAAATGATCTGTGGATTAATCAGGTTGTGATGATAATGATGTTGTTAATGTAGGTATATGGATAAAAAAAAAAACATGTATTAAGAATAATTTTAGAGACAATACTTTTTGAATAGTGTTAAATTATAAAAAACAAATTGATATATGTATATTTTGAATTCCAAACTGTCATTTATTTCCTTTAATTGCCATTTTGGGCAGATAGGTATACATTTTACTTTAAACAGAAATATGATTTTAAGTAGCTTTAGCTTCGGGCAAGTGAATTAATTCAAAGACTGTTATTATTTTTGTAATATAATAACATACAGTACTGCATCTACAGAGCACTCTAACTTGTGTATTTCAATAAGTTTTTGTTTTTTAATTTCCTTCATTTCTTGCACATCCTTTAACTTTTTTTTTCAATTCTATGTGTTCTTTCTGTAGTGACAAGAGCTGATCTTGATAACTTGAGACCTGTTCTTATAATTCAAAACAAAATAAATAAACTAATACATTATATTATTGAGTCCATGTATATTTAGACTACAGATTTAAGAAAGCATATGTTGACAATGTTGATTATGGTGATTTGGTGCCATTCACAATAATTAGATAAATGATACAGCTATGAAACATTAATTTTAATTATATTTTTCACGAGACAAATACATTATCAGTCTGCCTTGGTGTCTGCATCAACACAAAAAATAAAGTACACCTATTAATGCATTAGTAATAAAAAGAACACTCGGTTAGTGTTGAATATAGATACAATTCCAAGGACATGAAAAACAACTTGATAAACATTAAAAATATATGCTTCCTTCATTTTCTATAACTGAATTATGCTTAATTGTTCAGAGCAATAAACATAATAATATAACAAATTAAATACCTTTTTCAATTTTTCTTTTCGTTGACTTTTTCTCAATTGTGCCTGTAAATAAAAAAAATCAATATTCCACTCAAAACAAATGTTATGCAAATTTCATGAAGTACATCAATAATATCATGAACTTTTGAATAAATGCCACTCAGTGACAGAAATATACTCACATGCTACTTCATTCACACCTTAATGCTTTTCTTCTAGTAGAATATCTATAAAAAGAGTGCACTTGCAAATTATTGTTGTATATGTAACCATCATGTTCATTAAAGTTTAATTGTATATATCTGTTAGTTGCCTTACACATGCATTTCTTAGAATGTGTATAAAATGTTCATGTTATAGGACCTTGTAATAATCACATGATTGTATTATATGTTTAATATTGTGTTAATCAAACAGTATTTACTATGTATAATTTTGGAATCAACTAATTATTTGCTTGGTGTTAAGTTCAGGAATGTTGTCATGTTAAAGTATAACTAACATATCATATGATAACTTGGTATAGCAATGGTTTGAGTACGCATTAAATGCTTCCCGAATTAGTCTTATAGTTGTTGTTACATAACATAATTCTAAAAAATGTGTGAGAATAAGCACAAATGAAAATGAATGTAATTCAAATTCAGCTAACCATTGCAAGCAGATGCAGATGTAGGCATGTCAGCCAATGATACTGGAAATAAACGTTCTAAATGTTGCACAAACGATATTAATGGCAATTAATAGACTATTCAAAAGCTCTAACTCAACTGTCAGACACCATGCTTTGTAACATATTGTAAGTATAAAGTGACTTTTTTGGAGCATAAACTTACTTGTTTTGCAGTTATAATTTATTGATTTATTTAACAAAAAAGTCAAATGAACATAAAATATGTACACTATACGGCGTTTTATAGATTACGTCAGACACCTAATGTTTTTTGTCATATATACTGTCTACAGGTTGTGTGAGAAGTTAAAATATATAGTAGGCTATCATAATGATAAAAATACCTGAATAATATGATGAGTTGTTCAGTGTATCAATGCGATCATCCAGGACATGCACTGCTGCTGTTAATATTATTTCAAGCGTCTGCGAATTAAAGGAAATATACAATGGTGATATTTAAATTATTTTTCTTTTAGGTAAACCAATAATGTAATTAATTCACTCTTGTTTGCCAGATTTTTTTTTAATTTTCTTAAAGAACAATTAATGAATTATTACAATAAACATCATTGAACTTTAAAAAACACACACGCACACACGCACTATGATGCGTTATCAATATTGCGTGTGGATAATGCTTAAATACCTTAACTTCCCAAGGGGACAGTTCATCAGCAGGAGGCCCTCTTTCTTCCTGTTCCTCGGTCATGCTTCACCCGGGTCCTCTCTTTCTTTTTCGCAGCAACCTTAACGTCACTGATTTTCTTATTCGTCTCGTCCAAAGTGCTACCGACTGTACATGTGCTATTAATAATGAAATAATGATAATAATAATTTCATTTACAAATTGATTGACTAAAAAGGTGCATCATGAATATTATATTCATAAATAGCAGAGCATGATCTGCGTTTATAATAAATGATCCAATCATGTTGAACATTATAATTAGAGTAACAGAAAAGTAACACATTTTCGGTCGACAAAAGATGGGGCTTTCATATTTTGCCAATTGTGGATAGCTGGTAGCTTTACAATGCTTTAGAAATAACTAACAGTGCTAAAATTTCCTCCCAAACCCTCCGCTTTTCCGACGCTGATAAAGAAGGAGTAAGTTTGCCATCTAACACGTCTACTCTTTCGGCGTATGCCGACATAAGCGTATTAACCTCACATTTCGTCTTGGACTTCCGCTTAGACGGCGATTCGGCCGTCTTATTTACAATAGCAACTGATGCAGACGAAAAGTATTTCTTAAGCGTCCGCGCGCACCTGTCGGCTTACAAAAATAACTTCGATTGAAGAGTATTCGTACTAAAGCACAGCGTAAACTTACGCCAATGTTAGTGAAACGCCGTACGCATTGTTTTACGCTCGGCGTAAATCGTTTACGTACGTAAAAAAATGCGTAAGTCTACGCAATGTTAGTGAGATCTGAAGTGACAGCAAATACAAACGCGAGTTATGAAATCTGCAGATTCGGTACTTTGTACTTTTGTTTTAGCATATGCATGAACATGTAGAAATTGATCTGCTTACAGTCTCACAAAGGTAAAGCATAGTTGTCCCAATCTATATATTTATATGATGACATGGTTCGCAAGAAATAACATAATGTGCTCGTGGGTAAAAGGGTAATGCATACATGCTAACAATATTACGTCCTTGTGACTTAAAAGGAAATGTTCACAGATTGGCAAATTGACAATTTTCAAACATTTAATCATAGTTTAAAAAGTAACAATCATTATATATAATAAAACGAAATAACATTGCTGACAAAGACATATATTGGAAATTTAGTGTCGTTCATGAGCAATAATCGATTGAAACGGATAACATATAAAGCGTGTGCAACGCTTTATCAACTGTATTCTAGTTTGTGTAGTGTTACATGATAACTTGCGACCGTATTGCACCATGTCTAACACTGATTTAAAATAACGCGCTGTAAAAAATCTTCATATCTTTCACACAAGCCATTTTGCTTGACACGTCTGAACATAGCTTGTTCACACCCGATAATCTGTTGCTGGTACAAGGTTAAGGTCATATTCTGCGTTTTCGAGAGTTCGGAAGGCTGATTCTGAAATTTCATTTAAACAATGTAATATTGTGTTGTGAAGGAGCACAATATGTTTCATATTAAAAAAGCAATTATGAATGATTAAAATAGTCCGTCAGAGCTACTGACTATATAAGTGATTAGGTTAGCTTACCGCGTGATCTCGTGAGAAACTAACAAAATAACTTTTAGGTGTTTAGGTTACTTGCTTATTAGGATGATTTTATGGCATTTGACTGGGTACAATCGAGTGTCAGGTGTAGCAATGGTTAATTACAAGGGATGCCATACTATGTCATTATCGAACTGGGATGTATTATTTCGCGTGCATGATTATGAGTCTCTTCATATTTCGGGACATGCATATTAGGACATGCATTAATTGTTTCCAGATTCCGGCCCAGAAAATGAATACGAAGCTCTTAGAGAAACTACTTTCCACGAGTATTCGAGTCTTTCATCAGCCAGTACAGAGCCAGTACAGAGAACGTTGCTGCCAGACCGATAAGGCATATGAAAATTTGAAACTATCATAAATCCATCGATTGCTGTGAATATTGTATGGATACTATGCGTTTATGCAAATGAATAATTTCTGTTTCAAATACTTATCTTAAATGTAAATCACGTAAATAAGATGTAACAACAAACATGGTGGTGCGAATCAAGAATTGTAAAATAAAGGAAATAATTAATGTGGATTTAAAATTTAAGAACGTCTCAGAAGAGCATCTAATGAAACACAAACATATTAGTTAAATATTTAATGGTCAACCTATACTACACAAAATAGCACGTTGCAAAACTTGTAATGTGTTTGCTCGTATCGATGTATGAACATTTAGTATAGTATTCATAATAGTTTAACAATTGCTGTGGAGTAGGTTAAATGTTATAGGCAAACAAACTGGATATTCAATTCCGACTCCGACACAAAATACTCGGAAACACTCCATAATGTCCGACTCGGAATAAGACCATTGTAACAGGCGGAGTTTAAACTGGGTGCTGTATAGAAGTTTTGCATTGTGTATACACCGATCAAAAACGGTTCTGTGTTTGTTCTTGCATGGTATTTTTGGTAATCTGCTATCTATTGGTTCACTACCCACTTTATTCGCCTCTGTACCGTTGAGTGTGCGTAGAAAAAGCAACATTTTGCTAGTAAACCCTATTATTATAAAGATTTATGTATGCGACGTTTCGCTATTTATTGAATGTTTGTTTTGCTTTATCAATAGACATCAGCAGGTGTATGGGGTTACCTGTAGATATATAGCATTACAATGTAGCTAAGATTATAATGTACGCTATGTACATTGAAAGACACATACAAGGTGATGCATTATAAACTTAAGACATACCTTAAGGGTATAATGTACACTTTAGAAATATATATAACAACGATTATGATTGATAAACTTTGACATATTTCCTTCAAAAGAATGTTGTCCGACTTAATTAAATTCCACTTTACTGTTCACATTTTCAACAAGAATAAACTAACCGAGATTCTGCGTGTTTCTTAAGAATATGCAGCTCGCATAGAGTTAACTGTGTATATTCGGAGTTAATCCGCTTCGACACGATGAACTTCAAATACATAACGCTTATGTGCATAAATAGTTCACACGGAGGATCATTTGTTATATAGTATCCAACAACCCATATGTTTCCAGGCGTACGACATAATCAAGTTTGTTAAGAATACCGAGACAATTGTGCAGGTCTATATGAAGTCTGTTCTTTAATTGACTCAACTTATTAGATGACATAATAACACACAGGAAGTTGTTTGTTTAGTTTAATATTGATCTCATAAACTGTTGTTTTGTGAAATTGAATTATATTTACATATTTATTTGAATATTTGTTCCAATGTTGTGTTTGTTTCTTCACAATAAATACACGTCAAAATAAAAATGAATTATAGTTTATAGCGCCAAGAATAACTTTGTTAACTGTTTGTACGTTTTCCTTTCTCACACAATAAATATTTAAAGCTATACATGACTGGAGATATGGACTAACACCTCTCGAGGGCATGAGTGAGGTTAATGCTGTGTGCCACATGTGCGGTAACTGGAACCGGCCCTCTTCCCTGTTCAGCGCCCGCATTTATCTTATAAAAGATAAAACTGTAAATGAGGATGAGATCTTAGTGTCGTATGATGTAAGTGCATTATTGATAAGTGTATCCGTAGGCAATGCATTGACGGTCATAAAGGAACGACTCTCTGCTGACACCACTCTAGCACAACGAACACCACTTTCCTTAGATCGGATAACAACACTGTTAGAGTCTTGCCTGAAATGCACATATTTTGTATACGATGGACAATACTACCTCCAAATCCATGGAGCTGCTATGGGATCATCGGTTTCTCCCATATTAGGGAACCTTTATATGGAACATTTCGAGCCAGTTGCACTTACAACAGCACCCCGCCCAACCGGATGGTGGTTCCGTTATGTGGATGACTCTCACAGCAAAAATGTTCACCAGACAAATGTTCACCAGAAATTACCCCCACCTCCCCCCCAAAAAAAAAAATTAAATAAAAAAAAACACCTAGAAAGTTGCTGACGGTTAAGCAATAACATAGTCTCTCCATTTGTTGGTGCTATCAAGACAAAAAAATAACTTAAAACAATCAGAAGTCAACAAATGAACACAATTGTACCACCTCTGTGACCGGTACCTCTGTTCTTCAGCGCCCTAATGAACAGTTGGGCTGCTTAGATAACATATGCAGTGACATTCCTTATTTTGACAGACAACGCGAAACTTGTCAGACAGTCAGGCATGTCTGACAAAAATTGAGAGTATCTGACACAATTTATTACACACCTTATACATATATAAAGATATTTGTTTAATTAATAAAGACATTATTTCTTCAATAATTAGCTGTGTGCATTATGTTATGCGAAATAATTAAATAATAATTTAGAAAATACCAGACACGAAGATGATGTAATGAGCATAGCATGTGTTCAACATGTGGTGTATACTTTTTAAATCAGTGTGTTTGACAGCTGATTCAGAGGTTTCGCGGAGAATGTTCTGACAAGTGCATCATATGATAACAATTGTATCTTCCTAACAATAACACTAGTCTTTCACACAATAACATTGTTAAGTGGTTTTGCTTGTTTGCACCTTTGATCATTAAATCTTAAAGCTTTATGCTCACCAATTAAGGTGATCATGGCATAATTTGTAAAGGTGTAACCAACATCTTTAGCATATGGAATAATCGATAAAGGTGTAAACAACAGCTTCCTCCCATTTCAATAAAAAACACTGGATGTATAAGCGGGTTATTCTTTGTGGATATACTTTCTTCGATCAACCAACAAAGATACGGTTTGTTCATAATAGAAACAACCGTTTACATAAATTTCCGTATTGGTTGATAGCTACGAAACCAGTAATTTTGTTGTTGTTTTGTATCATGATGATGATGGTGGTGGTGATGATAAAAATGATAATGATGATTGTGATTATGATGATGATCTTGATGATGATGATCATAGTGGTGATGATGATGATGATGATGCTCATGATGATGACGAAGATGATGATAATGATGATGATGATTGTAATGATGATGATGATGATTACGACGATGACGAAGATGATAATAAAATTTTTAATCATGACAGGTGAAGCGTTATCTGGAAAAAAATAGCGGCTGCAGTTGGAGGAGCTATAGGTGGAATAGTTTTATTAACAATACTGGTTGTTGGTGTGCTGCGCAAGATGAAAAGAAAACCACTAAGTAAAGTTAAATAACTCTCGGTCTTTCTATGACATTATTACACTGTCATTCCTACTGTTGTAATTCGAGATGGTTAAACATTCGGAAAGTACATTAATAACTGGAAATAAATGCATATGCTTGTATGATTTTATTTTATAGTATGTAATGTGTAAGAAAATGTTCAATAATTTATTTTCAAAATAAAATAACACTTCTAAGCAGTATATTAAACGTGGTTGTTTTTTATGGATCAATACACATAATTACAGGTAAAATGCATATGTACATAACTGTTCAGTACATGTATTAAAACTATTGACGGTCAAGTTGTATTCGTTCCTGAATCGTAAAGATATACAAACGCATGTTTTCTTCTTTTATATGTCAGAACAACGTCAATACGTTATTCAATACGAAGACACTCTTGGGCAACGGTAAGTACATGTAAAAGATTACGTATCCTTGTGTGTAATCACATGTATGAAAACGTTGTATAAACGTTCGGTGTGCCTACATGTATTATGCCTTTAACATTCTAAGATATAATGTCGAATGTATGACTGCTTTGTATGATCGCATCTTAAACGTATAAAACGTTTTTAACTAAGAACAAACTGATAAATGCATGCTCTTATAATTGATTATCGTTTACTAATTGGTTATATTGAATTTCACAGGAGATCAGAAGATACGTCACATACAAACGCGAGTTATGAAATATGCAGATTCGGTAACATTCCGTCGTACTTTTAAGTTTAACATATATATTCCGTTTGTAATTGTTGATTTGCAGACAAACAGAACATATCAATGCATAATGAAACAAACATACCAACAAACATTGTTGACCTTTCTACAAACAGTCAATTTTAATGATCATCATTTAACGTCCTTGCGACTTAAAGTCATGCTGTTCTGTACGGCATTGTGTAGAAATGTTTACTGACAAGGGATTCTATACTAGAATATTATCGCAGTAGTATGTTTAATACTTTACGACTGCGTGCTTTTGAATAAACTCACGTCCATTTCTGTAACTCGGATATAAAGAGATACAATAATTGTTTCCAGATTCCAGCCCAGAAAATAAATACGAAGCTCTAGGAGAAGCCACGTTCCTTGAGAATTCCAGTCTTTCATCAAGCAACACACGGTCCGGTAACACAGACGGTAGAGAGAGTGATGTTGTCAAACCCTCATCATCACCGAAGACTGATAAGGAAAACGAAAATTTGAAATGATCATAAAAATCAACAGCTTCTTGTAAATTTGGGTACAGTTGATTCCAACTTGAAGTCCTCTCTGTGTGGTACAGTAGCCAGTGATAACGGAATGTGTTACTTAAACAATGTTGTTTTTATACATACCATGTAGACATTCAGTATTATTTGTAATTAATGAATAATAAAAAATCAAATGAACACGAAGTAAGATTAGACCCGAAATTTGTCCAACACAGAGCCATCACGACACGTATGTTGATTGACTTGTGCGTTAGGCCGTATTGTATGTTATATTCGAATGTCTGTCTTCATTAGGTAAACAGTGTATGCAAGTGGATTAGTAATAGCATTAGTTGCATCAGTAGAAGTTATGTTGT
>CM051029.1:2651368-2843868 GCA_027627225.1 Congeria kusceri | reverse complement strand
ATTTACGACATTCTGTTTTATTAAAATTATTAGATTAAACGCATAGAATAATAGTTTAGTCTGTATTGAAACTAATCGCCAGAGGAAACCAACTGATTAGTCGACTTCATATAATCAGGTACTAATCACATATTAATGTGTGTGCATGTAAGAGTATTGTGTTCAACATAACTTATAATGTACAGTAATTGGTTATTCCATAGTATGCAAACATGGATATGTTTAGTCCAAAGTAAGACTACATACAATGCCTACTATACGATCTCGTATGCATGTATAGTAATCACAAACAAAGTGAAATAACGACTTTAAATGAAACAGCACAGTCAATGACGAATATAATCTTGGTTTAATTGCGTGTACGTGAGTGTTTTCGTACGGACTATTTAAACTTCCTCTTTGCGTCTACAAATCAGTAAGTCCTACTTGCATTCCTAACTCAGTGTGCGCTAAACAGAAACCTGATCTATAATGCAACTTGATATCAGGTTAGATTATTCCCAGCCGTTTGCAGTCAATACAAAGCTTTGCACAATCTCAATAGTGTAGACATGATTACAACCCGGCATGATTGGCGCTTAATACAGGAAGTTTGAATGAGTATTGGCTACAATTTATATGTTATGATCTACAAAATCGTGTCCTGTCGTGACGAAGATATGGTAAAAATACCATGTTGTACAGACCATAGTAGATAAAATGCCATACTCTAGCTTTTCGTTGTGTAAACAAGCACACCGTTGTACAGTATTACTAAATAACAATACTTTCAAAATAGCACGTTTTTAAAACAGTAATTATGGAAGTTTATATTTTCATTAGCGGCGCAGCCACGGGTTAAACAATATTTTTTTTTATGATCCCGAGTGAATAAGTTGATATTCTAACCAACAACACATTTTACTTTTAAATTTATTGTGTTTTCATTTAATTGCTATATAATTGGGTTTTATTGAAAAAATACCGTATACAGTATGAAACAGTATGAAACAGTAAAAAAAATATTAGAGTGGTAATTTTCACTGTTTTAAATAGTGAATTACCAATGTTATTTCAATGATATTTCCCTATAAATTACTGGTAAGCATAAAATAGAAACGTTTTATTACGCACAAATGTGTTCACGATGATTTTATATATTTTTTATTAAGTTTTTTTGTTTGCAAAACAAACATTTGGATTTCCTAATGCAACCTGCTTGTCTTTGTCCTAAATATGTTTTTGTAGATGTATGGGGTGAATTGCACAAACATGAAGTGATTTAGAAAATTGCTCTTCACATTTGTTGATAAAGCTATGAGGGACAAAGTAAATAGTGTCGTTTTTAACTAGGTATGTACACATTCACAATTCAGTTTGCAGTTCATTCTTAAATAAACTTCATTAATGACATGTTAGGAATGCAAACCTTATCTGTAAATTATGACCCAATACTATATGCGCACCCAACGGAGCGGTTTATATCATTTCATAGCATTGTGGATATCTGCAACGTCTCACATTAAAGCATTAAAGCTTTGCCATTGTAGTGAACCTGTTTACATATAAAATATACACGTATCCTCCTTCGATATCATGTTATCTAGAACAACCAAGTCCAGAAATAAATTATTGCCCAATACTTTTCGCTTTTGTACAACCCCGCCAAGTAACTATCGTCGTTCGATATGATTTGCTTTAGAACAATCCGACCATGTAATTTAATTTATCATCCGTTATTCCTAAAGTAATTATTGAATTCCACAAAGGCAGACCTTAATATGAATTGGAAGGTCAGAGGGACAGGGACTTTCGCAACTAGTGAAAGCACGTCTTGCCTGGACGGAAGTTGATTCGGAGCTCTCTGTGTTGGACCCGCATATTACATAAAATCCGTACTCACCGTACCTCACAGTACTATACCGGGACGTTTCACAACATTCCTCCCAACTTTATGATGAAAGGCTTCATCAATGGATATACCATGGCCATCTTGGGTCTGTCGAGCTATAAAGAAGCGCAGTATATTCTGGCACCTTACGGGATGTACGGCTGAAGAGCTATAAGCCCCTTCTTTAGTTCGTTTTGGGTTCTTAACTGTTTCTGTTTTGGCCCTGTCACCTAAATGATTGACCGCACCACTGACATCTTGTATTGTGCTGGAACTGTGCCCTTGTGGGGCGAGCACATCATGATTCTGCTTCAAAGAAGCCTTGGGCGAGCCACAGACCCTACCAACAGAAGTAGTCACTGTAGTTTCAGGCACACGCGACCTCTGTTCTTTTGGCTGGCTGCCTTTACTACGGTCTTGTTTAATTGTGCTGGTTTTGTTCCCTGGCTGGGCGAGCACATACTTATGCTGCTTCTTTGTCACCATTGGCATGCCACAGGCGCAACCCGATCAAGCAGTGACTTTAGTATCTGTTGCGCGCGGCCCCTAATCTTTAGACTAATGTAGAGCAACACGGTTATCTTCAATTGTGCTAGAGCTGTGCCCTTGCTTGCTCCTCAATCTTTGCCGCTGATGGTGCTCGCACTGCTCTGACTGCCAAAACTTCTCTTCCTCTTCTGGACTTGTTTCCGTCTACTGCTTGGGAGATGAACTGATGTTGTTTCACCAGGTTGTGGGCTTCCTCCATACTGGATGGGTTTTACAAGAAAGCGTGCTTTGCTGCCTTGTCGTTACACCCCTGGCAGAACCGGGCAATGGCTTCCTGTTAGATGTAATCTTCTGGAAGGTCGACAAAAGCTGGGGTGGATAGGGTTAGCACTCGATCTGCCCAATCTTTCAGAGATTCATCTTGCCCCTGGTTCGTCTGACGGAAACATGCTTTTGGAGTTTCCAGAAGTTCCTTAACCCAAACTGCGCCTCCAACGACTTCATTATCTTGCGGGAAGAGTACCTTTCCCTGTCTGTAGTGGTTATGGTGTAGAAGTCAAGGGCCTTTCGTTTCAGACTCCAGATTTGTTAGTCCTTGCATTCCTCTTCCGACCATGTCTTGACCTTCCGGTAGCTTTCAAACTTCCGTTTGAAAGAGGGCCAGCTAGCCGTCCAGTCATATCGCATGGTTTTTGGATGCTGACGTAGATCCCCATGACTGCGAGACGATGCACTGGAAGAAGAGTGATGGTCGGTCTTGGATTTACAGTGTGACCTACGTATCCTAGACCTAGAGTCCTATGGCGAACGAGCATGGTGCGACCGCCTGTGATATTGCAGTGCTCTTGTCTTTGTGCGCTGACTTCCGATATCTTTCAATCTAGTCTAGGTTGGTTCCATTTGAACGGACTTTCTGCCTTTTCCTCTGACTTGGCGATACCGGGAACACGGCCTTGAACTGGAGGACTGGTGCTTCCGGCTGTTGATCTTCCGTACCTTCGATCAGGTCTAGAACACACTGACCTTGAAGATGCATCTGACTGGCTACGGCGTTTTCTAGACTTTCGATCAGATCTTTAAGAACTTGACCTTGAAGACGACGCAGATAAACTGTCAGCTTGACTGTGTTTTTTTGGCTCTTGAATGACCGTCTTCTTGTCGAAGGTGACCTAGAAGATGCATTGGAAGATTTCGATCTAGAAGATCAATCTCTTCTGGTTTCCCATGCCTTCCTTTTATGTAGTGTTTTAAACCGTGTTCTTTTCTGTTTGTGGTCACTTCTCATTTGTTGGCTACTTGTACAGAAACTGGACCCACTGTCTGAGTTACAAGCACTTGACTTGGGACAGTGGCGACCATGTTGCTTTACTGACGGTACTAATGAGCCAGCTGCTGGGGACCTTGACATTGACTGCATGCGAAGATGTTCCGTATTCAATGGCATCCATGGCGGCATAGTTTCCGACAGTTTGGCATCAGGTGCCTATGCCGGCTTAATTGGCATCACTGGTTTGCAAAGTGACGGCCTTGAATCTGGAACTAACGTTTGGCAGATGTGATCCCATCCCAAGAAATCAAATGGACTTGGTTCCGAGAAGTCCACCATCTGGATAACTTCTTGGGCAGGTTTCCCCGCAGAGCTAAACACAGAGCTTCCCTTTTAACCACCCCATATACTGCCCGAAACTGTAAAATTAAGTTGGCAATTTTTGATGGTCTAACGCATGGAATCTTCTTCAATTCTTCCGCTGTAGCCTTGTTGATATTAATTTTCATATTGAAATTTACTTTATGCACAGCTGGACACTATTTCAAAAGTACGTGTGTGAAAATAATAGTTTGATTATGTTGGACTTGGAAGATACTTGGTTTCTGCAGCACTGTTGATGTTGGTGGTAAATATGTGTGACTGCAAGACACCACAAATTACCATGGGGTGGGGAAGTGGGCATAATATCTAACTACGGATCTAGAAGTCCTCATAGAAAGCTGTAGTTTCCCTGTTAAACTGACCTCTGTCTGCTCATGCGTTTGCTGACTATTCCCGCCAAATTAATATGTTGACCTAACTGGATAAATTATTTTAAAAATAATGTATAGGTCCTGATAAGGCTATCTTTGTGATCCTCCGATTAAATTTAATCCAAGCAACCTTGTATTATATTGATACTGCCAGTTTCCCCCCTTTTAGTTCAAACAACTCAGACAGGAAGTCGTTTGGAAAAATTGAAATAATTTGAATACCTCGTTGCTGGTGTTCCTTTAACCAATTAGCCTCGTCGCCATTTAAGTAATAATTTAATGCCACAAAAACATAACTTAAATATTAATTGGAGGGTCAGAGGGACAGGGACATACACCACAATTTAAAGCACGTCGTGCCTGGACGGAAGCTGATTCGGAACTCACTGTGTAGGACCCGCAGATTACATAAAACCCGTATTCACCTTACCACACCGTACTATACCGGGACGTTTCACAACATTCATTCGAGAATAACACGGCCGATTAACTGCAACTGCCCTGCATTCTTCTCTCTAAAACAACACATCCAAATAACAACCCTCGTTTGATATTATATTTCTCTAGAAAAACTAAGCCAAATTGATATCCATGTTCGCTAATTTTACTATTGGCCAACCCAGCCAAATAACAATCCTCGTTCGATAGTTTATCCGCACAGTGCTTGCAACGTTATGCGTCTTAAATTGTCCACCCTAGGACTAATCAGCCAGGAAAATATCCCGTCTGTCACCAAACTAAGCAACGATATCCATCAGGAACTATCCAATCTTGAATAACGGATGAATGTTACTATTGGAGTCAACTTACTGCAACAAGCTAGACACGTGTAAAATGCATTTAACCAAGGCAGGTGCCAACTATTTAGAATTATTCAGACAGGATAGTATTATGGCCGTCAGACTTATCTACAACATAGGCAACTACATTTCCGTATCAACCACTGATCTACTAAGCTACTTAGAATATATACGCTTGAAGTTTTTAACCTTTTTGTATATTTAAACTCGTCATCATATTTCCACGAATAAGGCAATTATTAGTGTATTTACTTCTATATTTACAACATGCTTAGTTTAGAAAACATCAAGAAATAGTTCCTTTTTCGTAAAACACAACGATTGAATATATGTTCTGATTTAGTTTCCTTTATTTATAAATATACACACTGACAATGGTATTGATATTCGGACATGAAACTGAAAGTAATATACACATGCATAGCTCAGATATTTTTTTACATTATGATTTTATGAAAAAACAACTTCTAATGCAGACATGCAAACTATACTTCAATTTCAGTTACAATAGACACATGTTATATAATTGAAAAGATGCTACAAAAGCACTAAGATGAAACACACAGTTTCCTCAGTGTCCTTAATAAAAAAAATGCTTTGACAAGAATCCTCTAGTAAGCACATTATTTTCATAACATTATGTTAACCCACTGTGTCATTAAAGTATAACCTAAAAGTAACACAATTTAAAAGCATTATTCAATTGTTCATACTTAAATTAGGATTGAAAGGTAGGCACTTAACACCAGTTTAGTGTTTAACTTGTATTTGATGAATTCCTGATCGCCAAATTAACATGTCTCATTAAACACAGTGACTACAAAAGTGATCACACGACCTGGCCCTCAACAGTAAAAAGTGGCATTTAATACAACTGAAACAATATATAACTCATTATTAAATTTAACTAATTCCTTTCTTTAACATAATCAAGGCCTGACTTCTTAAGCTACCAATATAGATTCCCGAATTAGTTGTTTTTATAAAAAATTCATGAATATGGTCAATTATACATAATTATAATGATGTAAATATTAAACGATTTGTTTCATAGTGTACCGATTTAGGCGAAAGTATAATATATTTCACTCAAATGTTCGCTCAGTGGGTCACTAGCACTCCAATGTATAGCTTTCAAACAGATATCCCCTCTATGACTTAAACACAACAATCACTAAATAGCATGTCCAAAATACTGTCATGACAACTCAAAAGGCACTGAACCTAGTAGTAGCACGCGCAACATTAAATATTTATATACTCATTGCACACTTCAATGTACTTTCGTGCACATTCATGGAAAAGTCGGTATTGTGTCTGAAAATATAACGCATAATATTCATAAAACGTATATAATATATCTGTAATGCTAACACTTTTAAAATATGGTGTTTTTAATATTTAAAACATACTTTTATTTAAAATCCCTAATAGCTGTGCATGCTTACCGCATTTATTATTATTTGTGTTCTCCCTTTTCTGACCATCCTCGCGGTTTCAGCAACAGCACCATCGTTGTCACGTCTTATTCTCTCCACAACGCACCACATGACAGCGAACAATCTACTCTGGGTGTATCCATCACTGCAATTAAAACATGCGGCGTTCGCATTGTGTTTAATTCGATAAATACACACATATTAATACATATAGCTTTAAACATACTATTTTAATATTTTGCAGATGTATGTTATTGTCAGCTTCACCTCACTGAAATTGTAATGTTATATACAAAATATAAATGTGCTATTGCAAGAACATGTATTTATACCTATAGCTAATTGATATTCTTACTGGCACTGAATAACACATGGTCCTTCTGTTTCAAACTCTTGAACGTCTATCACAATGTTCAGCAAATCCTCCGCTTCGCAAACATTGGCATGTGTGGGCCACTTGGTAAATAGTAACACTAGGACATCAAAACCCTGTTGCTGCAAAACATGATACGTTAAAATGTGAATAATATGCGTTTACAGTCAACTTTCAGAAACCCATAAATATTTGCATACATATATGCATTTTACGTTTCGTTACTTAACCAGATGTAGACAGTTCAATAAATGACACGCCTTATGCAATAACTTATATAATATTTTGTAATGGTTACCTCTCCGATACGTTTGTATACAATTGAAGTATCACTAATATGACCTCTTTGTGAGCTAGAGACAAGTGTGGCTGCAAATGGACCTAGTACGAGGACTTTGGCATCAACCGGAACGAAGGAATGGACCTCAATGTGAACACGCATCTGATAGTAGACAACCACATTCCATATATCAACTACACGTAAATATGCAGATCTGTTTGCTATTTAATGTTTCGTTGGTGTTAATTTTAAACAGAATAACGTATTCTCCATATAATAATAAGCTGTGTTCTGACATTGTTGTGCATGTTAATATTGATAACGCCCGTTTTCCATTAGCCACAGCCTTACATGTACAGTATTCTTTTAATGCAATAAATATGTATTTACCTCGTCGCAAAACGTAAGGATCGTCTTCACATAGTGATAGATTGGAAACTATGTAGGCCCCCAAATACAAAACATGCATATTGCGAGTAAGACATATACAGTCATATACATGCATAGGCATTCACACACAATTCGCAAGCATATAGACATTCAGATATTTTGGTATGAATACGTGCACACTACTGGTTTTATTATCGCTATAAAATATATTCATACAGATACAAGTGCATGGAGAATCTTGTATTTACCGATATGTATACTGCATTAATGCAATCGTTATGACCCTTCACGTGTACAAACAAGTTCAGGACAGATCGGTATTTGTCCTCGGCAACAAAAGTGTATATATCGTTTATTGTACAACAAGACAACACGACTCAAGACTCGCGTCTGCCAACCGAGATTCATTATTGATACTCACATAATATCTGAAGCATTCAAAGTATAAACACAAATATATGCATGTTCATTCAAAACACATGATTTATATGGGATATATGTATGGAATACATTGCAAAATAGCAACACGTACGCTTTAAATTAATTAAAAACTCGTGTAATAATAATTGTTACGCCAGGTAATTTCAAAAAGTATATAGTAAATTCTTCGCCATATACATGTAACGAAAATTAGAACCATGTATTAAAGCTAAAATTACGAATAAAAAGTATTTTACAGAATTTACAAAGCAACACACCCGGTACCGCAGCTGGATCAACGTTCTTCCGCTTATTTTCAGGCTTTATACCATCTAATATTTTGCTGTAATCGTCATCTGCCGTTGCTTCCACAAAATCATGGAAATGTGCATGTTCCAGAATCTGGAATTATATTGATATTCCACAGGAATACTTCATAGTTAGTTCGATAAATACTCAAGACTTATTGTACGGCATTATAATAAAAGTATGTGTACATTAGTTAGTATTAGGTAATGTTGCAATATGTGCAGTTATTGTAACAATTAATATTAACATGTAATATACTTTAAATACTTTTAAGTCAGTCTTTCAACGGAGTTTTATAGTAATTAGCTAATGTGGCTACTGATAATACCAACTGTGCCATATTATAACAAAAGTAGTTCAATCTCTAGCTACATAAACTATTTACAAAAAAATGAACATGTACCCTGTTTATGTGTACTATCCAAATAAATTAGTATCTCTCACCCCATACCTCGTATTCCTGGTTCAGGAAATCATTCGACTGGTTATAACCAGCATACACCTTATGTGTCAGTACATCTCCTACAGGAGACAGTGCCTCACACAGCACTTCATGGAGATATAAACACTGGAGCTGTTGATCAAGCAATTGGTAATCAATAAAAAACATAATACACTGGAAAGCTTTGACATATACAAGTTAATAAGTTTAGATTAATACACTTTCTTATAATGGTTTATTTTTGCACGCATTAAGCCCGTGCCCTTAGAAACATAATACAGCAATGTGACAGGAAAGTTAACCTTTGTTTGCACCATATTAATGTGTTGTTCCCTCAATTTGAGAATTGCATCGAACAGGTTGACCTGTTTTTTCCGCCATTCCTTGGTCATACAGGTAGTCTAGAGCAATAAATGTCCCGGTACGACCCACTCCAGCACTACAGCATAAAAAATGTTAGGGTAATAAGTGTACGCATTTGATTTTAACACAGTGTGGTGGAATTGTCGTTAAGCAAAGAGTGATATTTGCTAACAGTAATTTTAGCTCTGAATTTTTCCACTTATATAACAACAAACTATATATCCTGCCTACTATATAACATAAAATAGTTTGTTTTCGATGTAGTTAATTAATATTTCATTTAATTGCTTTATTGATACAATAATTGCACTGACGCCATTATACCTGCAATGTACCATCCTTCTATGCCTACCGATCGAACCTTGCGGCAGAATTGCAGAAGAGAGAGGGCTGTTCTTATCAGGCCACGAAGTGAAGTGACAGTGGGTTACAATGTGCACATCTCTAGAACCAACCTAACATGGTCCACTAGCAAAGTAACTGAGGTAAACAATTCACAGTTAACATTTTTGTTTATTTATTTAGACATTTAGGTTAATTGATTGGATGCTATTTGATGCAGTATAGAAAACCAAGCAACAACGAAAGCAATATTCATATACAAGAAAAGTAGACATATATACTCATTAGGTATTCGTTAAGCAAATAAGTAATATTTAAAGTGGTTTTCATAGTAAGGTGTGTACACCATGCATCAATCGAATAAATATGTTTGTAAAACCTTTGAACAATGCAGCTTTCTAATAAAAAAATCATCGTACTCCTCTACTGTCAACACCGAGACGGTATAGTCCACATATTTGCAATTTTCATGTACAGCATCTGGCCAACATTGGTAGCACTTTCTCTGAAATTTATTAACATTCCTATATCGTCATAAACCACTTTACAGATATCACACACACGGTGCATTAGTGTGGCGTTTCTTCATGCATATATATAAGTAAATTGCTAAGCACATATAATGAAAACATTCGTTCTTTTCATATATATAAGTCATGTATAAATTATACGAAACTACTGGCTAAACAGAATGTGCATTATTCAAATCAATTGTAACATTGATCAATAATCGATTGTAAATAAGCATCGCAACATCAATTCTAGCCTTCGAATCCTCAACAAAATGTGTTACTATGGCCACCACTCTGATGTTTTCCGACCATATCATTCTCCACGTATCAGCAATTATAGAAGCCAATGGACCTTTAATACATTTCACAAAACTCAATAAATTATTATTTATTTACTTATACATCTGAAGATATATGTTGAATGTATATGGTTTATTTAATTTTGTCAGAAAGCCATGCCTACCTTGAGCAGCGATGTATTTTCTAGACAATGTAATCCCTGAAACAAAAACAAAGTCGCATGACCAGTGGTAATTAGACAAACATTCATTTGTGAATGTTCTAATTTGCTATCGCAAATCTTTATCTTATTTTACAAAGAAAACATATAAGCTGAGTTCTGATAGATTAAGTTTTTACCAAAAGTAATAATTGATGTATAAATGTACATGTATTGAACACATTAATTTACAGCGAACATTTATTATATGTGTCTTTAATACGTCGGATATTATTCAACAATTAATATATGAACAATATAAACAAAAAAAAACTGTAATATCTTACATCAATAAAACCTGCGTTAATGAAGTCAGAATCCTCATCACAGTCTATGATAGGCAATAACACACGTTTGTTATCATATGTTATAAGGAAACAATAGAATATTAGTCATCTACTTACAACTTGTATACATTATCGGGATAATATACCTTTTGGACGCCTTAAGAGGCCCGATAAATAGGTTAAAGCCCGAATGCGTACTTATAGGAGAATACTTTTTTTAAATATTATAAGAGAAATCTACTTACAAGGGAACATATGTTTATATCTGCTTTTCAACATATTTTCCTGCGTTTTAGCTGCCTCTGTTGAATATTTTATATTTTCAGTTTCTGTCTTTTATTTCTAAAGCAAAGAAACACAAACTTTGTTCGTCAAATATATCTTTACTTGTTATTTATTACGAAATAATACATTGTGCTCAAAGTACAAGAGTATTTTACTATACTTAAGCAAGTTAAGGTTTCACTAAACTCTATGAAAACGTCCGTTGGATTAGCTTTAGCTTCTTCCACAGTTTTTAGAAATTGCTTGATAGATATGTCCCGACTTTTGAAGTTTCTGCCTTCCTTAATGAGATTATCGCAAATTATATCTCGCTCTATAGCAAACGAATTTATTCTCTTTGGACCCGATTTCTCGTGTGCGTTTGTATCGGGTTCACTGGGTATTGGTCTTGTCTCATTCTGGTGTTCATTCTCATAATCCACAGTTGCTGGTTCAGTCTTAAGTTCTGGAGTAAGTATCATACCTTAATAACAAAAAACAATGTTTAAGTATAAATACGACACAAATGAAACGAAAAGTTCACACATTTTGACGTGCAAGTAGCATTGATATGTGCACGTCATTATTTATACCAATAAAGTTGTTTTGTTTGCATTTAGGCTCATATTTAATGCGGTATCTGTGCTTATAGACTCTAAATAGTTAAAGCAAATTAGACGTGACACAAAAAAAGATAGTACATTTTGCAAAAATCTAATTATTATGAAAATGTTATGTTCAATACGTAGATATATTAAAATATACTTACCAATATTTTCGTGAGTTGTAAACCCATGTGTTTGTTGTTTTAATCTATGCACAACAACACATACTCTTAACATTTAAAACCGTCAAACATGAATAGGTCGTAGTCACGTTGTTGCCACATAATTAAACAAAGAGATATATAACAGTTTACACGCAATGTAAGTCCATAATTATTCATTAAAGTGGAACTGCATCGTTTGTTCACACCATAATTAGAAGGCAACACATATATTATTAAAAAGCGTAGCCTCTATACCTGTTGGATGTTCGAGTGTGTTAATGTTCATTTGCAAATTCGGACAATCAGGTAAGTTACATTTACTGTGTTACAGCTCTATTAGCCAATTTATTTTTTGATTGGAAACAATGCATACAACTGAATGTATACAGGCATTTGATATGTAATCTAAAAAGAAAATAAGTTATGTTTAACATGAAGTAAAATATATTTGAAAACAAATACGTATGTATTTATTTATGTTTTTTTACTCTGATGCACGTGTTAACGACACACCTTTTACACGACGTTTCCTGACAATAACTATGACAAGAACAACAATAGCAGCAGCAACAACGATACTGACGGACCCTCCCACAATGTCTGCTATTGGTTGAGCACCGTCCGGAATCTCTAGGACAACATATTCACAGAAAATATTATTTAAGCAATACCCGTTTTAAAGCCGAACGCAAGCAATATGTATGTTTATAATGAACATATGATAAATCATTCAAATACTGATAATTTATTTTAAATTGTACATATATTTGCGTATTACTTTTAAATAATTGGTATGCTGCTGAAGAAAAACATGCTGTTGCATTATTGTGAAGTTTATGGCTGTAAGGACGATCTCGTTTTCTTCAAATTGCATTCACTTAATTTATTATGAAGATATTAAAATAAGTTTCAAAATGTGTTAGACAGATCAATAGCATATTCTGAAAATTTACTTTTCTAACAGGCTGCACAGACATTTCTTATCAGTATTCAGCATAAAATCAACACTCTTTTCACATGTTGTATACTGTAAAACGGTGTGCTTGTTTTCACAATAAAAATATAGAGTATGGCAGTCTATCTACAAAATTGACTTATTGATGTGTAGACGCAAGGAGGTATATTCAAGTAGTCTATACGAAAACACTCACGTACATGCAATTAAATCATGATTATATTCGTCATTTACATATGCTGTGTCATTTGAAGTCGTTATTTCACATTGTTTGTGATTACTATACATGCATAGATTGTTATGTAGGCATCGTATGCAGTCTTACTTTGGACTAAACAACTTCATGTTTGCTATAAATATGGAATAACCAATTACTGTACATTATAAGTTTTGTTGAACACTCTAACATACAGACACTTCAACAGGTACTGAGTATCTGATAATATAAAGTCGACTTATCTGTTGGTTTCCTCTGGCGATTAGTTTCAATACAGATTGAACGATTAGTTTATGCGTTTAATCTAATAATAATAGTAAAACAGAATGTTGTAAATAATTTGAAAAAAAACAACACATTCACCAAACAGACAACACAAAAAGTGATGGCAACGGGTCGTTGTTATGTTGCCAATATACGTTCCGAAGCTTACTATTACAGTGAACGATATTCGGATATGCATTTTTGTTCAAAATATGTTAATATTTATTGTTTGACATCAAATGTACGTAAAAGTCCACATTATGTTATAGTTACATTAAAACTGAATTATGTGCGTAGTCAGTACTTGTAACCTTAATAAATCACATGAATAGTTCAATATGCAACACGAAACGCTTGTTTATCTGCACAAGGTTTTCTTATCAATGCGCTGTACAAAACTTCCTGTTTAAACTGCACTTAATCTGTTACACATTATTCATTGATACGTATGGTGGCATAGAACTGCCTTACGATAACCACATAAGTTTCGCGATAATTATCACGTTAACCACTTAAGTATCGTGTTATTTATCTTGTATCTTGTTAGTGTTCGCGATAGTTTTCTTTGTCATTTATTTTCTGCTTAACTGAAATCTGGCCTGAAAGCGCCCCAAACTGACACCAGGATTTCATTTAACAAAAACATAACATTAAGTGGTAACAGGAATATTATCGTGTTAAGGTTCGCGTTAGCAAGATCTTGCGGGACACCTCGGGCAAACTTAAGTAGTATCAAGAATATTAACGTGTTACGATTTACGTTAACAGATAATTAACTAGTAACAGGAATATTATCGTGTTAAGGTTCGCGTTAGCACGATATAATTAACTAGCAACAGGAATATTATCGTGTTAAGGTTCGCGTTAGCACGATATAATTAACTAGTAACAGGAATATTATCGTGTTAAGGTTCGCGTTAGCAAGATATTGCGGGACACCTCGGGCAAACTTAAGTAGTATCAAGAATATTAACGTGTTACGATTTACGTTAACAGATAATTAACTAGTAACAGGAATATTATCGTGTTAAGGTTCGCGTTAGCAAGATATTGCGGAACACCTCGGGCAAACTAAGTGGTAACAGGAATATTAAAGTGTTATGATTTACGTTAGCAGATAATTTTCATGATACAATTCGCGTTAGTTAGATAATTCGAAGACCTAGAAAATGTAACTTATGTCACTTATAGGCACTTTTAGGTCACTTAGTTTAATAATAAATTATCTAACAGAAACATTTTCGTAAACGGTAACTTAATATTCAGATAAATATCGCAATAAATAAGATAGCAACACGAATCTTTTCGCGAACGCTAACTAGTTAACGTGATATTTTTCGCGAAAATTATGTGGTAAACACGATACGTAACTGGTTAACGCGATAATTATCGCGAAACTTATGTGGTTATCGTAAGGCAGTTCTATGCCTCCATAGATACGCATTTTACAGGGGAAGCAGTCAAATATTGTGTTATCTTGCAAACCTTAAACATTGTCTATCTTGCCTTTAGTTTAATGATAATTGTGTTTAAAAAACCACCACCAACAACTCATACTACTGCTACGTCTGCTACTACTACTACTACTACTACTACTACTACTACTACTACTACTACTACTACTACTACTACTACTACTACTACTACTACTACTACTACTACTACTACTACTACTACTACTACTACTACTATTACTACTTCTACTACTACTACTACTACTACAACTTTTACTACAACATCAACAACAATACCACCCCAACAGAAATAACAACAACAACTACTACTACTGCTACTACTACTACAACTTCTACTACTACTATTACTACCACCACTACTACTACTACTACTACTTTTTACTACTACGACTACAACTGGTGCTATTGTTACAATGTTATACACATCAATGACTATTACAAATATCAACGACAGTTATTATTACGATTACTAGAAATACAACAACAACAGCTACTACTACTACTACTACTACAACTATTACTACTACTACTAATACTACTATATCTACTGCTACAACCACAACAACCACATTAACTACTAATATTTCATTTTGTTTACTTATTCTTCCATTACTGATACTACTGCTATTACTACTACTACTACTACTACTACTACTACTACTACTACTACTACAACTACTACTACTACTACTACTGCTATTACTACTACTACTACTACTACCACTACTACTACTACTGCTGTTACTACTACTACTACAACAATTACTACTACTTCTACTACTATTATTATCAATACTATAACAACAGCAACAACAACAACAACAACTAATAATATTACTACTACTACTACAACTGCTACTACTGCTCTTACTTCTACTACTGCTACAACAACAACAACAACAACAACTACTACTACTCTTACTATTACTATTACTACGACTACGACTACGACTACGACTACGACTGCGACTACGACTACGACTACGACTACGATACGACTACGTCTACTACTACTACTACTACTGCTACTTCTACTTCTACTACTAGTACCACAACGACGACGACGATAACTGCTACTACTTCTAAATCTAGTATAACAACGCAACTACTACTGATACTTATATTGTTATTACTACTTCACGGACATACACAGTTTAGCTAATGGAGACTCATATTCGTATATAACATACTTTACGGCCGATTGCACTTGTCAAGGCTCTGTGTTGGACATACTGCTTGTCTTATTATTACGTTTCGTTTATTTGATTTTTAGTATTCATTTATTACAAACATTATTGAATGTACGCGTCGCACATTAATTTGTTATTGAATGTATAAAAACACTGTTTTATTAACACATTCCATTATCATGGTTTTATGTTTTCCAAGTGTAACACTCCAGGCTTCCATGTATCTTTCATGTAGAACAAAACATGCACACCAACGATTTGGCCGTTTTCACCAATGTGACCCACGTTATGAATGTTAAATATATGTCTTTACTATCATACAATAATAAGTCTGTGTTATTTATTTTATGTGCGGCACACAAACAGACGACTTCAAGTTGGTATCAAATATAACCAAATTCACAAGCAGCTGTGGATTTATGATACTTTCAAATTTTCATATTCCTTATCAGTCTTCGGTTATGATGAGGGTCTGACAACATCACTCTCTGTATCGTCTTTGTTACCATACTGTATATTGGCTGATGAAAGACTTGTGTACTCGTGGAAAGTGGTTACTCCAAGAGTTTCATATTTATTTTCCAGACTGGAATCTGAAAACAAATACTCATCTTGAAACCCAAGTTACAGTAATGTGAGCAGATCCAAACTCAGACAATCGTTAAGCAATACTGTTCTAGTACGGCAATGTTCTAATGGCGTTAAGTCGCAAAGACGTTAAATGGTCGTCTTTGTTGTGGACATGTGTATCAGATTTGTTGGTTTGTTTGGTTAGTTATATATTGCTTATATCTTTTTGGCAACTCATTTTTTATTTCTAACTCAATACATGTGTAAAAATTAAAAGTACACAGTAACATTACCGAATCTGCATATTTCATAACTTGCGTTTGTATTTGAGGTATCATCATATATCCTGTGAAACACAATATAACCAAATAGTAAACGATAAATCAATGCTCATAACAATATGTTATTTATTAGTTCTTTATTACAACGTTCGACACAAGACGCGTATAGGATACGATCGTTAAAAACAAAGCAGTCTTACTTTGGCATTATATCATCGTTTTTTAAGGTATTATAGGCACACCAAACGCTTAGACAACACGTTCATGCTTGTGATCATAAGGATGCATATTATTTCCCTTACCGTTGCCCAAGTATGTCTTCGTATTGAACTACGTCTTGTAGTTGTTCTGAAATATAAATGAATAAAAAAAACATATGCTTGCATATATTTACGATTAAAGAAAAAACAACAACATAACATGACCATCATTGATTATTATACATTTAATACACAGTACAGTGATATATGTTTTTATAATAATTTCATTAATTGGACTATACAGATTTATTAATGTCGTGAAAACAACATCGTTATATCCGAAACCTCGTTAAAAGCCCTATCGTTACAACCGATGACGAATTAATTGAAATATATAGGGATCCGGCCTGGACCTTGAATTCAGCATCGCTATAAGCGATATCGTTATAAGTGGAGTGTTATGTTATTTAAAATAAATGCATATAACCATATGCATTAAGTTCAAGTTCGTAGTGTATTTTCTACATTTACATACATTTCTACTCAGAGTGTTTATGTTACAATCGGTTCCGTTATTACATTATAAATCGTATCGTTATTTATATATTGTTCAAAGGTCAACAATAATAACACCACGCACACAATTTGTAGAAATGATACGATGTTAGTTTTTTATTTCAATAAGCAACATGAATGTACGGATTTAGCCGTCCCGAAGTATTAACAGTATGACTAATAGTATAATAAAGTAATAGAAAGGCAGAGAGGTATTTAACTTTACTTAGATGTTTTCTTTTCATCTTCCACAGCACACCAACAACCAGTATGGTTACTAAAACTAATCCACCAGCAGCTCCTCCAACAGCAGCCGCTGTTTCTCCAGAGGACGCTTGACCTGTCATGATTAAAGTTCTTATCATCATCAACATTATCGTCATCGTCATCATCATCGTCAACACCATCATAATCATCATCAGCAAAATCATCGCGATCATCAGTCTCATCATCTTCATCGTCATCGTGATCATCATCATTATCATCATCATCATCATCAACATTACATGTATCGTTATCGTAGATTAACCTAGATTGCACTTCAGCTAACATGACGCATGTTAATTAATATTACATGTTTTAAGTTCATCAGTGTGTGAGTAGTATTATATTATTATCAAATAAAGTAACCACCATCATAAACATATATCAGCAATGTGCAATAAACAAAATGAAATTAATGCTTTATGTCTGTAGTTATACATTTATTCCCTTTACGGTCAATTATACAAACTACGAAGATACTCCTGTCAGTTATGATTTAGAAGCAACCAATATGTCTGTATCTTGTTCTTGTTTTATAAGATATACTTACTCGTGTTCTTGCGTGTCGTAGCGGTAACGACGTCTGTCTCTTCAGATTTACCTGCGATGCTTATTGCGAACATTTTAATTAGATACGTTGTCCCAGAGTGTAACTCAGTAAGTGTATACATAAACGTGTACGCTGACACATTCACGTCAATCCATAGTTTTGTGAAATCCTTAGTTTTATATTGTATAACAAATGCCTGTTCTTCACCACCATTGAAACCTGGTTCCCATTCCACTGTGAACGAATCCACCCCCAACGAACCTTCTTTGACATGGACATTTTTAGGGGATTCAGGTTTGTCTGAAGGAAAATATTTTAACGATGACAACATAAATTTGTCAAGTCAAAATGTAATATCGACGAAAGATTACATCAGCAAATGACTTGGATTAACAGTTATAGATAAGTTCATTACACATTTATGAATTATGCATTACCATGTGCTCGAAGTTCATATTCCTGTGTTGCGTTTCCTAGCTCATTGTAAACACTAACCATGTATCTTCCGAAGTCCTCGCTCTGTAAACTGGAGATAGAGAGGTTTGTTTGCAGTCCATCTGCAGAAACATAAACCTCGACTGACCTAGCGTCAGAAATGATTTCCCACTTTGAGCCGTTTAGCCTGTACCACGAATACGCAGATCTGTTAGGTGGCGGGTACGCCTTAATTGTAAACGTTAACACCACGGATCCGTTTAGTGTTCTCGAGATATTCGTGACAGGGGGAGAGAATGGGGATGATCTCGGTGCACCTGGTAATTTACAGTTGCAAAATATGCCGAGTATTCTTACACGTATACTCGAAAATAAAATATTTCAATCAGTAAATAAAGCGCCTAAATATAAAACTACTAGTAACGATGTAATTCAAACCTCGCATATATAAAATCACCTGATTAAGATACCACACAAATGTCAAATCAGTTATAATTTTCAAGATATTGAAGTTATGGATTATAAAATATTGCATTCGCATTTCTTGTGATTTTTTTTTCACATCAGTACCAATTGTTTGGAAATAATGCAATATGCCGCGTTTTATTATTCATTTTGTAAACAACTCATTCTCAATTAAATACCTACAGTCACACGATCGTGTTGTATAGTTAAGCATTCGACATCAAACACGTACAGTGTATTTAATAATTACAAATTGTTTTCTCGCTATATACCTCAGTTGAAAAGGGAAAAATACCCCTTACATTTAATTAAGACCTCTATTACTTGTTCTTGCATCTGTGTAGAATGAATATTGCTGCCTTGACATCTGTAAACCGCCACATCGTATTCACACCTAGCGTGTGGAATGGTTGCTAGAAGTGATTGAGTTTGCCCGCTTTCCAAAATGCGCGTATCGTTAATAATCGAGATATTAGCTACTGGATCACTGTCAAACTCACAAACTAACTGAACATTGTCGCGTTCTTTAACAATGATTGTGGTTCGATTTTCGAAACCAACCGCAAAGTATCGCTTTATCTGAGCAGCGTCTGAAAAATGAAATTATGATATGTTCGTTTACATTAAAATCATTAATTATAAATCACCAAATGCAACCATTACATGATATATGATATAATGTATATTATGTATGCTATAGGGTTTTAATATTTTAAATATATTAACAAACTAATGCATACACTGTACATCCAAGTAGAAACTAGTTTTGGCATAACCCTGCATGACACTACAACCTGTAGGCTCCATTGTGTTGGAAGCAGTACATGTATAACGTCCTTCATCAGTAAGCTTGATATCTGCTATTGACAGACGTTCCCCTGACATGGTTGAGACATGTTCGCGCAACCACTCAACTGTTGTTACCGATGGGTTGCCAGCAGTGTAGAGACACGCAACAGACAGGTTTGTATTCAAAACTGACATCATGTTTTCTAAGCGGTGAACTGTCGGAGGTGCTACAATGTGTTGAAATTGTATAGTAAGTTATCTTGATTAAAAGTTTACAAACCCAACTCACCCACAAATAACAAACACTTAGGAAAAAACCTAGTTTACTGGGAACACCAATACATATTCTAGTAATATGAAATATTGTATAAATAACGTTTCACATAGTTATTATGTTAAGTTAAATCAATAAAAAATAAAATAAGATGTGTTTATTTTGTTTAAAATATAGAATTCATGCGCATGTCTGAGTATCAAACGTTCCAAGTTGTGGAATTTAATTGAATGTGTTTATGCTACTCGCACTACTATTATATTTGTTGTTTATGTTGATGTATCATAGCCATGCTTACCTAAAATTTCTAGATGAAAAGTCCACATGTGTGTTCCATAAACTGTACCATCGAAAGTGGTGTCCATTACATTTGCAGCAGTGCATGAATATGTGCCATTTTGTTTCAAAGTAATGTTTTCCAGATGTAAAATATTGTTTGACTCATGGATGTTTGGTTTCCAAGTATATGTGGGATCTGGCTTGCTGATGGATGTGCAGGACACGCTGTAACGTTCAAATATGCAAATCTAGACGAGCACACAACTGGTTTGCCAGTGGGTTCCATGCAATTGCTAGCATTGCAGCTGACAAAGCTATTGGTATTTATCGTTTGATTCCAAAAATCCCCTTGTGTAGAGACCATTGCTTGTTCTGACCATACATAATTGGGTTGTGGGTTCGAGCTACTGCGGCATTGTATGTGAATAATACGACCTCTTATAACAGTAATCGTTTTAACTTCTGTAGACTGGTTTGGCCCTATATGGTAGAGGGTTGGTGTCGTTACAGGATCTGTGAAGGAATTAACAGGTTTTGGTGATGAAATATTACAAATTTTCCATTTATGTCACATTTCATAAGTAATTCGTGTAGTTAATAAATTTGTTAGTTAATACCTACATAATATGTCCAATGTAAACTGCTGTTGAACGGATCCTTCTACAGACTGTTGAAACGAAGGATTCATAATGTTTACTATCCGAATGGTGTAGATATTATCTCCAATGGATTTCACAGCCTCTATCGACAACTCTTCACCACGGATTGTCCCGCTGAGGGGATGTGTCCATGCATACATCAACGGTGGTGGATTACTAACGCTCGTGCATGTCATTTGGAACGATTCATTTCTTATTGCACGTAATGTATTAGAGGTGACATTGGAATTCCCAATTCTGCATTCTGGAGCACGGGGTGGATCTTAAAACATGCATCATAAATAACAAGTAACAAACATTTACAAGGAAGTACATGTAATACATAGCATACCTATTAGTAAGTTACAATATACTACTCAAATGGGCATTGTTATTATTATTATTATTATTATTATTATTATTATTACTACCATTATTATTATTATTTTCATTATTATTAATATTATTATTATTATTATTAATAGTAGTAGTATTAGTAGTAGTAGTATTGTTATTTTACTGCGTTTTATTACACATGTGTTGGAATATACATACACAAAACAGCAGCTGATATAGTTGTGGTTTTATTAGCCTCCACAGGTTGACCATTAGTCGGTGATAGCGTACTGTTGGCCCTGCATGTATACACACCAGCATCGCCAGTTTGAATGTTCGTGATCGTCAATACAGAGGTGCTCCGAGTAGCAGACAAAGAAGTTATCCACGTCACTGTCGGTGCAGGATTTCCCTCACTGCTGCATGACAGACTAACTTTCTGATTTTGTATTGCTGTATATATTTCACTGACTGCGTTGACATTGTCCAAAATAATGGGCTTGCTCGGGAAACCTGTTATAAACTCCTGCTCTATATTTTAATTATAGCACTGTTTCATATTCATAAATACATGTACCAACTTTTTATAAGCACATTAAATGAGTTAAATGTTATATAATTATGATGCAGTTAGTACAACTTACGTAATACACCTATCAGCGGTGTTGTGTTAGACATGATCTGTCCGTAACCGTTGGATACATTACAGTAAATTCTCTCGCCATGGTCGTCTGTGGTAGGAGTGAATGTCAAATAACTGGTGGTGATATCACCGGAGGAACTACTGATAGTTGTGTTGGTAGCGAACGATGTAATATCTGAGTCATCACCATAGTAACCACGGGTTCTATTGTCGGTATACCAGCGTATGACTGGCGAAGGTCTCCCAGTGGATGATGTGCAGGAGAAGATGCTCGTGGTGACATTGTCCAGTAATGAAACCGTCTCAATACTAGGATCCATTGCTACACTACTTACTGGAACTGAACATAATAGCACACAATCAGTATAATTTACATACATGGAGTACACACGAACGCGTCGGAAAGTAAATGTTTTGGTTTTGTTGCTGTTGTACTTTTGTTTTACCCATCGTGAACTAAGAACAAAACAGCCGGCCCCGTCCATTTTCCTTCTATGTATAATTACAAAAAGATGCGATACTAAGAATTGGTAATAGTAAGAAATATGCGTTACTAAGAACAAATTTTCCGGTCCCGTCAAAATGTGTGTATTGAAATGTTAACGAGATACTACGAATCATATTGTCCCGGAGACTTTTCAAACCTTCTTAGCGAAGATTTCACACCCCTGTCCAGTCGGTCACTTAGCCAGTTTGTTTACATTTGATCACTGTGTTTCGATATTATTTTTTTTATTTATACAAATGCAATTAACTTAAATAAGAGTGCTAATGAAGGTAAACGCTACGACATACACTGTAGCGCAAATTAACACGAACTGTATTAAATTACTGCCGTAAATTCCGATAGACGCGATAGTACAAAAAAAAACGCGATACTACGAACAAATTAGTGTCTCTTGTGACAATTCGTGGTATCACGTTTCGAATGTACCAGGAGGTAATTAGTTATAAAATATATACCTGCATCTAATATTGTTACGGAAGCCGTCTTTGTTGTTTGTTGTATGAAACACGCATATGTCCCAGCCTTATCTGTCGTAAAAACTAAGATCGTCAGATAAATATAAGTTACATTATTTATGATATTCGAAGAAACCGAGTAAGCAGATCCATCGTTTACTCCGGGGCCAAGTGGTTCCCAGTAATTAGCGACTTGTACGCCAGTCAGTGTGAGCTGTACTTGGGCGTTCCCCGGGCAGACCCCACACGTCAGTGTCACATTTGATCCCAATTCTACGATGGTTCGCTCTGTTTTTAGAGAAACATCACACGACTGCACTGAAATAATAATCAATATGTACTATAAGTGCAAACGTGATAACGTTTTACTATTCATTTAATGTGTAAGCAATATAAATGATACTTGGGGTTAACAGAGCATATCTTTATGACAATATTCTATTTACCTGATAAAATTTGTAGCATGTATACCACCACAGTTTGCATAAAAAAAGTCATTGTCTCAATTAAACAATAAACTGTGCTTATACTGTAGTCCAACGTTACATTAGTGTATTAAGTAATATTAGTTCTTCCACTTTGAAGATGTATCCACCGAATACAATTAACAGGGTAAAGGCAAACGGAACATTTCGTTGCACAATCGAAACACCCAAAATAGCAAAACAAATCAACAAGGACAACTACTGAATGGTCGCTTTTTGAGATAATGTACCTGATTGGTAAACCATCGTTGGTTTAATGGTGTGAGAATAATACAACTATTATCAACCCGTTTTTTTTGTATTTTTAGACATAATCAATTTTGGCCCGGATGAAATCGTTATAATAAAATTGAAACCCATGTGATTTTCGATTGCCTTTCTTTGTATACCTCGTTGTGATACCACTATACGGATTATAGATTGATAAACAGCTTCATGATATATACTGTTATATCAGGTAACAAGCATCTATATAAACGCATGGCTGTCCTTTATGTTTAGATATTTACAGAAACTCGCAATTCGCTACTGACATGACGAAATTATTGAAAAAAAAATCATAGTTTCAGTGAGCAGTATCAGTTTATAATAAGTTCCAAACATTTATTTAACAGAAGTTTGAACATACTATAGTCGATATTGACACAACCTTGAAGTTGGTGGCATGCGTTATCCAATAAGATTGGTCACCAATATCGATTTCTGTATTTTTTTGTGTTTTCAATAGTATATCAATGAACATAATATGTGTGTAAAGTGTGTATTCCTGGTGAAAATATCTCATGCATAATTAAGAAATGTCAACAGTATGATAAGTGTCTAGTCATATGTAAGAAATAAATAACTACACGTACGTAAACATGTGCCGGCTCAGCACAATTAGCGGTTCTTTCAGTATTTTGTAAAATTAAAATCTTCTCGTTTGAAAATGCTTTTTGAAATGGATTTTTGTGGAAATGAAATAAGAATGGTTCAGATATTTCTTAAAACTATACACGAAAATTCTATACTTTAACATCAAAAGCAATAACTCCGTAAAAAATAATCAGCATCAGAATATATATCCTATGCGCATTCATTGTATACTTACCAGTTATTTATAGAGAAATAACAGTGAAAGAAAATGTGTAATTCACTGTTTTAAAACATTGAACATGACCACTTTGGTAATTTGTTTCACAATAGTTCCGGATTGAATACAGTAAATAAACCGGACCGTCAACGATGCCGGACTAAAAATTGTTAAGTTGAGTCCCGCGAAACTTTTCAATTAAACTCATTTAACATGCAAACAAACAATGTGGTCTAAAATCGTGTTTTTTTTCACTCGTGATCAGATAAAATATATATTGTCACTCGTGGCTGCCCCACTCTTAAAAATATTATTTTATTTAAACACTCGTGAAATAAAACACGATCTTACACCAAAATCAACACATATCCTCTATGTATTTTTCGTAGGGAGTGCCTCACATACATTTCAATCCGAGTCGTTAGTTCCTGAAAACTGGCGCGGACCTGAAAACATCCCATTGTAAATCATACTTTCACTGTTTTCTACGTGAAAAATACCAGACCAAAATTACCTGACAATACGCGCATGATCTCTTGTCTATATTACTAAGGATGCTTCTCATTAAGTTTAACTATAATTCGAGTCCTTATTCTTAAGATATTGTGCGGACACAAAAATGTTCTATTTCATTTTCACATTTTTAATCAAAGCGCAATAAAAAAAAAAAAAACCTGAAAAATGCTTCATATCGGAACGAACTGACAATATGCGCATGACCGCTTGGAAGGGATGCTGCTCATAAAGTCGAGTTATTAATTCCTGACACAGAAATGCATAGAAAATGTAAATTCACGCTGTAGAATGGCAATGCTGATGTATATATCAGGGCGGACTATTATCGAGATAAGTATAGCATTTGTTAACGTTAGGTGTCTTTCGTTGTGTCTTGCGTACAAAGTGTAGAATAAAATAACACGTATTATGGATACACAGGTTAAATCGTGTTTACTATTGTTTTTGGTATCAGCTGCATACCACATCTTATTGGTAAGTGATTATGTATAAAACCACGTTTATATGATAAATTGTATTGTGATATTTCAATCTTAAAACGGAATATATTGATTAATGAGCTACTGACTATAGCTAGGATAACGTACGTTATACGAAACTTTAAATTTATAACAAAACACTGTTCTTAATTTAATCTGATTAGTTCCATTCAGCAAAATCAGAAATAATATTTGGACACGCGTACACAATCACATGAACGAAGGTCTACCGCCGCCCAAACTAAAAATAGGTATTTTCCAATAATGCGCATGCTCAGTGGCGGGTGCAGTTTATTGTCAAAGTGAAAGTGGTTTTGTCGCCATTTTGTGCGCATTTAGAATCAGCGATGGGTGAACTTAAAACAAGAATGTAAGCAAATTATTTCATTAAACTTACCTACAAAAGTTACTTTAGAAGCATCATGTACTGAAAGACAATATATACATATGCCATTACTGCCAATCTACAGCTTGAGCCGCTGTTTACTTGTGTCGTTCTTGAGCACATGATAATGTTAGTTGAACTAAAACAGTAAAATTTTAAAACTGAAAATTTGAAATGCGATAAATATATTTCAACTATTAATCTGTTCACAACACTTTCTAAATAAAAGCTATTGTCAAACACTTGCAAGTAATGAGATTTTGTCACCATGTCGACATTTTCACATGCTTACAAGTTACATGTAAGTTAAAATCATGAGGCCTAAAAAAAATTGAAGGTACCGGTACTAGTTCTTGCAAGCTAGTTGTTTAAAAGGCCAGTAAAATGTGTGTATTTGTAGCATTGTGAACTTGGTGATGTCCATCAGCACTACTCCCATACAAAACTCAGCATCAACTGAAGACGGGTGATGATCATGTGGTGTGCCAAGGATCTATGGACTAGGTAATTGATAAATATTCCACATAGCCTATTGGCCACAATAACGATTCGCCACATAACGATTCGCCGTAGTTCAATAACGATTCGCCACAGGTTCAATAACAATATACAGTTAAATATCAATTCTCGACAGGTTCATAACGAATCGCCTCATGTTTATTACACCTATAATTAGGCGTTTGTAACAGTGATAATTGATGCTTATTGATATTTATTTATCAGGGATCTCACTAGGATTTGAAAATAGGAGTCCTGGGACTCCTTCCCCCTAAAAAGTAGGAGTCCCAAATATAAAAGAAATAAAATATTTGTTTGTGACGCGCGAAAGTGGATTGAATTTTTACAATTTATTTATTTATACAATATATGACAGTTACAAATAAAATTATATTCATGATAATAATAATAATTATTATTATTATTTATAATATTATTATTCTTTATAGATCTATTATTTGTATTGGTTTATGCAATTATAATGATAATATATAATACTTAATCATGTCTTATAAATCAATATTTTTGTAGCAATAACTAATTTTAAAACATGTAAATTCTGGACAATTAGCAATTGATGGTCTAAACTTGTTGACTTATTTGTAATGTGTAAAAAGTTATGATGCGGTGATTACAGTAAAGCATAAGTTACTGTCAAGTAGAGTAATTGTGCATCAGGCTAACGACACAAAAATGTAAAAAGGACCAATTATTGGTGATATTTAACACCAAAGTATGTGTTGCATGCGTTTTACACATGTTTATGACCTGTAAAATCGACGACGAAAATTTTCGCGAGGTCGCAAAATTTTGTACATCATTTACCGCCAGCATAGTTAATTTATGTCTTGTCATAGATGTTATATACTAGAAAGTTCCTTTATGTATAATTATTGATCAATGCTTTTATATTCCTGATAAAATTCAGCCCTAGATTTTTCCTATAAAATTTCTGTCAAAACAAAGATTCCTATCACCGTATTACTGAGATTTAGTTGTTATTCATGAAATAGGATTGGCAATATAAATAAATGAAATGAGCTGAAGCTGTTTTTCACTCACTTTAACAATGTTGTTTGTTTTAAGTTGTCAAATATGTTCAAAACTGTTCTTAACTGAGGACGCCTTTTGTCACATTTCGGCGATTTCGCACGTTCTAATTGACTCGTGCATTAAAGCACAGCAATGAGTGACAAATGTAGTTTACCAATGAAAATTTACAGTAAATGTCTGGAGTGGAGTGGGCTGAGCTAAGAGACTGTTGTGGACGGAGCATAAGGACTAGACTTTAACAGCTGTAGTGTGTACTGGGGCCGATACTGATTTTATCGCGAATACTGCTGAGTTTACTGCAGGCACTCTTGTATGTATTAAGTAACAGGGTATATGCAGTAAGCTAAAAAGCATGCGTCCCAAAAACTCCTGGCATGTGTTTGACATGCGTCCATTTGAACAAATATGCGTCCAAATACGCTTGATTTTGCGTTTCCGAGATCCCTGTTTATGTGTTTGATGCCACGGGAATGATTGTCTTTGTTAATTTAAAGAGGTTATGGAGGGATTTTAATAAGTTGTTCGCATGTTTATATTAATTTCTATCAGAACCGGAGAAAATGCTAATCAACGTACTCATAGGAGAGTCTGTATTATAATACGGTTTATTATTGAAAAATCATGTAATAAATAGTAAATAAAAAGTAATAATTAGCTCATGTGACTCAATACATATTCATTTAATGATTTACTCTATGTAACAAAGTAAAACTCGTCGTCATGGTTTTCATCAAGTTCAGTATTGGCATCATAACCTTTGAAATGCATAATCGATATTAAGTATTAATAAATATAAAAAATTAGTTGTTTTCCCCATAAATAAACAAGTGCAACCTTAATCCTCATTCGGTAAAACAATTTTATATGTGCTTCTTAATATTTATTTTCAAAAATCCTTGATCACCACAATCAATACATATGTCTTCTTTATCATGAACGCATTGTGGCGAATCGTTATGAACTTGTGGCGAATCGTTATTAAACTGTGGCGAATCGTTGTGGCCAAATCCTTATTGTGATGAATATTTATCAATTCGCCATAGTAGGCTTTGGTAGGTACATTTTCATAACCCAGATACTGGAAAGGTGACCACTGTGAGTATTGGTTTTGGTGGTTACATTTTCACTACCCAGGTGCTGAAACATTGGTTAGCATAGGCTCAGGCAGGTACATTTTTACTACCTGGGTACTGGACTTTTATCCACCTGGTAAGCATAGGCTCAGGCTGGCAAATTTGCACTACCCGGTTACTGGACTGGTACCCACATGGTTACTATAGGCTCAGGCTGGTACGTTTTCACTACTCAGGTACTGGACTGGTACCCACATGGTTAGCGTAGGCTGAGGCAGGTACATTTTCACTACCCGGTTACTGGACTGGTATCCATATGGTTAGCATAGGCTCAGGCAGGTACGTTTTCACTAGTCAAGTACTGGACAGGTACCACACATGGATAGCATAGGCTTAGGCTGGTACATTTTCACTACCCGGGTACTGGACAGGCACCCACATAGTTAGCATAGGCTCAGGCATGGTAAGCTGCTAAGCATAGGCTCAGGCAGGTACATTTTCACTAACCGAGTACTGGACTGGTACCCACATGCTTATCATAGGCTCAGGCTGGTACAAATTCACAGCCCGGGTACTGGAATAGTACCCATATGGTTAGCGTAGACTCAGGCAGGTACGTTTTCACTACTCTGGTACTGGACTAGTGCCTACATGGTTAGCGTAGGCTCAGCCAGGTACGTTTTCACTACATGTGTGCTGGACTAGCACCCACATGGTTAGTGTAGGCTCAGGCAGGTACGTTTTCACTACCCTGATACTGGACTGGTACCCACATGCTAAGCATAGGCTCAGGCTGGTATGTTTTCACTACCCGGGTACTAGACTGGTACCCACATGGTTAGCATAGGCTCAGGCAGGTACATTTTCGCTACCCGGTTACTGGACTAGTACCTACATGGTTAGCTTAGGCTCAGGCAGGTACGTTTTCCCTACCCGGATACTGGACTGTTACCCACATGGTTAACATAGGCTCGGGCTGGTACATTTTCACTACCCAGATATCGGACTGGTACCCACATGGTTAGCATAGGCTCAGGCAAGTACAAATTCACTACCCTGGTACTGGCCTGGTACCCTCATTGTAAGCATAGTCTCAGGAAGGTGTGTTTTCACTACCCGGGTATTGGACTGGTATTCACCTGGTAAGCATAGGCATAGGCTGATACATTTTCACTACCCCAGAAATGGACTGGTACCCAGGTGCTTAGCATAGCCTTAGGCAGGTACTTTTCAATCCCCTTGTACTGGACTGGTACCCACATGGTTAGCATAGGCTAAGTCAGGTACTTTTCAATATTATACCTGGGTACTTGACTGGTACCCACATGGTTATTGTATCCTCAGGAAGGTATGATTTCACTACCCGGGTACTGGACAGGTACCCACATGGTTAGCGTAGACTCAGGCAGGTAGGTTTTCACTACCCGGGTACTGGACAGGTAGTCGGCCACATGGTATTCATAGGCTCAGGCAGGTACGTTTTCACTACCCATGGGTACTGGACTGGTACCCAAATGGTTAGCATAGGCTAAGGTAGGTACGTTTTCACTACGAGAGTACTGGACAGGTACCCACATGGTTACCATAGGCTAAGGTAGGTACGTTTTCACTATGGGGTTACTGGACTTGTACCCACATGCTTAGCATAGGCTCAGGCAGGTAAGTTTTCACTACCCGGGTACTGGACTAGTATCCACATGGTAATCATAGGCTCAGGCCGGTACATTTTCACTACCCGGGTACTGAACTAGTACCCACATGGTTAGCATAGGCTTTGGCAGTTACATTTCAAATATGCTTATGATTTGGGTGGTACATTTTCACTACTGTGGTACTGGAAAGATTTATACACAGAGAGCATAGGCTTTGGCTGGTATATATTCACTACCCAGGCCTGGTACTTAATATTTCAGAATTGTCAGAACTCAACAAATCACAGTAAACAGTTAAATCAAGCTTCATTGTTCATCTGACAATTTTAAAATAACACAGGTACAGCATTTGGAGATGGCATTTCGTGTGCAAGACGTGTACTAAGCTCAAAGGTCCAAGTCACATTGTAACGAAAGGTCAAATATGGGCATGATGCAACTTGTCCGGAGAAAAACTGTCATTCATCAGGCAATTTTTACAATCACTTGCCAAAATGTAAACAGTGTGGACCCAGTGTGTCCCGCACAATACCTGAACCTAGATCAAAGGTCAAGGTCACACATAAAGATTATTGCTCAAATATGAGCATCATACAGCTTATGAAGATTGTTACTTCATCATACATCAGACAATTTTAAAATAGCTTGCCACAAATGTTCGCCATTTGGTAACGACATGTTGGGTGCAAGGCCTGTGTCTCTAGCTCAAAGGTGAAGGTTATACTAAAAGGTCAATTCTCATAATATGCATATTAATGGGCATGATACAGCTTTTGCAAATTGTAACTTTATTATTCAAACAGCAATTTTAAAATACCGGTAATATGCCTGTTGAGTGGACAAAATGAATGCCATTGTTGACAACGGGCTCGATATGTACCCAACAGTCATATAGTTCCCATCCAGTTCTTCATTTACCTAACTATACCAGTATATCTTATTTTCAGGTGGTCTCATGCTGTCATGGAAAGCTGTCCTGTATGGTGACCACCAACTCATGGATGACAATTAACTGGTACGATGTGAGGAAGATTACCGAAGAAAGACTGGGCAACTGTTGTGAGGATTTGGAAACATGGTACATGTTGTATTTGTTTGTTTATTCAGGAACAGATGTCTTGTCTGTTTTTATACGCCCGTTTAAAAAAAACGGACGTATTACGGGAACAACCGAGCGGGCTGGCGGGCGGCTGGAAATATTTGTCCGGAGCATAACTTTGTCCAGCATGGATGGATTTTCAAATAACTTGCCATAAGTGATCAGAATGATGAGACGGAGTGTCACGCACAAAACCAGATCCCTAGGTCCAAGGTCACAATTCGAGGTCAAAGTCAAATTTAGGAAATTTGTACTTAACACTTCGTCCAGAGCATAACTTTGTCAAGCATGGATGGATTGTCAAATAACTTGGCAAAAGTGATCAGCATGATGAGACGGAGTGTCACGCGCAAGAACCAGCTCACTAGGTCTAAGGTCAAAGTCACAAATCAAGGTCAAATGTCAAAACATAGTCTTGTGCAAATTAAGGATTTTGAAATAACTTTGTAGTAGTTTCAAGCATACTGAGTGGCGCACCCTATAACCAAGTCACTAGGTCGAAGGTCAAGGTCACAATATTTAAGTTCAAAGGTAAAATAATAGCAATCAATTGAGACTTTCAGTCTGCGCCAACAACATATAGTCCAAGCCCGAGGCTATAAAAATATTGGTCGGGCTATAAAATTCTTTATGGATCATAGTCCGAAGGACTATAGTCTACAAAAGTTTTTGGCGCAGACTGGACTTTGTCCAATCTTTACCTGACTTTTTTTTTTTTACTGACGGGCGTATCTTTGTGACAATGGCACGCTTGTGTCTAGCTTGTCCCAGTGCATTGACAAGTGAACAATTATCAATTTATTAACCAGTGTTACCCCAAAAATTCACTGCGTCCTTGGGACTCAGTGCCTAGAAAAATGTTGCGTCCCAAACTGATTTGGTTGAGTCCCAATGTTTGGATACAGTTATAAACATATATTAATGTTTTCATCAATTTTAACACCTCCGTACTCGATAAATATACTTCCTATCGTCAAATAAATGTTTTTAACATTCGGTTTGCAATGTTTCAGCCATTTACGTTGCTGATATCTGACTGTTTTACAGTTGTACAATAGTTTGTGTTTGAGTTGTACAATAGTTTGTGTTTGAGTTGTACAATAGTTTGTGTTTGATTAAAAAATACGCAACAACAGTCTGTTTCGTATATTTGCTGAAGATAGAGATCATTCATCAGTGATAAGCATGTACCGAACATGTAGGTCATTTGTGACATGTAATGCTAACGGAAGATCTCAGACAGTTGTTCTAACCAATCGAATTAATTACTCCTTCGAAACTGAGAAGTACGACTTATGTTGATTGGAAAATGGCAATTAAAGCTGCAGTATGAGAAATAGCAGTGCTACGTCACGCATTGCTTTTTTCAAAAAGTATTGGGATTCAGGTTAAGACATTTTTTAAAGAAGTGTTAACTAATGTACTCTGAAATTTTCGCTGCGTCCATGGGACGCAAAAGGCAATTAATTTTTGCGTCCCTGGCTAAATCATTGCATAATTAGATATGTTAACGGCGTAAACGCTAACACTGTATGAACTATCATAATTATACCCCGCGTTACGAAGTAAAGGGGGGTATACTGAAATCTGTCTGTCTGTCTGTCTGTCTGTCTGTCTGCCGGCCTGCCTGCCTGCCTGCCTGCCTGCCTGCCCTGCCCTGCCCTGCCCTGTCCTGTCCTGTCCTGTCTGTCTGTGTACAACATTCAAACTTGCAGGCATTGTTCCATATGATATGAAGTCGTGCATGTGCAGTTTTTATCATCCTACATTAAAAATTACAAAAGTTATGCACCTTTTTCAACTTAGACATTCTATAACATCATGCTTCATATAACGACATGCGGCGTCAGGGGGTATTCTTCGTCACTATTGTGACTAGTTTGTTAAATAGTGTATTGTGGTTACAAAACTAGTGCAAAACCAACTTCGATTTCTTCAAGTAGTTCTTTTTTAATCTTGATGTCTTATATTCAATTTATGTAATAGGGAGTCTCAGCCAATACCGGTACTGCTACATTGGTAAAGATATCTTGAGGCAGAGAGAAAAGCTGTCGTGTGGATACATCCTTTCAATGTACCATTGTTTACATTATTCTGCCTGGCATTCATGACTGACATGACTGAAGATAGTAACAGTTCTGAATGCAATACACTTGTCCGTATGTACGTCCCTTTAAGTTCCTCATTTAAACAACTAACCATAGTGATACCTTATTACCTTGTTGAAACTGTGTTTTTTGTGCACCTGTGCTAAAAATCAAGATCACACTTAGAGGTCAGAGGTAAAAAATGGTTATAATACAGCTTTTAATAGTGCGATTTATTAAATATGAATACAATTTATATCGTTAAAGAAAGAAATATATATTTCTGTCCATGACAGGGCTAGTTTCAAAAGTCATAAAGCTTGCACTATAGCAATGTCGTGTAATTGGCCTTCTTGTGAAATAAAACTTTAATACTTCAAGATTAGTGGGTTGTCATGATGCTCTTGATATGCATTGCCTTGTGTCTAGTGGTTGGAATCAGCACTCAAAATATTTGTTGATCAATCAGGGACAAAAGTGACTGATTAATCGATTAATCATGATTAAATAAGTGTAGCTTAAGAATTCAGAATAAATATTTCATGCTATCAGTTTCACCACTTTTAATGTGCGCTTATTCTTTTTGATGTATTATTTCAAACAAGAATGGTTAAAAAACCCATAATTCATTTTGTATAAACATGCAAAAATAATATAATTTATTTGACTGCATAAATACGACTTAACATTTATTAATTTGTACATATCATACTTAGTAGTCAGATTGTTAAACATCCTACCCTCTTGACATTGTAGTGATTTGTTGGTAATACGTGTTAACGTTATCTATCAGACATCATAGTTAGTAATATGGGTACTAAACTTTTTGAAATGAAGTAAGACCCCGTACGAGAACACATTTTTACAATAAAAATACCAGTACACTGATTACAATTATTTACTTGTGCAATGTATATTACAATATAGGTATACATATAATAAATTAGTAATCAATCCTTGCTAAAATGCAAATAAACTTATGAAAATCATTTATTGGACAATAAAATAAAATGACTATTGAATTGAATGTACACGATAATGTATTTATAATAAATGTAGTTGTTTAGAACTACAAATCATCTACATGTACTCAACAAAACTAGGTGCAAGATTGATTAACTACTCAACATAACTAGTGCAGGAGTGATAAACTATTTTACATAACCATGCAAACGTCATCATTCATTAAACATAACATGAGTGATCAACAAACTATTCAACATAAAAGTAGGTGCAAAAGTGTGATACAGCTTTAAGTCACAACAGTGGAATAAGAAATATACTGTGAAATATACAACAAATAAGAATGGGAGTGAATATCTCACAGTATACAAAAAGGAAATAAAATACATCATGAAAACATTTACACTAAATACTCAATTACTCGAAAAGTACATAAGATATAATCATAACACTTTGTAAATACATGAAGAACAATGTGTTGTGACAAATGTTGCTCGCAATTTACACACACTGTTCTTCATGCATTAATTAGTATATTTTTATATGCATTTACTATGGTTTTTTTTTTTTTTATATTTTTTTTTTTGTACAATTGTATAGGTGACATCACTTATTATTATTATGATTGATCGAAATGTATTTTGGGCCGGTGGCCATATGGTACTGAATAAAGTGTATTGTATTGGATTTTATTATGAAAAACATGTGTATATATAATGGGATATAAATATAATGGAAGGTTTAAATGCACAATCTTTAATTGATTAGGGTTTTCACTGATATGGGACTCCTGTATTGCCTGCAATACTGATATTAACTGTATTAGCAAAATAACTCTATAAAATATCTTCTTTGGTATGAAACATTGTATAATGGTCCTCTACTATGTTCGTTCAAGTCATGCCCATGGGGTCAAAACTGGCCATGCCCCAGGGATCACTTTGCTCATATAGACTTATATATCAAAATGAATTCTTCTGTGAAACTTAATGGCCGATAGTTGTAATATTTGGTATGTAACATCGTATAGTGGTCCTTTATAATGTTTGTTCTTACCATGCCTCTGGGGTCATACCATGCCTCTGGGGTCAAAACTGGCCATATACCAAGGGTCACATTTTCTAGGGCCATCTTAGCCCTCTTGTTGAAGATGTATCTTGTCCATCATAGTCTAAATGTCCAGCCATTTACCTACATATACCACTATATCTTACTTTCAGGTGGTCTTGCGCTGTCAGGAATACTTCAGCTCTCCTGTATGGTGACCACCAACTCGGGACCTGGAATTGAACCGGATGCACTAGGCTAAGTGATAAGCTACTTTACTCTTATTAATAGCTGTGTGAGCCAGACCCGAAGTAATGTACAGTTACAGCCAGTAATAAATAGCAGAATAACAGACCCTTTGGCCAGTATGGCTGGGCTTTTTATACCCCCTGGTACGTAGTAAAGGGGGGGTATACAGGAATCGCCATGGACGTCTGTCCGTATTTTCGTCAGTCTGTCTGTCCGTAGAACAAAACTTGTCCAGAGGCATTCTCCGACAATTTTCAACGTACAACATGCAAACTTGCACGCATTGTTCCTCATGATATGAAGTTGTGCATGTGCGATTTTTATCGTCCTACGATAAAAATTACAAAAGTTATGCCCCTTTTTCAACTTAGACGTTCTATAACATCATGCCCTTTGTTTATTTTTATATTTAATTTTGTCCGAAGCATATCTCGAAAACTAAAACAGGTGTCAACTTGAAACTTAATAGGTAGGTAGATCTCAGTAGGGGGAAGTGCAGTGCACATAAACTGTTACTCTTGCTCCCATATTTTTAGAGTGATTGCCCTTAGTTAATTTTTTGGCTTAAATTTTGTCCGTAGCATATCTTGAAAACTAAAAGAGGTATCAACTTGAAACTTAATAGGTAGACATATCTCATTGAGGGGATGTGAAGCGCACAAAAACCATAACTCTTGGTCCAATATTTATAGAGTTATTGCACTTTGTTAATGTTTGTACTTAAATTTTGTACGGAACATATCTTGAAAACTAAAAGAGGTATCAACTTGAAACTTAATAGGTAGGTAGATCTCATTGATGGGATGTGCAGTGCACAAGAACTAAAACTCTTCCTTCCATATTTTTAGAGTTATTGCCCTTTGTATATTTCTGTATTGAAAAGACCATATCTTCAAAACTATAAGAGGTATCACCTTGAAACTTAATAGGTAGGTATATCTCATTGAGGGGATGTGAAGTGCGCAAGAGCCATAACTCTTGCTTCCATATTTTTAGAGTTATTGTCCTTTATTAGTTTTTATACTTAATATCATCGAAAATTATAAGAGGTATCAACTTCGAACTTAATATGTAGGTAGATCTCAATGAGGGGAAGTGCAGTGCATAAGAACCATAACTCTTGCTTTCATAATTTGACAGTTATTGCGCTTGTGAATGTTCATGCTGAAATGTTGTCCTGGGCATATCTTGACAATAATATGAGGTATCAAGATGAAACTTTATAGGTAGGAAGCTTGCATTGTTGGTAAACCAGTTCTTAAAACTCAACTGCCAATTCCCTCTGACAAAGTGGCATGTGGGGGGTATTTCAGGCATGACAGTGACAGTTCTAGTTATCCCAGGCTGATGAAACCAAGAGAGGATATTGAAATGGTACTGTGTGTCTGTCACACTTTTGTCTGCTGCCATTTCAGAGTAACTGGCTGTTTGAAGTCCATTAAGCTTAATGTAAATATCTATTATTATTATATACCCATTTCTATCATCCAACCTGCTGTCATCATTGGTATCATGTGACTGTCCAATATTTCGCTGTATTGAAGGCACAAGAGCCCAACATATTCCGTATCAGACGGTCCAAGTTTAATCAAACGATATCGTCCAAGTCTACTCTGAAAGTATCTTTCATGAAAATATACTAGAATCTATATAAGGTTGAAACTATTGCAGATCTGTGAAAAAGTGCTTAGTTTTTATGCCCCCGGCATCTACTGATGCCGAGAGGCATATAGTGATTGGCCTGTCGCGTGTAACAACCGTCTTCTTACCTCAAAGGTCAAGGTCGCACTTAGAGGTCAAAGGTCAAATTTGGCCATAAAACAGCTTGAAAATTCCTGTCTCAGCCATAACTTTGCCATATATTGATGGATTTTAAAATAACTTGGCACAAATGCAATCGATCATAAGATGACGTGTCGCGTGTAACACTTGTCTCCCAACCTCAAAGGTAAAGGTCGCACTTAGAGTTCAAAGGTCAAATTAGGCCATAAAACAGCTTGTCTGGCCTGTAACTTTGTCATTCATCATGCTATTTTAAATTAACTTACCACTAATGACCACCATGAGGAGACGGCATTTCGTGTGTAAAACCTGTCTCTACCTCAGAGGTCAAGGTCACACTTAGAGGTTGAAGGTCAAACTAGGCCATAAAACAGCTTGTCCGGGCTGTAACTTTGCCATTCATCATGCAATTTAAAAATAACTTACCACAAATGACTACCATGAGGAGACTGAGTGTTGTGTGTATCACCCGTCTCATTACCCTAATGGGCAAGGTCACACTTAGAGGTCAAAAGTCAAATTTGGCCACAAACAGCTTGTTTCTAGGAGTCAAATCTGCTGTACTTTGACTAAGTGATAAATGTGTAAGGCAACTTAAATGGTGTTTGAATGTTTGTATATGTACCCGGTAATCATATAACAACTGTGAAAAGAGTGTGTTAGTTGATTTACATACTTGCAATGAGTAATGGCTCTTTCTGAAATATCTGTTAATTAACTATTCACTGGTCTTCAAAATAAGATATACATAATGATAAGGACAGTATGTGTAAAATAATGTATTGTGTTTTTTTCTATTTCATAAGAAGTTAAACATTTATGTTTTCATTTCAGTTTGCAGGACTTACCAAACAGCTGTTTCTCAGCTGATCACAATGAATGTTATTATGGCACTTTGGTATAAGACACACCAAAGTGTATCATGCAGCTCATTGCAAGATACACATTGCTTCAAACAAAGAGAAGTGGATATTGCAGTCAAATGAGAAGCAAACTGTTGGTCACAATGAGGAGCAGTGGAAGTGACAGTGGAAAACTGTTGGTCATAAGGAAAAAGCAGTGGAAGTGACAGTAAAAATCTGTTGGTCATAAGGAAAAGCAGTGGAAGTGACAGTAAAAATCTGTTGGTCAAAGGAAAAAACATTCAAAGTGACAATGTAGAAAACTGTTGATCAACATCGAGACCAGTTACAGTACAGTTTGTAGGCAACAATTGATCACAGGGTCCAATAGTAAAAAGGCTAGTGACTAGCTGAAGTCAACAGGAATATCAAGGGGTCATATATCAGCCATCAATGTGTTCGTTAATTTCAAACTTTACTTAATATTAATGTATTAACATACTTCACATTTTAATTGAGACTTTTTTTAGGAGGTCACTGTGAGTGTTCCTTTTCGTCTATGTGACTGTCTGAATTTGTCACATTTTTGTTTTTTTTTATTTTTATGCTTGTGGAAAGCTCGATATTGTTGTCACAATTGTTGAGTAAGTGTGTGTGCGTCCGTCCTTCTCTTTGAGCTTGTCCGGACTGTAACTTCATAATTCATCACTGTCAAATAAATTAACTTACACAATTTTAAATATTCACCACGTAGCGAGGGTAAGTCCCGTGTCCCAAAGGTATGGGTATGATGCAGCTTGTAATGACAGTCAGTTTGTCATTCTTCAAGCAATTTTACAATTACTTGCCTAAAAATGTTCACAATGTCGAGCCAGCTTGACTTGCGCAAGACCAGTATCCCTAGGTAAAGGTCAAGGTCACACTTATAGGTAAATGCTCAAATATGGGCATCATGAAGCTTGTGCTGGCAGTAAATTAATTTATCGCATAAACAACAAATGTTTCGGTCAGTTCTAAATTTGATGGGTTGAGATTTTAATTGGGTACCATTAATTTAATGTAATAAATTTATTTATAAACATGTCTAGTTGTCTTTGTCCTGCCCACATTCAAACAAATGTGCCAAGTGAAATATTTTTAAAAGTCAATCCTGCAATCATTTGATAGTTCTTGTCCATTATTTTGGTGTAACATATTATTTAAAGGATACATTTAATACTGTTAAATATATTTTGATAATCAGATGATAAGCATTTTCCTTAAACTTTCACACTTTCATGGTGTAAAGGAAACATACCTACTTACTAAATAAGTGGGAGATCTGGGTTCAATTCCCAGTGAGAGTAGAAGTCGCGAGGAAAGATGCTTATTGTTTGCAGCACAACAAGTATGAACATTAATACACAAATACGGTTGTATTTTTTTGTTCTATTAAATGCTTATTATGCCCCCCCCTCCCCCGCTACGAAGTAAAGTGGGGTATACTGCAATCGCCATGGACGTCTGTCTGTCTTGTTTGTAGACACAAACGTGTCCAAAGCGTTCTACTAATCTTTTCAACGACATTCAAAGTAGCAGGCATTGTTCCTTATGATACGAACTTGTACATGTGCGAGTTTTTATCATTCTATGTTAATAATTACAAAAGTTATGCCCCTTTTTCAAATTAGACATTCTATAAAATGATTATTAAGATACACTGATCGAAAAATAACTTCTCTGAAACTACAAGGTCCACAGGTGTAATATTTGGTATTTAACATCGTATATTACATTTTTTTCTCCAGTTATAACAGTGGTGCCATTATGATAGTAGTGTTTATGCTTTGTTGAATAGTGACACTCACTTTTAAACCACAAACATTGTCATTATGTGACATCATCTCATGATATTATTTATTGCACATACTTAAGAAATTGAAGTTATGCTCAGTGCAAAGTGTATGGGCGTTGCCTGTACATCAGCAAGGTGCATTCCTATAAAATGAAAACAACACATAAAGTCTGCAGTAGACTAAACCACCACATGCACAAGAGATTCCACCTTGTGCCGTCTCCAAAGTGCCCCTGTGGAGAAGCCGACGAAACGGCTGAACACATTCTCCAGGAATGCAGGGACCACCAACCACTGAGGAAAAATGTATAGCACTAAATGTCGACTCGAATGGACCACATGGTACCCTTGTCAGGCGTCTTCGTCATTGACATCGTTTACTGGCAAGTTTATTTGAGAGATCAAAGTCATACCCTCTTTGTCTTTAAATCAAACAGTGTGTGTATTCTAAGACAACGTTGTCAAGAAGTAGTAAATAATAATTATCATTAAGGTATGCAGTGAACTTCATTGTCAGACGGGTTTTTTTGCATTTTAATACCTGTATAGACGGGTTTTTTTGCATTTTTTTTCAATTTTTAACTTTTTTTAAATAATAAATGTGTTGCTCTTTCAAACGCCCTTAATTTTTATGGTATAAATTACTCCGTGTTTATTAAACGAAAAGTAAAGGATATGTCAAGTATAATGTCTAGCCATAGTCACACAGGGAATGGATAATCCCAAGTATGTATAGCCTATCATGTCATAACCATTGACTATTTAAACCCCCAATGCTTTGCATGGACCGTTTCAAGGCGGTGACCCCAGTTTTGTTCGTTTTTGTGTACGTGTGTGTCTTGTCTACTACATTAAAAAAATAATAATTAGAAATATGATGTCATTTATTGGAGGATGTATTAAAAAATTTACGGAATCTGCTCTGTTGCAAGTTATATTACTGCAACATTACGCCCCTTCTAAACACACACATATTAGTACACATTAGTACCTGCACTGTATTTTATGTCAATAGTTTATTGATTGTCTACTGTTTTAGTTCAAACATGCGTCGTATTTAGAACTAATGTAATGACTGGAATATGAGTCTTTATGCAGCAAATATACGCTATTTTAACGATTGTTAAGCCAAATCGATGGCAATTATTTGTTTCGTGTCGTGTCGTTGATTCTTTGTACTGGTCGTAATTGTTAATGGGATGTATTAGACTGTGGCGCATACATATATTGTTATGTTTATTTCAGTTATTTAAGCTATGTTGCTATCAAACAAAACATACATAATGTAACTTTCTCAAGTACTTAACGTATCACAATTTTGATCATGCTTTTCACGGCCCGATTTAAATTATTTCTGAATGTTTTATATTTTGCGTTTCAGTTGCTGTAAGATCGTTCTGTTACTCTCTGTTATGGTGATTGGCATGTCTTATGAAGTGTACGGGTATTTCATCAATCAATTTCCGAAAAAATGGTCTCTTTAAATCAATCTTTGTATAAGTTTGACTGTTTTTACTGAAACAATATGTATTTCAAAATTCGTTCAACAAATACACGCGTGTATATACACAATTTAGGTTACAGCAATACAATTTTAATTTTTATGTTTTATTCATGGATTAGAATTGTGTCATGTTGCATTACATGATTATTGATATGGGACATCTCCTGCGTCAATCGTCCGTATGCCGTCAACAATTTAGTTTGTTCTCACGCTATAGACTATATTTTTTATTCAATCTTAACCAAACTTGCACAGTTTGTGTATGACCATAACATCTTGGTTGGGATTTTAATTGGGCCAGATCACACCGGTAACACTAGAGCTATTGGCCCTTTTCCATGCACAAAATGGCAAATACGCCTTTTTGCAACATAAAGACTTTATGTGTTTCATTGAATCTTCACCAAACTTCCATAGTTTGTGTATGAGTAACATATCTCAGCAGAGGCCTAAAATGAGCAAGATTGTTGAACACACAGTGAAGTTACTGCCCTCTGTTTGTGAAGAAAAATACAAAAATGGACATTGTTCAGGTTAGAAAGTTCATTTTTCATCCAATCTTCACAAAACGTGCAAAGTTTGTTTGTGACCATAAGATTACAGCTGAGGTCAAATATGAACAAGATTGGGCCAGCATTATGGCAGTTATTGCCCTTTGCTATTGAAAGAAAATGCAAAAATTGACATTATTCAGGATAGAGACTTCATTTTGCATCCAATCTTCACCATTCTTGCTCAGTTTGTATATGATCATATGATCATTATAAGTAAGGTTAAATTTAAGCACGATTGGGCCAGACATTAAGAGTTATTGCCTTTTGTTGGGAATACAATACCAACAATAGAAATTATTCAGGAAAGAAGCTTCATTTTTCATTCACCCCTCAGGCGAGCGCTTTGGGCCATCATGACCCTCTTGTTTGTGCATTGTATATATACAGCTTTCAGTCATATGTGCAACTTAGAGCTCCTTTGTTACTTTTATGTATTTCAGTATTGATGCTGAAGCCACTACAAACCATATTTGCTAGTTCGTGAACGATGCTGACACGAAAGAATCAAATTTGTTTGTTAACACGCCACTATAACAGACCGAAAAAGCTATGCTATAACACATATATAAGTATGTTTTTTTATTACTAAGCCAAAAAATTAGTTCTACATCAAGGATACTTAATAATACTTGTTTGGGGTGTAAGAACCTTAAATGGCTTTTACTTTATACGAAAACCAACTTGACCAGTATTCGTTTGGTAATGGTTTCATCGATGTGATTTATCATTTATGTTCTTTGTAATTGTATATCTTTTTTTATCTTAATGTATTCTCATTTTGTTGTCTTTTTAAGCTCACCAGAGCAAAAAATAACATGTTAAAAGGGACATTACTTAGAATAATGACCTTATTTTGTTCACCCAATTTAGACCAGACATGTACGGTTTGTCTATGACCATACAATTAATTAATTTTAATACACATGATAAAACATCATTTAACTTTGATTACATACCACTGAATGTTGACAGAGAATTTTGGATTTAAATTCCCTAAAATCAGTGTTTCCGGACAAAACACTTATAAACATAATCACAAATTTAAATTATTTTAGGTAGATTGGTGTTACATAATACAATATAGGTCAATATTGACTTTGGTTACAAACAAACTGTTGACAGAGTTATGGCTCATATTTTGACTTAAATCACTAAAAACGCAGTTTCCAGAAGTTATCTCATGAAAGACTTCATGAAAGACATACACATTAATTAAGGTATTGTAACTACATAAGTGTAACAACATGAAATAAAATATTCTCTGTTGGTTCATTTCTTTCAAATGGATGCCATAGTTTTACGACACGGCCATATTGTGGGGGTGTATTCTTCACCTTTGTGACAATTCTAGTTACTGCTATATAAGCTCTGAAAGTATGAAACCAGTCTTAGGGAGACCACTGCTTATTGTTTTTCAAGTCCTGAAAGTATGAAACCAGTCGTAGGGAGACCACACCTTATTGCTATATAAGTATTGAAAGTATGAAACCAGCTTTAGGGAGACCACTCATTATTGCTTTATAAGTCCTGAAAGTATGAAACTAGTCTTAGATAGTGCACTTATTATTGCTATATACGTCTTGAAAGTATGAAACCAGTCTTATATAGAGCACTCATGATTGCTACATAAGCCTTGAAAGTACGAAACCAGTCTTAGGGAGACAACTCCTTATTAGTATATTTGTCATGAAGGTATGAAACCAGTCTTAGATATTGCACTTATTATTTCTATGTAAGTCTTGAAAGTATGAAACCAATTTAGATAGAGCACTCGTGATTGCTATATAAGTCTTGAAAGTATGAAACCAGTCTTAGGGAGACTACTACTTATTGCAATTTAATTTGAAAGTATGAAACCAATCCTTGGGAGACCACTCATTAATCATTATTTCTACACAATTGTGAAAGTATAATGAAACCAGTCTTAGGGACAACATGTATTGTTCCTATATATTTTTTAAAAAAGGGAACAAGCCTAGGGAGACCACTCTTTATTAAGGTTCACTCATTTTTTTTGTAACATGTGGGTGTATTCTGTATTATTTCTTATTAAAGCATAGCGGTGTGTTAACGAACAAAAAGCGGTCTTTTTTCGGGGCTTAAGGTCTATTAATCAGTATGTACATGTGCCTTTGCAGCCCGGCTATTTTGCCTAATAGATTAATTTTGGGCGTGTGCAGGTGCGCCATTTTGGGTTACATTATACTACTGTAAAGAATACGACTTCATAGAAAATTACCCTAATGCTTCGGTTTTGTTTCTCTAGAGTTGATGCCGCTACTTGTCAAGGGAACTCTTTGAGTAATGAAGCTGCTACTCAGCGATGGAACACTGTTCGAGTTGACGCTACTACTTGTCAAGGGAACCCTTTGAGTGGTGAAGCAGCTACTCAGCAAAGGAACAATGTGAGAGATGACGCTGCTACTTGCCAAGGGAACTCTTTGCGTGATGAAGCTGTTATGCTGCTACTTGCCAAGGAAACTCTTTGAGTGATGAAGCTTCTACTCAGCAAAAGAACAATGTGAGAGTTGACTCTGCTACTTGTCAAGGGAACTCTTTGTGTGTTGAAACTGCTATTCAGCAAAGGAACACTGTTAGAGTTGACGCTGCTTCTTGTGAAGGGAACTCTTTGAGTGATGAAGCAATTACTCAGCAAAGGATCTCTTTGAGTGATGAAGCTTTTGACGCTTCTACTTGTCAAAGGAACGCTTTGCGTGATGAAGCTTCTACTCAGCGAACAAAAACTGTGAGAGCTGATGCTGCTACTTATCAGGGAATCTCTTTGAGTGATGAAGCTGGTACTCAGCGAAGAAACACTGCGAGAGTTGATGCTGCTACTTATCAAGGGAACTCTTTGAGTGATGACGCTGCTGACGCTGCTAATTGTCAAGGGCACTCTTTGAGTGATAAAGCTGCTACTCAGCGAAGAAACACTGTGCTAGTTGACTCTGCTACTTACCAAGTGAACTCTTTAAGTGTTGAAGCTGCTACTCAGCGAGGGAACACTGTGAGAGTATACGCTGCTTCTTAGCGCGTAGACTCTGTGGTAACCACTAATGAAGCTAATAGTGTGGGTACAGATGCTGCTACTGTATCAAGGACCTTTACCTCTGCTGCTACTTAAATGGGTCAGCTTCATCGGGAACAAAAACCGAAAATAAACCTGTAAGTCATATATTTGAACATTGTTTACTCTTACATATATCACATGACATCCAGTCTGCTCCCGAGTAGCATAATGTCAGAAGTGTGTATTAGGTTTGTGGCATAAAAGTTGGAAACTATTTTTACAAACAATACATGGCATGAACCATCAGAGACTAGTTCCTTTTTAGTCCACTTCCGGTGTCTCACTAGAGGGGACTATAGGTTTGCCCTTCTTCTGTCCGTTCGTCCGTTTATCTGTCTTTCAAAAATTATTCATCCTGCTATACCTAATAAAGTACAGAAGATACTTCGCTGCAACTTGTCATACATATAAATGGCAATGTGAGGTTTATGCACAACCTGTCAATTTTTAACCAGAGTCAAAGGTCACTCGGCTGTTACATAAAAATAGAAACGTAATACTCTGATAATTCGAAAAGTACACCATAAGATATCATCATGACACTTCGTGAGTCTGTCTGTTCGTTCATCTGTCCGTCTATCCACAAAACATTGATGATGCCATAACTTAGAAAGTACTGAAGATACTTTAATGAAACTTGGTGTCCACTAAAACATTACAGTGAGGCTTAGGCACGGCCTTTTAATTTTTAACTAGAGGTGAAATGTCCTGAGGCTTTCCTTAAAGTAGAAATACAACTTTTAATACTGTAAAAATTCGAAAAGCACATAAGATATGATTATGAAACTTTGTACACCGATTGAACTATGGGTTTGCCCTCCGTGTTTCTCTCTGTTTGTTAGTCATCCTTCCATCTGTGTGAAAAAACTAGATCTTGTCATAACTCAAAATGTACCGAAAATACTTTAATGAAACTTGATATACATATGAAGTCAATGTAATGATTATGCACAGAGTTTTATTTTTCAAAGGTCAGGTACCTGTCAACAAAATTGTATAACACTTAGTGCTGCAAATGCTCAAAAAGTACATAAGATGTGATCAAGAAAGTTGGTATACACATAAAGGGCAATATGAGGTTTATGAACAAGATTTTGTTTCACCACAGGTCTAAAGTCTGGTCCACGTTACTCAAAATTGAAAAAATAAACTTAGGGACAATTGGGATTGATTATGAAACGTTATACATCTTCAGATTGTGTGCAGTATGAAGGTGTTGCAAAATGTAACATTAGTAGGGGTTGTTACTGGTCATTGCAACTATATGATGTTCTTTAGCTCACCTGAGCACAGCATGCTTATGGTGAGCTTTTGTGATCGCCTTTTGTCTATCATGAATTGTGTATTGTCAGTATTTGCCTCCTTAACATTTTAGTGGCCACATTCATTGACCAATCTCCATTCAACTTGCCCATAACATTTAGCCCAATGAATACTAGGCTGAGTTCGAAACTGGGTCATGAGGGAACAAAAACTAGGTCACTATGTCAAAATGTAAGAAAAAGTTTGTTAACACTTTAGAAATCAAAATGTTTGCCCAATCAACATGAAACTTGCTCAAAATATTTTTTAATGATATCTTGGCCAAGTTCGAAACTGGTTCGGCTGTATTGTAAAACATGGCCGCCAGAAGGTGGGACAGTTTTCCTTATATAGCTATAGGAAAAAGCTGGTTAACACTTTAGAAGTTACATTTTTACCCAATCAGCATGAAACTAGCTTTATCTTGATGATATCTCAGCTTAGTTTGGAAATGGTTCAGCTCTGTTGAACAACATGGCCCCCAGGGTGTGGGGCAGTTTTCCTTATATAGCTATAGGACACGTTTGTGAACACTTCTTGATGTCATATCTTTGCACAATAATCATGAAACTATCTAAGTACATCCGTTTTGATGATAATTAGGTTGGTTCCGCTCCATTGACAAACATGGCTGCTAGGGGGCGGGGAAGTTTTCCTTATATGGCTTTATTGAAAACTTAAAAGCGTGTGACCACTCTAGAGGATATATGTATCAACAAATCTTGAAGCCTGTTAAAAACTTGAAAACTAGGTTACTAGGGCAAAATGAGGAAACAGCTTGTGAACCCTCCCTGGTGAGAGACCTACGGTATTTTGACCCTCTTGTTCAGATGAGCTATTGGTATATGGACCTCTCCGCGTCTTCCGTATGCCGTCATTGCCCGGTCAACAATTTACTCACACCAGTGACACTAGAGTTATTGCCTCTTTTTCAAGCAAGTAAATGCAAATATGCCTTTTTGCAACATATAAACTTTATTTTCCAATCTTTACCAAACTCTCACAGTTTGTGTTTGACCGTCAGATCTCAGCAGGAGCCAACACTGGGTAAGATTGTGGTACACGTTCCGGAGTTATTTGTTTGTGAAGAAAATACAAAAATTGACACTGTTCAGGCTAGAAACTTTATTTTTCATCCAATCTTCACCAATCTTAACCAATCTTGCACATTTTGTCTATGACCAGAATATTACATGAGCAGTCAAATATCAGCAAGATCGAGCCAGAAATATCAGAGTTATTTTCTGTTGTTTGTGAAAAAAATGCAAAAATATACATTATTCAGGATAGAGACATCATTTTTCATCCATGTTTCACTATTCTTCCGCAGTTTGTTTATGACCATAGTATTTTAAGAAAAGTCAAATTTAAGTAAGTTTGGACCAGAAATACCAGAGATATTGCCCATTATGAAAAAAAATTCAAACATGGACATTCAATCTTGCGCAGTTTGTGACCATAAAATTACACATGAAGTAGAGTTTCAGACTAAATATAGCATAGCCATCACAATAAGCACATCACAACCAGTTCTCCGAAACTGCTTGTGAAAATACATCAAAATGTTCGAAAATGTACAGGATTCAATTGTCATTAACTTAATGAAAATGGGTCAGACAAGAATATTGAGAAAAAAGACTAGGATATGTGAAAAATACTGCACCTCCACTATCCAAGTTGAACTTTAGTTTTAAGCCCATTGCACTAACAGTTGTTTAAAATCAAACCAATCCTAGCCCCCTTTGCGGGTACATGAGTATTGTTCATATTTATTTTCAAACCATTAACCACAACAGTATGGTTTTCATCTGTGCATGTACTCAAAGTGAGCGCTTTGGACCATCATTGTCCTCTTGTTCTTGCCATTCAGTTGATGTTACTTCATTCAATAGTTTGTGTTCTTGTCATCAACGTTTATTTCAGAAACCTGAAAGGTGCTGTGTCGACTGTGAAGCCATTGTTCTCAACGGAAAGTGAAAAAGACACATGGTCAGAAAACATAAAGTGAACCTGAATTACCAGACATACTCATGAACATTCTACCGTCCATAATAGCATCTTTGAAAAGGAACGCAGAGAAGGAATTTATGAATTCAGCGCAGCACTTATGGCTGATGGAAAAGAAATTGAAATGAGAGAAAGAAAACCTAAATTTGAGGACCAGGTTCGGTTCTGTGCTGACTGTAAAAGCAAAATTACTCCAGAAAGCCTCTCATGAATTCAAAGACATTCTCAATAGATCAAGGGATTGGAAAATAGGAGATATGTGCAGGACCAACACATTTATTAAGTTTATTGGGTACAGACACTTTAATTTGCAAAGACATGAAGAGGGTAAACGGATGAGGTGTATACAGTTGTCATGGCTAAAATGAGAGAGTTGGGCAGGTTGTTTGTTGGATTCAAATCGCTATGCGGGCAAATCAAAACTTTGAAAGATATGCTCAGTCGACATCATTTGCCAGACCTTATACAAGCTATGGAACACTTGTCATTTGATCAATATTCAGGAACAAAAAAGCATGGACAAAAACTCTTTCTTGATGCAGTTATTCTAAGGGCTTTAAAGACCAGCTCAACAGTTACTTCTGGGAAAATTTCAACTTGCCTATCTCAAAGGCAAAGGTAGAAAGTATGTTCCTGTGCTGGTCCCAATTGATCTGAATGAGGCCATAAACTTGCTAAACAGAGATAGGTTAATGTTTGGAATCCAAGAAGGAAACGTCTTTTTGTTTGCTACAAAAAATTCACACATCTCGCACTCCTCTGGTTGGCATTCCGTAGCTGATGTGTGTAAGATGGCTGGCGTCGATCTTTTAGTGAATGCAAATGCGGCACGGGCTAAGTTTTCTTAGAACACATGGGCCATAATGTTGATATTAATAAGGAACATTACCAATGTCCCCAAGGAGTCCAGGCAGTAACTGTCATGGGAAAATGCTGAACATAGTTGATGAAGGTTTTGATTTATAATTAATATTGATTCAATATAATCATAGTTATAAAACAAATTCATTTATATGTCTTGCAATAATTATTTTGTCAAGCCCACTTGCAGTTAGCTCCACTAAATTGTCAAAAGAGCAGTTAAGTGTATGTGCGTGTAGTGGTCTCATAAGATATTCAAACTGTTATTGATAAGCTAGCTGCAGTGTTCCATGGTAAATTTCTTTGAGAATATATTTTGGATTGATTGCTTTTTCTTGACAACAGGCTTGACAGGTTGCCAACTGGCATCTAGTAATAAAATAGGCAATGTCAAAATGCTAACTTTCTTCCAGTTAATGTTGATACATACATTTGGTATACTTAGATACAGTATGTTTGGCTAATTTACAAAGATTGGATGATTCTACCAGTTTACAGCCTATAGCAAATCATTTATGGTTTTACAGACTATAGCATATGGACATTTTTTGGGAATATGTGTGTTAACTTATGCTAAGTGACTAACATTACAAAAAATATATATTATAGGCATGAGCCAGGCATCTCGTTTAAATCCTGATGGTGTGTATTCATATGATGTCAAGATGAAACATTTTACAGATGCCAGAATGTGTTCAGGTAACAGAATTGTGCATAATTCGCATTTTTTTTCACCATAATTGGTATCCGAAATAATTTTAATTTCCAAAAATATTGGTTCTTGGTTTAAGTAGTTCAGATCCTAGACGAAGACTTATGTATACTATTTTTGGTTTGCTATGGGCTACATCTTACATTATGCTCTCACAGTCTGTGATTAGAAAAACTTGGGGTTCCTTGAGACCTGTAAAATCACTTCAAATTTCTTAAAAACCTAGCTGGCGTTTACAAAATTCCAGTCCAGATAATTTTATAAAATTCAATATATGTTTTGCATATGCATTTGATTCTAAGTATTTCAAAATATATACTTAAGATATAAATAACAGGATACTACGAATAAGGCTGATGCTCTGAATTATTAATTGAATGCGTTACTATGAACAAATTATACTGTCTTATCATTGTATTAAAATGAAATGCTACGGAGAAACTTGTGGTTTTGGCTTTTCATAGTATTGTGGTTTTATTAATTATTTAAGCATTATAAAGACAAATATTTCTCTTACAATTTATAATAATGGAGGCGTGCCTGCAATCAACGATATGGCTGAGGCCACTGATGATGACCATCTAACTGAAGAGACTTTTGTATTAGTGGAACAGCTCAGAACTAGTGGCCACAAAGAAAAGAGTTTGCATGGTATTGCCTTATCATTGTTACAGATGTGGGTTGTATTGTAGGTGCAACATTCGTATGCTGATGTATTTAATTTGCTAAGGCAAGCTTTTTCGATCATGATGTTTTGTTTCTTCTCTCAACCATGGTCACACTAATCTTGTATTTTGTTTTCTTTAAATCAATTAAAAGGTTTTTGTTTGACCTTTACTTAAAGAAACTTGGATAAAGATAAAAGTTGAAATGAATTGTGTATGCAATAGTAATGATGACAGGAAACGTTGGCACGGATTCAAACCTCTCGCATATTATATTAATTAGATTTGAAGTAGATCAACATAATATTGCAAATATTGATCAGATTTAACCTAAACACAAATCAGTTTCTTAATATGTTCATTTTATTATTTATTTTCATTTGGTTTAAAGTCAAATGGTCCAGTGAAGAAACTCAACTGTTGAAAACTTACTTCAAGCAATTCATTTATCTTCGCCCTGATGAAAATGGCAATACAGGGAACTTGCCAAGTAATTGTAATATTTCATCCATATAACTTAATATCTTTAATATCAGTTGTTAACAAAGTAACATGAAGTTGTTGTTTTGGGCTCAGTATTCATAAGCATTCCCACACTGAAAACCCACTCGAACCTCTTGTTATTTTTTTTAAACAATCAATGCATAGGTTATGCATTTTTATTCAGTGAGCTATTGGTATAGTGGGATTGGCCTGTGTCGTCCGTTTGGCGTCAACATTTGGGCTGATTGCTGCAATAGAGACTTCATTTTCATTCAATCTTGATCAAATATTCTGTATGTCAATAAAATATCGGACTAGTTTGACAATGGGCATAATCAGAATGCGCAATTTTTGTGTGAACATAAAATCGCCTACAAAATAGTGGGCAAAATCTGACCTGAGTTATTACCCCTTATTTATGAAAAAAAAATATATATAAACGCTCTAGAGGCCACCTTTTTGCAAGCAATCTATTTCATTCTTGCACAATTTGTGACAATAAAATCTTTGACGATTTTGACCATGGGTCTGTTCGGACTAGAAAAACCAGAGTTAATGTATTTTTCTGGAAAGATGTGCAGACATTAGATCATACCAGATCAGAACAAAAACATTGGACGTTCTGCTTCTTTTTCATTAAAAAATAAGCAAAAACTTTCCCAAACTGTTTGGACTTTTGTGTAAATATTCTGCCTACACCGAAAATCAATCAATATATTGTCTTTCATGCTTAAGTGAGCGCTTTAGAGTCATCATGCTTTCTCGTTTGCATTTAACTTAATCATGTTTCTCTTCTTTTTAGGCAAGGATGTTATTATGCAGTTCATGAAGGAAGAAACTCCAAGTTCGCTGTCCAACTTGACACTACAACAGCAATATTTAAAAACTCGCGCAAAGTTGTTCAATGAAAGAAAAACTGTTAGACAAAAAACTGTTGGTGCTTTAAATAAGATCACCCAGTACAAGAAGAATGGGGTTTTGTATTATATGCCCCCCCCCCACCCCCGCTTAACTGGTGGTGGTACACTCTGATTTCAATGATTAGTCAGTTCTCATAATGTGGCTGAGATATGTTGCGTTTGTCTGTATATAGGTTGTACAAACTTGTATGTACTAAAACCAGTCCACTACCAAAGTCCTGAACCTATTATAGTAGGGACTTGTTCACAGATCGACAAATTGACAATTATCCAACTTTTGTCAATATCCCCAAAAGAAAAATACAGTATATATAAACTAGCGAAACCACACTACTGACCAACACATATATTGGAAATATAGCGTTCTTTATGAAAAGTCATCAATGGAAATGGATAAAAGCATAAATTGTTTGTAACGGTTTTCGTCAGTAATTGGGGAAACATGTGTATCATTTACATTGCATAAAACATCCATACTAATATTTGTAAGTCTGGATGGTCAAGCGGTTTCAAAGACAATCTTTTGATCTCGACGGTCGAAGGTTAGAATATTCAAAAATCAGTCATAACTTAAACTTGTCGTACGATCTTTGATTAAACAGAACCCTGGTATATTTTGGTCTGTAAGTGGTCAACAGCTTAAACCGAATTTTCGGTAACTTAAACATATCATCACTCTCTGCATCAATATGTTTGTTGGTCAGGTCACACAGTTTTAAATTGTACGTATAATAATTAAATCAGGACAGAGTATTTTGCAGGGACTGTGTCTGAACGTGAAATATAAACTTTTGGCAGCTTTTCTGACTGCAGCCGCTTTTGGCCATCTTGTTAGGGGATTTGCAATCCCTTTATTGTTGTGTACTTGCTTTCGTTTGTTTCACTATAAAATAATGGATTATGCTGAAATAAGACTTAGTATAAATATATAAATGTTTAGGTCAAAAATATTAATTGATGCTATGTTTTTTTACACATTTTTTGAATACTTGAAAGATGGGTATGTAGGACAAACGAAAACATAACATGATACTATGTTTGATTGCTTGTCTTGCTTTAGAAAAATATAATTTTGGAAATATTTCTACCTGTTAACCTGTTTTTCTTATCTTGTACTGTCCTGTTGATCTTTAATATACATTCATGTATTATGAAAAACAGTATATGCTTTAACATTTGAGCCCCTATCGCTGATTTAGTTTTTCTCACGGGCCAACAATATTCTTTTTGCTTATGCCAGAATGTTCTTTTATCGTTTTTTGTTATTTATACCCTTCAAATCTTAACATTGTAGTAACATGTGTTGTGTAGTGTTCAGTGAATGATGGAAAAGTGTTCCTCTGTTGTGTATGTATTGTATTTTCCTTTTGTTGATTTGTCTTCTAATATAATTTCATTTTGTAGTTGACTGTTGTTAACTTACTGCATTTATGAATGTCTTAAAATCTTGGATGTTTAAATGTTGCAATGCCACAATTGTGTGGGTTTGTCATATTTTACTTTATTTTTTGGAGTGAGCTGCATTTCTTTCATAGGTTACAAATAACCTGGTTGTGTTTCCTGTAACGATTGGGGGTACTTATCACTTCAAATGAAAGTCCTAGTTTCCTCTACAAAGCATTTTTTGCCAGTGCTGGTTTGTAAGTCTAGTGGCATCATGCCAAACATTATGAATGAACTGGCATATAATGTTATGTTAAGGTTGGAGCAGGTGATAAGAATATGAAAAAATATTGGCTAATCAGGACATTTTGAATGTATTGTATAATTACTGTGGATTGCCTACATTTTCACTAATAAAACATATGTCTGACTCCTTCACCAAAACACTCAAATTATTATTTCTGTTCCATCTGGTTAAAACTTAAATATTTGGTTGAATACACTTAATTTAATGGAATAATAAACACTGTATTATGTGAAGTTAGAATAAGACGTCATACATAGAATATACTTTATATTTTCTTTTCTACCACATATCTGTGATATTCAAGATGTTTAAGTGATTTTATTAAATTCTGACAATATTGATGGTTTCAATAATAATAAAAAATATTCATAACTCTTTCTTCAAATTATGGGTTTTTTTTGCTAGTTTTCAGGTCCTAAACAACTGTGTCCATGCATGCATGAACACGGTTCTGCTTTTTTTGTTAAAATTTTTGACAAAGCGTAGAACTGGACTTTTTGGGGTAATATCAATTGTATGGATATTTTTTTTATGACAATGCCTATTTAATATAATTACTTTTCTAAATTTTCACATTTATTCAATTAACTGCATCCAAACCAAGAGAACAAAAATCCATCTTATTCCAAATTCACATAATAGTGTGTAGTACAATAAATTAAGAGTAAAGAATTCATGACATTATTTCACTGGCTAGTTGTATTAGGACTTTGATTGTTTTTAAATATAATATTACTGACCATTGGCGATAACGTGAATCGTATTCTAGGCAAATTAAGCCCCTTTTTGTACTTACAAAAATTAGTCAAAAGTAATGATATATGTTTCTGTAACTATTGCATATATTTGGAAACTTCAAATATGTCTGCGAGGTCATTATGTAAGGTCACTTACAGAATATGTATATTATCAAAGAGGAATGAATTGTCGGGCACACTGCCTTGTGGACAGACCTTGTTGGAAGGATAATTGTATCTTTTTCGTTATTATGCATTGGCAACATACATACAGAGAACATAATTAATGCTAACTAAGCAGTGGTTCGTACACATTTTTCAATCAATTTAAGTGCATGTTGTAGTCAAAATGTATGGTAATTTGTTTTAGACAGACTAAGGATTAAAGAGGCGTATAAGCTGTAAATTTTCAAATATAAAATAATATTTTATGAACTGTTTATGGCCCAATAGGTGGATGGGCAGTATTGATATATGTAGTGTAATGTAAGAAAGTTAACATAGTAGGCATGAGTTCATTTCCTTCTTGCACCGTGTATCAAAATATTGGGGGCATTTCACATTCTTTTCTTTAACGATACCAATAATGTATTTTGCTTAAAATAAAGAGTAAAATATATTAGTGAAAAATTGGATTATGCATTATTTTAATAGTTTTCTTCTATCTGAAAACCCCTCAATATGTCTCTTTAATGTAAAACTCTGGTTCTATTAAATTTATATTACACATACAATAGTTTCCAATATGGACTGGATTTTTTGTTGTTCGCCATAAAGTACGGTATTAAGGTTTTCATTGAATACATCTTAAATATTTATGCGTCTCTATGTAACATACAAATAGTGCTAATAAACATGTATCGACATATAGGGTATTTGTTTTAGCAGACCACCCAGGGCCGGATCCAAAAATGGCTGTCCTGCAGGAGGGATGGATTACAGTGAACCTAGCATTTAATGATCGCTATACGCATTGATTCACTTACTTTCTCTTTCATTCATTCATTCATTCACTTACATATTAATTCATTCAATAAACACTTAATGTGAAATAGTTATGTCATTAAATGATGCAATTATGGACCACTTCGTTCATCTTCTATAATTATGGTGCAGTTTAAGCCGCGGACTGTGGCTCCAACGAACTTCAAGTTTGAGGATTAAGATAAACGTATGCGTTTTGTAAAACATTGGGAGTTCATCCTGACATCGTACGGACCACCTGCAATCGACAAAGGTCTACCGCACGTTTTAAGTTTTAGCAGACAATGGCTATGTCTGCAAATAATGCGACTTGAGTTTTTCTTTCGTATCATGAATTATGTTTTACAACAAAACGCACAGCCAACATAATAGATATGGCATGAACAGCACTAGTTATTTTTTTCGAAAACAAGGCATAAAATGTATATTGGCACCAACACTAATATCAATATTGTTCCTGAGATTCTACATGTATTATTGTCATTCACGTCTTTGAATTTGGCATGCCCATAAAGAAGATATTATGGTTATTTTTTTATTGTTAAAAAGCAAATTAGCTTTATGGTTGTAACACATGTTCAAAAGAGATACTATACTAGTATGGAAAGTGACAATACCGTATTAAAAGCATGCAAATAATATCGTGTATGTATGCGAAGCTCATTGCGTCGTGCGTTCATTAAGCAATAAACCCACGTTTCTTGCAGCGAATGACAGGTGTCAAGTTTTATTCTTAACGTCGTTGTACGTTTATTGCATTCGAGCCCTGTCGTGTTACGCAAGGAAGCAATATGACATATGCAAGTGTACCGTGTGTGCTTGCCACAGGAAATACCTTAAACGTGTTTTTATCCTTTAACAAGCCCTTCAATATGGACAATATCTCACGGTGCATATATTTTGAGTCAGTGATATCGTTATACTGAGCATATTCTTCAACGTATACTCGTATGTATTACTGGGCCCGTACCCATCGAACTATTTCTAGACTTAAGACTAGGAATAAAGACTATTTTTAAAAACTGTTTTACCATGACATGCCGATATTCGAGTATAAGTTGGTATTTTCAACTTCAAACGGTAGCATTTTTCTTTCAAAACGATCTATAACATTGCTACCAAAAAAAAAAAACAAGCGTAATTACTCCAGTCTAAGTTTGTTCCCTGGTCTCCTAAACGTTGTCTATACATGTACATATATCTTGGGGAGATTAAAAAGCATAAATATAACGCTCTCAATAAACCATTTATGGAATTATTTCCTTCACTAAGCATACGTGGAATGGTCTCCTTAATACAGTATATATGAAATGGTGTCCTTAATGCAGAATGTATGAACTGGTCTCCTTAATGAATATGTTATAATTAAAAAATATTAAGGGAACTAATTTTTTCATAATATTTTTGTTTTATCACAAAATGCTTCTAATATGTTAATAAAGTGTTTCTGTTATTGTCAAAACAATGTTCAGATGTCATGAAACGGTTCTAATAAAAAATTGTCCCCCTAAAGCAGAAATTATAGTAGGGTCCCCCAAATGCCGAAATCAGAATTTTTCTCTTTCGCTTATCTATATATATATATATACGTATATGAAATGTCAATAAGCCAGATCGAGGAATTTATCTAACGAAAAGTACAAGCACGTTTCATTGGATTATAAACATATATATTAAAAAAATATTTAACGCATATCGACAAAGCTCATCAGGGCATGAGAAAATATATCATAACGTCAAAATGTCATAGATATAACGTCATTTCAATTATGACGTAATAACATCACCAAATATTATATAAAATGTAATTGTGGTTTAAATATATGAATAAAATATTGCTCTTTCGCTAACGAGACAGATGCATTTAAGTAAACATCTGGATGAGTGTTTTACATCTAAATCAAAATTTTAAACTTTTCATTTTTTTTAACAATTTTTGGACAGTGTTTCAGCTTAATTTAAACAGTAACAGCTTTAAAACCTATCCCCAAACGCGTTTAACAGATCAACACATTAATTATCTATGGCACATGGACACCAAGATGTTAAATTTAGTATTTAATTCACGTTTTGAAGAATTAAAAACAAAGATTTCTGTTTGCATAAGTCGGTTTAGGTTAATATTAAACTACTTTTTAATTATATTAATTCTAAATATTAAACATATACAACCAAACAATGTAATCTGGCCTTTTGCCCCACGTATTACGGCTTCTTTCTGAGATGCTCGACAATGTGAACTGTGATTGGTACTATATGATGAAATATAATCTATATTATATGTAGTCTTTAAATCCTGTCAACAAAAAGGGATTTAGCTGATAATTGCATTTACTTCATTTCATCGTGCCTCAGAAAGTTGTCATTATGTTGCTCTGGTGAACATTAAACCATTGAGCAATTAAATTGTAATTCAATTGAATTAATATTCTCATTTATTACTGTTTAATTTGACTTGCAATGCTATGAGGTTAAAGTTTATTTACAATTGAGTGTTTTATGATAAATTCTGGCCTAAGTTTGAGGTTCGGCATGCCTTTAAACTGGTTTAAACCCCATTGCTTTGCATTGACCTTTCTAATGCGGTGACCCCAGTTTTAATCATTGTTATGTTTTGTGCTGTGTTGTATGTATGGTCCTTTATTGTATGGGCAATTGGTCACTTGCCTTAAATAGAGAACCAGCGGATGGTAATAAGGGTTTGTCTCCTGATGATGTCTCTAGAGTTTCAGTATTCCTACATGTAAACTCCTCAGTATGTTATCTGAGGTCTGAGCGGGTCGAGGAGCGAGTGTCCAAACTAGAGTTGGATAGCGATAGATGAGAGGTCTGAGCGGGTCGAGGAGCGAGTGTCGAAACTAGATTTAGATAGCGATCGATGAGAGGTCTGCGCGGGTTGAGGAGCGAGTGTCCAAACTAGAGGACGAAGTGGAGGGGCAGACGTTGGAGCGGCTTTATTTGCCCGCAAGGTTGACGACCTGGAGAAGGCGAACGACAGTCTGCGCGAGGAAGTGACGTATCTTAAGTTACAGTCAATGCGCAACAACCTCATCTTCATTAATATTCCAGGGGATAACTCCGGAAATGAGCCACCGGAAGTTACGGTAAGAAAACGTAGGCAGCATTTGCAGGATGCCCTTAAAGTGGCCAAGGAGACCGCTGACTGTATAAGTTTTGAGCGCGTGCATCGCACGCCCGGTCATCCGGTTCATGGTAAAGTGCTCACTGTATAGCAAAATTCACATACTTTCAGGACCGTGAACTAGTGCGCCGGCAATTGAAACACCTGTCTGATATCAACTTCTATGTGTACGAACAATTACCACAGGAAGTGATAGCAAAGCGCCGGAAACTTGTGCAGAAGATGAAGGCTGCGCGGGACCAGGGGAAGCGTGCCTGGATAGCGTATGATACGCTGTACGTGGACGGCAAACCGCTTCGCGAGTAGGGGCACGCCGGGGGTGAGCTTTCCATTTTATCATGGAATGTAAATGGACTTTCCAACGACAAGGAACAATGTACATACTTTGTAAATATATTGTCTTGTCACGATATACTTTTCTTGTACGAGTCATGGACAAATGCTAGAAGTAATGTTTCTCTTAACGGCTATACATCGCATAATTTTTATAGAAAATTTCGCAACATAAACGCTAAAAGGTGTAGTGGTGGGTTAGTTTTATATTATAGGGAAAATCTACAGGACGGTATTGAAATTACACGTATTAATCATGATGCAATTATTTGGCTTACATTAGACAAACATTTCTTTAATCTTACAGAAGATATTTACTTATGTGGGACTTATTTATGGGGTGAAGAGTCACCAGCCAGCATATAATATTGTTGATCTTGATTTGTTTGATATTTTACAAAATGATATTTGTACCTATAGTACTTTAAGTGCTGTATATGTTGTTGATGATTTTAACAGTAGAGTTGGTAATAAAACATGATTTTATAATGCATGATAAATTAAATGCTGATATTGATGATATAGATTATGAATCCGAGTGTTCACCTGTTCGGGCCTCTGTAGATAAATCTCACAACAATCATGCTTTCAAACAAATAGGTCTTTGTGAATCTTTAAATATTCGAATTGTTAACGGTCGTGTTGGCGATAGTTACAAGTTTAAATATTTATCTCGTAACGGGTATTGAAGACGAATACCATTTTGTTATAATATGTAAACAATTTTCTGACCTGAGAAAAAAATTGTAAAAAAATACTACTTTGAAAACCCATCTGTTTTTTAATTTATTCAACTCCTTAACTCCAACAAAAAAAACGGAAATTGTGAACATGTGTAAATATATTAAGCAGCCTCCGTATATTAGAAATACACTTACAGTTATAAACATTTAATACAAAGGTTCATCCTCCTTATATTTTAATTAACCATAATGTTAAAAAATTTCTTTTGCTATGTTATGTCGATTGTATATATTTTCTGTAAATATGTGTTGTAGACGATGTACTTTGTGCAAGTCTTAAATAAACAATCGTTCTGTTCATCTGTTCTTTCTGTCATTACTTACCATATTTTATTAAACGAATTCATGAAAAATGTTAGTAAGTGAGCCACAGGCCTATTAACATGCTCGATTGTTTTGTTAATAATTCAACCACGATAATCATCTGAACCTGCATACATGTAAACAACATACACGCAGTACCCTTTAAAATTAGTAATATTTGTTTTCAATAAGAAACTGTTGTACTTATTATTATTATTGTGAGCATAATGTCTAATTATACATAGCAACCAATTTAGGCATACTGCAATTGCTCGTTTTAAGATAATGTCGCATATTAAAAACTAACCATATTTTCAAAATTTGATTGTTATGTCCAAATTATACGTATAACTACGATTCTTAGCTGATTGTGATATCGTGTGTTCTAATTGGCCTCTAAATACTCAATAAAAAGAAACGCATTATTTGAGGCAACACGTGTGCTTTAAAAGTTGTTTAATAGTTGCTCAAATAAAAAAAATTATTAAGATTGCACTAGGTATCAAGTTATGTTAGCTCAATTGATAAAGCATCCTGATTTCGTTGCGAAACAAAGGCACACGTACACAATAGCACTCCAATGTGACTGCATCGTCTTCATGTTAATGATAAGAATATCATGTTAATGATAAGAATATCATATTCAAATTCAATCCAATTGCCATAATCGATCATTCAACTTTAAGTGTAAATCAAATACGCTTGCGATTATTCATAGTTATGCAAAATGTTACTTAACATCACTAATAAGAACTTAAATTTTATACATACTGCTATAATTTACATCAACCACCGAAAATAAATAATCAAGAGACAGTTAATATATATGAAAGTGCTGTGTTACTCGTAGTATTTTTTTTAACATAGACGAACATTTATGCAAATTACATTGGACGGGTAAAACATACAATGAGAAAAATGTCTTTCCAGAACAGTTAATACATATTCATTAGTTAAATTGTGTTGTGCTCGTTTGTTTGGCGGTTCAGTTTGTTCCGACAAAAGAGATGTAGGTTTATATTACATTTCGTATATAACTAAAGAAGACGGTTGCAAGTCCGTTCGCGTCAATCAATAACCTAAATAAATAATAACGATTATTATAAAATGATGAATGTACATCATAGTATGTTACCTAAATGCATGCGACAATAATAGAGCGATAAGTTTCGCATAGATAAATATAATGACGCAATCCACGTACATATATGTGATTACACGCGCGTATTGTGCTTGGTATTGTGCCCGTTAGTGTATTCTGGCAGCGTGCACGTTGATATGATATGTTATCCGATGAACACACACAATAAAAGGCACTTGTTTTAGAATCGCCAAATACATTGTACTTGTCATACGACACACACACACACAATGTTAAAATTGTTAAATCATTTAACTACATAAGTGCACGAGTGCAACAATTTCAAAGAAAAAATGGCAGGAAGGCCGATATACATGTACGCAATACTTGTTTGCGCTTAAAATTGTACATATTCTACATCTAAAAGATATACATGTAGATTTCAACTTCAATAACAGATGAATGTAATAATAGGATTCCCCAAGGCGGTATCTGGTGGCATTCAAAATAGCTCATAGGCTTGTACTTACATGTAGCTGATACGAATACAGGATTCACTGACAAACCTTCGTCGGACCAGATAGAAGTTTCTTACGAATTGATTGTGCAATACAAAGATTTGACCAGCTTCAAAGCATATTGGCATGTTTTCAGGTCATGCTATGAAACAAAGGAATATTCAGCAACTAAATTAACATACAAAGTATGTTCTTCTATCTAGACATAAACAATAAATGCCAATCAATAATGACACGTGAAGGGTTGTTAACCATTGCATGCATATAAAACAATATTCACATGACTACTGCCCTTTTCTTGTACACAAGGCTATGCTTGAAAAGTGATCACCCGAATGGAAATGTTAAAACTATAAGTGTAATACAGCATATCAATGTTTATCGTAATTATTTATGCTAATTGACTGTGCGATTATGCTGTGTAGTCATTTAGATGGAAAGATTTAGATGATAATAGGGAACGAAAGTATATGCATGCTGTTCATACATTTCTCAGTTACTATGTCAAATTATGAGAACAGATGTTTAGCCTGTTTCTAATTAAACTACTTTGAACATATATTACATTCCAAGATTTCATTCGGACAAAACGGTGTTTTGTGTGTGAATAAAGGCGTTTGAATGTATATACACTTACCCTCTGTATAATGGTGATGGAGATTGACAGATATTACAAATAAAATAATGTAATTATGCAAATACCTGATACAACACGAAAGCCAAAATAATGAAACGGTTACAACAACTGAGCTTATAGATATTTAGTACACCAACTGTTTTAGAAGGAGCATGATCATATAACACCGTTAACACACTGATAGAGAGCTCTTTATAAATGCGGACGTTTAAATTTATAAATACAACGTACACACTGGTATGTCATTAGAATGCCGTAATGTTAATATAGTTAATGTAAATATAAACAGTTCACTGTGTAACTAATAATATTAGTGGTAATGGAATGTATAAACACTTATGAACGAAGCTTGCATTTCCTATGTATTTCCATTTGTCATAAAAAATAACTTTGTTAGGGATATATTGTATAAACAGAGGCGATGTTTCTCTTGATATGTGTGTGGATATTGATATTGTCGAGAGTTACAGGTAAGTTTTAAGTGAGTTTAACAACCTTTTGGTGGCAAGTTGCCGTATTTTAGCGTGTTTCTGAAGTCCTATGAACCATTAATACATGTAATTACGTCTTCACAAACATAGCTGGACAAACACAAATAACAACTGTCAATACTAAAAACAATAATCGAAATGATTCGCAGCACTATCACACGTTTTGTTGGAATATATATAATGCAGGCATGTGCAATAAAAAGCAACAGTTTGCGAACTAATTTAACTGTTTAGCATACACATACGCATATACAGGTGTCTTATTGTTACAGTGATAAATGTTTATCATACGAATCTCATGTACATATAAGAAGTATTTTAAGAATGCTCAACAATAAACTGATCTAACGACCTCGTGCTTTCCAATAAGAGTTACATGAACGGCAAATAGAGCATTCATCAATTGATTTTTATTATAAAATAACGTTAAATTTATGGAATGGACAACATCTGCAAGATCATTTGTACTCCTTAATACATGTAATCCAAAATAAAACACTAAGCTTATATGTGTGGTTAAGTTTATATACTATCTTTTCTCGTCGTAAGACCATACATAATCTTCGCTGCTACCGGATACAAACCAAACTCCTCGCAGTGGTTATTTCCCCAATGGTTCTCTTCTCAGTTACCACTGCCATGACGCGTTAAAACCTTACAGATTTGGAAGGAGACGATTATGAGGAGTAGAAGATTTGTGTTTACAACAATTTTAATTTGATCATTATTATATTTTTTTAATGACACATACATGTTGCATCATTGGTACAGGTATATATACATGTATTATAAGTTAAAATAAAAAAGAATAAGTTAACAAATACATAAATAAGTAAAAATAACAACGCATGGTTTGTACGTTGTCCACGTTTTATAATGAGCTTCCCGATGGTCACGTGGAGCTTCATGCCGGCAGGGATTTAAAATTGAGCTGTGCTCGGACACAGTTATATCTCTGCGCGGAGGTTGGATACATACGACCACCTTTATAAAACGGCAGTGCGCTGGTTGCAAGTCTGGTCGTAAATCCAATATAAGATCAGTTTAAGATGACCAGCTTAAGATACGACCTGTTTATAAACCGGCCTCTCGCATTTTATTTATGCAAGGTTTTACCAAGTAGGGGACATGGGGCATGTGCTCCCTAGCTTTCCCCAAAGCGTATGCATTGTATATATCTAAAACATGAAATGTTAATAGTGAAATTCAAATTTGACAAGGTGGCGCTCCTTAAGTGATCGTTATCGCTTATCCAAGACCAAGGCACATATTCAACGGAGGGGTGGGGGCATATGTGGCATGTTCTTTATGCTGGTTCCAATCCTAAGTTATGTGTACCTTCTAAAACATGTACTTTGAAACAAAGCCCTTCGCTCAGTCCCTAAACTGTTCATAATCGCTAAATTGAGATAACCTTCATAGTTAGCACGTAGGCACTTATTCACAATAGAGAATGGGGGGGACACTTGGGGCATCTTTTAGCAGCTGAACCAAAAGGATCCTTATCGCATCGTAATACCACCGCTTAATAACATTATACAGCCGGTGCTTGTATAATGTGTCCACACGGCACCTTAATTAAGATGCTTGTTACTTCTACACCATTTTGACATATTAATATATTTTCAAGCTATCGCTTATATCGCTTAAAGTCATTCTGAAACAAAGTTATTGTCATAGGTTTTCCAGCTGAAGCAGTGGTTGGAACACTTGCTTCACACTGCGGCAATCGGGATTCAGTTCCAGGTTCCGGCCCATGTGAGTTTAAGTGTTGTTCAACATACCTCCGGGTACTCCGGTCTCAACCTACATCATAAGATATCTCCAAAAGTAAAAAAAAAACGTTTCAGCACAACTATTTCCTAATGGATACCGTTATTTTCCGAAGTAGTGAAAATTTAAAATATATTATTGTACATTTTATTTGAAATAAAGCCTTGTGTGTGCGTGCTAAATTTTATGAAATGACGGTAACCCGTTGTGGTTATATAGCATAATTCTACACAGTTTTCGAACAGCCCTCATAAATAGCTGGAAACTGAAGCTTTGATTCAAAATTCGTCCCAACTTTCGATGCATTTAATTCCCCCAAAAATTATTGTTTGTTTCCGCTTCAGTCTCCAATACAATCTAGGGGGAGTTAAACACATGTTTTTCTTGTTTGTTTCTTCGCGGAATATTCACCACGCAGTTTAGGTACATTGAGGTTATATGTAAAATGTAAAATGTTTAAACGCCGCCAATCACAGAAACTGTACCTCACGGTATGTCATTACCAAGAGCGCCTGTCTCACGCAGACTAATTCGACCTATTTGATTTTTACCGAAAAGCCGCATACTAGCAAAAACTGCTCTTTTTACCGAACGTAAGAAGACGTTAATTATCGATAATCAAAAACAACGTTAAGGGACGGCGGAAAAAAAATAGGGAGGAGGGGTGTTTGGGTAAGCGGAAACCAACAATTCGTTTTTACGCCTAAAAGTAAATTACGTAGTGGTGCACACCCCGGGTCCTCACAAAATGCGCCTTCGGTGCGGACGGACATCATGAACTTCGAAATAAACACAGTAGTAATTACCTCTTTGAATTATGGTAGAAAACACTTCAGCCCGCTTGCAACGTTTTATAATTAGTTAAATTGAAACTAATAAATGTTCTGTGTATTGAGAGATGATGTATTTCTCAATTAGTATGTTTGAAACTTAACTCACATGTTTAGTGTTGTGTTCGCATAAATAAGAATTTCGTTAGATTGATGCAAGTGGCTCATGTTGCGTTATGTATTTCATTCAACTAGTTCACTTGTTAATATTTTGTAGTTCATGAGGTTCGTCGGTTCAAAAACTTCTGAAAGTGTGCAATCGGTTGTATTCCTTTTTTAGTGTATGAGGCGCTTCGAACACAAGTTTGGACGAATGTTGAATCGTTGCCGCTATTTTCAGCTGTTTGTGAATTATGCTGAACATTTTTTGTTTTGTTTTTTGGTTTGTTAATGACGAGTTGGGTGCAGAATTTTACGGTGGAAGATTACCTTCCAGTTATGGTAACCACCAACTGAACTCACATGCGCCGGTCGAACATCGAACCTTTGACGCATATGTGTGAACAGAGAGTTTGCTAGCCAGGCAGATAGCAACTACTCTACATGAGTCGCGCCTTTAATCAATAACATGGTAGAAACGATCGTAATGAAAATTAGGCGCAAAGAGTGGTATGTGTATATTAGAAAAAAACTTTCCGAATAGGAAGGGGTTTGGATGGAAGGACAATGTTTAAAGACACCAGGTATTAATGAAGGAACAGTATTGTATTGACTGACTGTATATACATTTGGCTTCGTTCGGGATGTTTCCATGTATATGCATGATTGATGGATGGATGGATTTGGGTTGCTTCTAGGCGGATTAATTGATGGATTCATGAGTGATTCAATGAATTAATACATGAGTGATTGGGTGAATAAATTAATACATGAATAAATGAATAAATGAATAAATGAATAAATGAATAAATGAATAAATGAATAAATGAATAAATGAATAAATGAATAAATGAATAAATGAATAAATGAATACATGAATAAATTAATAAATTAATAAATTAATAAATTAATAAATTAATAAATTAATAAATTAATAAATTAATAAATTAATAATTTAATACATGAATGAATAATCAATCAATCAATAAGCATTAAATGGCTGCCAGCTTCAAACCCACTGTATCCCTTATCCGCAGTCCTGTCTGGCTCCGGCCCAGTTATTCATTATGTGTTGAATAAGTTATGTATTAATTAAATTAAATATTAAATAAAACATGTTATTGGTATGTCATATGAATATGTACTTTTACAAAATTTAATAGTTTTATTTAAATTTTGCACAATTAATTAGATGTTAAAAGGTACGCGCAAAAACGTTACTTAAATCGACGTCATGTCGTCACCAATGAATTTTTTGCTGACATTCTTTATTCACCCCAGTTGAAGACCATTAAAAGTCGGAACACGTTTTAATGTGGAGTTGGTTCTTTTTGTTTACATGTTGCAATTATAATCGTAGTAATTTAATAATCTCATAATAAAGCTAAAAAAACTTCATTTAATAAAGGCTTGCATGTTTATATGATAAGTTAATTATATGCAATTTGTAAATTAAATACTATTTAATAAATTTTAGCTTACGAATTTCATGATCAAATAGTATTCGCTCGTATATTGTTATTTTTATCATAAAAATGGTGAATTAATATCGATGACAATCATAAACATGTCTTAAATAAATGATTAAGTAAACATGCAGCGCTTTGATTTGTCATAATTTAGATCACGAGCACAAATGGGTAGTGTAACTTGGGTTATTTACATCACTCGGCACTATTCACACATTAAAATGCCTTCACCTGCTTTAATACGTGTATTTTCAATATTATGGATGGTATACATATGTTCAGGTAAATACCATTGTGATGTTTTCAAGACAAAACAATTCTTATCAATCCACACATTCAAATATGATTTATTTGCACAATTGTAAAAGTAGATGCTAGCAGAGTCTTCTTTCGTAACAATATTATTAAATTGCAGCGTCCTGCATTCATCAATATGCCGAAAAAGGAGATAACAATGTGCAACTGTTGTTTGATTTCAATTGGAGTAATACACTACAAAGGAAAGTACTGTGTTGTAAAGAAACAACATATATGCTTGAGTGCGTATTCGTTTATGCTGCCGCATGCTCATTGTCAAACTCAATCGTTGGCGTCTACACCATTTCTTCAAATAGCGACCTAACATCTGCATACATTACTATTATGACATTAAATGAAACAACAACTGGAGAATATAACTGCTTCAAAGAGACCACCATTCAGAACAGGTCGATATGCATTCAAAACTCAGGTATGTATGTATGTTTAGATGCGTGTATTGGTGTGTTTGTTTGCGTGCGGCTGTTATTTTATTGTTTTGATATTATTCGGGATGTTATCGTGTATCGGTAAAAGTGTACATGTATTAAAGTCAATGAATGAATAATGCATTGGATTACTTTAAAATTATTTATCGGGAGACCTAGTCATGACAAGCGATCAACATTGTGTATGGAACGCCGGGGCTGTCTTAAAATGTCTGTGTTCGTGTTTTTATTTTAGCCGTATATGTTATATATATATATCAAACGTTTATGTCGTTATGTCGGGAAATCTTTTACCATAATGACACCTAATTTGACAATACTACTATACTCTTTAGACAAATTCACCTGATTATTGTACATAACAAAACTCATTTAACGATAATGGCATATTCTTTAAACAAGTTTGCCTGATCATGGTATATAATGACATAGCAGTTGAACATAATAACACGTCTTTTGGACATATTAAGATATTCCCATACAGGACGATACGAAATTTGATAACATGAGACAGTCATGGCGTTCCATTAACGTGCAACACATCCGTACTGGTTATTTTGTGTTTAAATGTCGCTCATGTATACAAAACATTTTAAGAAATTATATATAAGTATGCCTTCGTACGAAGGGCGGGGGTATGTTGCTGTGTTCGTCCGTCAGGCCGTCAGTCCGTCGGTCTGCAGGAAGGCCATACTTTATCTGGGCAATAACTACATACCATTAGGCCTTGCTTCGAGCCTGTTAGGGGTTTTGATTATGAAAAGTGGAGGATCTTTTATAAATTATTAATTCAGGGGTCATTTGGTCAAAAGACCAGGTAAAACTAATCAAATTATCACTAAAAACCAATAATTGTATAATATGTTCCTAGCACAAACTTCGCAACCATAGTCTTACTAGATATGTTTGTCATAACTAGTACATGACCCCTATTGATCTGTGGATCCTTGGGTCAACGATCAAGGTCTAACCGTCCAAAAGATGATAAAATCACCCAATAATAATCTGATCAATAACTGCGTTACCCAATAGGTCTATAGCCTGGTAGATAAGTCATGAGTATAAGCAGACCTCTTTTGATTATTGGTTCATCGGGTCAACGGTGAAAGTCAAACTGACCAATAGTTGTAAAATATATGTAAGGCAATAGCTACAGAACACTACGGTATGTGGGTTTTTGTCAAATCGGATCAGTAGGTTGTTATTAAAAGTAGCGTAGCCATATTATTATTGGGTCGTTGAGTCAAAGATAAATTGCAAACTATCCAAATTTTTTATTAAAAAAATAACTCACCAATTGATCCAACAGTTGTCTAGTCAATAACTACAGAACCCGTAGGGCTAGGTTTTTGGAAACTTGGTAGGTAGATTGGTCATGACTAATTAATGATCCTTAATGATTATTCAGTCATTGGGTCAGAGGTAAAGGTCAAACTGACTTAAAGTGACCAGTAGTAAAACTAGCCCAGACAAAAATCATGGTACCCTTAGGTATATGTTCGTAAAAAGTGTGAGGGGTCAAAGTTCAGTACAATTTTAAACATACTTATATTTGGAAAACGATAAACTGGTCCGTGCAACAAATAAAGAATCCTAAGATTGGTAAAAGTCAGTAGGTACATTGGTTTAGACAAGAAGACGAACGCTATTGATAATATTGGTTCATGGGATTAAAATTCAACGCCTCACTGTTTATATCCATGTGATCGTTCAAGTGTAAGAAACAACTATTTCCCGCTGTGATGACGATGAAGATATATATGCTTAGCTACACAGCAATTTTAATATAATTAATCGTGCTGCTAACTGCATATATGATGTTAAGTGCACTTATTTTCTTTTCAGTAAACCTTACTTCGTTGACACTCCTCCCAAAGACAAACGTGTCATATCCAGTATACAATGAGCACTCGACATTCACGTGTACCACCTCAATAAGTAGACCAGGTGCAAGTCTACATTGGTTTGTTGCGGGACGTAACGTCACAGACATGGCCAGCTATACATACATCTCTTATGTTGCTACCAGCATCCTGCGATATACACCAACTTCATACGCCAGTGAGAATTTGTCGTGTACAGCGTACTACTTGTTCAAAACAACAAATATAACTATGCAACGAGGCACAAGCATGCTTATTCAATGTAAGTTTTTACCTAGTTTTACTTTCACCTAGACACGTATGTAAAATGTAAAAAATACAACAACAACAAACATCATAGCCGTTGGAAAACATTTCATCATTTATCTGTCTTCCTTATTTCCATCGGATGCATAATTCAAGTTAATGTCATTGTTGTTCATGCAATTCTTTCTTATTAAACTAACATGTATTATGCGGATCTGAATATCGTTTAAGTGAGAATTGTCATTTAAGCCTCGGTCACACTGTCACGGTTTTGGCAAGTATTGCCCACGGTTTACAAAACTTTGGTGAAGCGAGGTCAAGCGTTAACACATACCTTCTGGCATCTGTGTAAATCTTGAAAAATATTGGGTGATACGTATCGATCGGGAAGCGCCACGACAGTGTTCAACACGTTCAGAGCATTCATAGCGCCTCCACGATGTTTAAAAACGTAGAACAATCCCAGTGCAATCATATCTCACTGTGGTATATTATTACTGCCATTGCATAGGCATTTGTGGCGTTTCGTGTATAATCAGGATTGTTTTCATGAATATAAATGACTGTACTACGTATGCTACGTATATGATACGTATTTCTACGCTCTCTGTAAGGTTCAGTTGCGCTACCAGTAGGATCTTTTGCGACAATTATTATGACTACTCACGAATATACATGGTGATTCACGACAACGCAAAGATTGATCACGTTGCTTGCACGGTTTGTCATGATGATACTACGCACTCACTACATTTGCCTACGTTGGTGTATCGATTTTGCACGAGGCATCGTGATGTCCAAATCGCCTGGAAGCGTAGTGAAACGTGAATGGTATAAGCAGCTCGTAGTTTCATTGTGATAAAAATTTTCTTAATCGTACTGGAATCTTAAGAGAAACGTTAACAATCGTCTGCTTTCGTCGTTTACCCTAGCGTTTACTTGACGCTAGCGTATAAGAACCGTAGCTGATCGCAACATGTCTTTGAGATACCGTGGTGAATCGACTGCGGAATCCTTTAAGTGTAGTTGATATCCGTAGTCTCGCACTACAACAACCGTCAGCATACGTAGGAAGATGCAATTGGGACACTGTGCCTCCCGATTCATCACGATTAACACGTCCACGATCAATCGTGAGCAATCGTAGCCAAAATTGTGACAATTTGACAGAGGCTATATTATTATTATATGTTCAATACAAAAGCTTAAATAAGGTTTAAAATTATTACAATGCATTTAAGAATAATACTTTTACGTCATAATTTGTTGTCGAATAACCCACGGCCGGAAGTTTAGATGCGTAGGGATTCAACTTAAGGCCGTGGGTTATTCGACAGCAAACTATGACGCTATAGTATTATTTCGTCTCTAACGCGGCTTTTTACGAAGCATTTACCCGAACATGTCCAGTAGATATTACGTGCTAGTTGTAAATGAAGCTCCGCCCAGAATCATAAGCTACGGCTGTTCTGTTGTCCTTCCTCAAGTTTCCTAAATGATAAATTTATTCTTGAATGCACATCGATAGACAAACAAATGAACGTATAATACTACAAGGCATTAAAACTGTTAGCTGAATTCATAAATGGAGTAAAAATTAACGGAAACTGTTTATACTAAGCGTCGTAAGTTAGAACTAAAACAACAACAACACTGTGTAAAGTGAACAGTGTATATTTTATCTATGCACCGGTAATATCAAGTATTTGCATTTCATCGTCAAGTATCAAAAGATTAACCTTTTTATTTCAAGTGTTGGTTTGAAACGTACTAACCAGAAACGCGATTTGTTGTCAAAATCACCATGACTGATCACAACGTTTTGTCTCCGAACCTGTATCCGATTATCAATATCGCCGTCCAAACTAATTTTAGACATCGCCGAAGCATGATTTCTTTAATCGTGTGTTACGTTATTGGTAATTACTAACACGACACAACACAATCCTTTATAACGATGTTTGTTCAGTGAAAACTGGTTTGTGTCGTCACGACTCATATACAGATTACGACTAACGTTTATCGCGATGAGTTCTGAATATATATTAAACAATTTCCATAAACTGTGTACTGTTTCGTTTTGTTTACTATTCCGTTTTGTGTCACACCATTAACTTTCGCCCATATTTCGCCGTGTTTATTACTGATTTAAACTAACGAGCTGTAGAAACTTCCTATCGATCACAAATCTTTCAAAATTGACGCGAGTAAATATAGCTGTACACACTAAATGCCCATACCGGCTTATGCATCAGTTGACACTACCATTTTCGGCTTGATAATATGATGTGAGGCGTAATATTTATATAGTATTCGGTCGCCGAGCTTTCAATGATAAAAAGCTTTAAAACATTTGGGTTAAATGTATCGGCACAATTGTAAAGGAAGTGTTTATTTGGTAGAGTGTGCTTCAAATGTATAGCCCCTGTGCATAATAGTTGCAGAATAACCCATACTTGATTTTTCTTCTTTGTTTATATGAATATAAAAAAATGTGTTAGAATTTTTGTTAAACCTATCGCATTGTTGCTAAGTAAGTGAATAAAATATACCGCTAACAAATATCAAGCTGTTTTAATCAAAGGACACATGCTGTAAATGTGTGTTATGACTTGCTATAGTATTGCTAGTTACTGAGGTAATTACGATACACATTGATAACTTGATGACTTTCTTAAGTTAAAATTTATTTATCGACGTGAAATCAATTCCATTTAATATATATCGATTTATTCGTTTTAGTCCTGGTTTCAAAGCCTAAAATCACACGTAATTTGACTCTCGTCTCGGAAAATGCAACTATCCACGAAGACATCCCGGTGGAGTTTCAGTGTTTTGCCTCTGCATATCCGCCTCCATCTTACAGCTGGTTCTACCCAGAAGACCATTCGTTCGGGAGCACTGTAATACTAAAGTTCAACCGAACGTACACAGATGAAAACATTTCTTGCGAGGCCATAAACACATATTACTCGCTGAATGGAAATTCAGCTGTATTTTCCACGACGTCGATTAATATAATAAAAATAACGGTTTTAAGTAAGTATATTATGTACATAGTCTAGTGACTTTATGTCGTAACTATGATGCTTAACCCGTACCATGAATACAAACGTATAACACTGCAAAAAGTATGTCGGATCAGCTACAGTTGTAATGACCTTCAAATTACGTTACATATTCCCACTAGGTATCTAGTAAACAGTGGCCTTGTGCAATGCTGTGCGTTTTAACCGTTAAACTGAAGTCATATGGGCACTTTTAATACGTTTATTGACGCGGGCGCTTTGTAATGATACATAATCACCCGTTTCTCTCGCAAACGTATGGTACGTTCTAATTTTGCCAATATGTGTATATATATCGCATATTTCACTTATTTTGTAAATTAATATTTACGACTCAAAATGCTTCGTGCATGTCATAGCGAGACCGGATGTCCCCAAATACTTCTATGTCCAATCAGTCACAGAGACAATGATGGAGCTCCATTGGGAACCAGGTTTTTATGGAGATGACGAACAACGTTTTGTGATGAGGTTTAGAAAAATACAGTCAACAAATTGGACTGAATTCGTGTGCACCTCAAATATACATACAATTTGGAAGGTTCGGTTCCAGGAACGGGTTATGAGTTAAAGCTGTTGGCTGAGAACGTTGTTGGCTCATCGGAGGAGACGGACATTATGACTTATAGTACTCTTGTCTCAAACCATACAGGTTGGAACTCTTCGGAAATATAATATCGCTTGTATAAATGACGCTTTTAAAATGGGGTTAAACTAGTATAAAGCATATTGAGACATTAATTGCCAATATTTGCGTTTGTTAGTATTTAGTTACTTAATTCTTCACTCATAATATTGCTGTGTTTAAGTTACACTGGGTGGTGTTATGGGTGGAGGCATTCTTGCAATCTTTGTTGAGAGGTTGATTTGGAAATGCCGTAGGAAACTAATACAGACATATGGTATGCATGAGCATTTACTAATTTCTTATAACTATAATAACATCACTGCATTTCTGGTCATTATCGATTAAACAAAATGTTTTGTGTTGTTCTTCGTCAGATGGTAAATATCCCTGAATCCATTAATCCTTCTTTTTTGACAATGCAGCTATCCGAATTGATGTGTAGCAAACTGTTTTATACATATTAACTTTCGTCTACTTGATTCAGTTTTGAACCGCATGAAATTGTTTTAAATTGTTTCACTGGTTTTGTGTCGTGTACTGTATTCACGATTGGTCATTTGACATTTTAGGCCATGGATTGTTAAACATTGTTTTTAGTTATTCATATAATATTATTGGATTGTCACAATATCTAATTGATGTCAATTAATACATTACTAATAAAACGTAGAACTGTTAAACGTAGAACTGTTAAGTACTATATGGCTTCAATGGGTGATTTCAGAGCATAGCAGTCCTTCTGGACAGTACGATAACTTACAAAGACCAAGGTCGGACATATTAATAAGTATTTACTTGGTCGTAATAGTTTGTAAACTACACACTTATGCATTCGTGATAATACATACTCAAGTGCATATTGATCTGAAAATTAAACAATGTCTACTAGTTTGTGTTTATAAATTATATTAAATTAAATAATTTTTTCTAGCTTAATCTATGCATATTTATCTATAGAAATCTGTATGCATGCATATCCTACATAAAAAGCAATATAATGTTAAATCTACTGAATAATATATTATAATGGTGTTTAGTGGATATCTATATGCGTTATATATTTCATGCTAAACTTACCAACGGCTATGCCTTCAGATAGGGGATATGACAGTTGTGTTGTTGGTAACAACAAGTTTCAAATAGTTTGCATTAACAATAAATTGTGCATTGGTTAAACATCTATACATATGATAAAACACATATTTAATCTATATATAATATACATTTTTGCACTTTCAGAATCTGGACAACCTGGTCAATACCAAACTTTTTCTGCTGAAATAACCGTTCATGAATACTCCGGTATTGTCATGGCAACCACAGATACAACAAACCAAATCTCAAACAACAGTCCATCCGAGGGTTCAGAAAGTGTTGAAACGACCTCCTTTAGTAATGTTCAAGCGTATAAGAACTTAAAATTTAACATTAAGTAATCGATAAGTTGTTGAAACAACAGTCACAGTTTGTGAATACCCAATACATATAGTACGGCATGTGTAATGAAAAATATTTAATAACTTGCTTCTGATTGAGAAAAAAAGCACAATAATACTATTTGGGTCCGATAAGGCAGCAGAAAACTTACTGCATGTGCATGAATATTATTATTTGACGTAATTTATTTTTATTAGATGTAGTATTGATATAGTATGAGTGTTATAATAGGACGATACAATTAGGCGTGTTTCGCGTAACATAGTGTAGGCATTAATACGTCAGCAATTCCGACCCAAATTTATCATGATTGTTTATCATTTATGCGTTACTGTTTGGCCAATTTGTAATATCACGCCCACTTATTTACTATGCATACCATACAAATATCATTCCCGTTTGTTGTGTTATGTTCAGTTGTGCAATTTTAACCCTGTTGCCTTATTTTTATATAAATATAAATGTGTTAATTTGTGTAAACGTTTACAAATGAAGTATTGATTTCATGTTGCCTGACTCATATGCATTAATGCATTACTCGGTGTTCATTGACTCCAGTGTCATAACTACAACAAGCATTACAGTTCCCAGTAAATTATATTACAATTAATGGGCTTTTGGCCCACGAAAGCAAAATAATGTATTGGTATTTACACAATTCTTCAATCACTAACAAATTGTGTTCTTCGGAAGACAAATAGCACTGTATATATAGTAAGCATCAAAACAAACCGTTTAACAAATACTCACGGACTTGTTTAGTATCACTTAATGATGGCGTTTTATGGCTATGTTACCATGTAACTTAAATTGTGCACTCAAGTTCATGTATGACAAAATATATATATATATATATATATTGGATCGTCATATTGTTCATTAATTTAAAACACTTCGTATATAGCTTTTGTGCTAGATGAAATGTTTACTTTAAACCACATCTTAGTACTCTGCAGGGTATTAAACCCTTTTATGCAAGTGGGTTGGAGGGAAGTGTTGTGATTTGAAATTAAACCGCATTGTCTGAATATGACGTTAAAACGAGTCCCCATTTTGAAGTGTTTCGAATAGCTGTAAACATAATAAAGGTACGTTTAAATGCACACGGATTATTATTTATTCGACGTCGTATTTTGCCGTTTTATTTGACCACGAAAGCTTTGTTTGATGACCAAATTGTGTGGATCACGAAAAAGGTCATAAGTTCTGTAAAAAACAACTGTTAAATGCTGAACCTGTTGATCGAAATTGAGGAAGCGTTTTATCCGACAGACAAGTCGTTACTCAGAGCCGACGTGCAGTATTTTTTGTTTACTTAAGTAATAGTTTGGCTTATATCTTCGAGCGTATATGTTGAGTATTTTGAAATAATTAAAGACATGTTAATGAATATTAGACACGTAGTAGGCTGGCAAAAACGAAATATTTCTATTGAGTAGGCAGTGCGGGGAATTTTTATTTAATGCCTAGCTAGTTATTGTATTTATCCAATCAATATGTCAACGTGACCATCCAAGACAAAACAGGTTTTGTCAAATGAAATGAAGTATAGACAAAAATGAATGTTCAGACGCAAAAAGACGGACAGATAACAATATGCGGATGTCATATACAACTAAACTTAGCCATAAAAGCCAAAATCAAACGCGAACATTAGTCTAGCTGTATTTTGTATAAAACGGAGATTAAGCAACTTTAGCGTTCTCCTACACCTATTTATTTTCCATATATTTACCCCCCATTTGATTTAATAGCAAGGTTAACAGGTTTTATAATTTCAAATTGCGTTTCGAAAGCATGCAGACAAACGATTGTAAATATTAAATTCGTGCAGGGTAAATTAAAACTGAAGAAGCCTCTTACACGCCTGATAGCAAACCATCCGTGTTCGGGTATTTCCCAACGCGATATCAAGTTGCACATGTTAAATGTAACTTAAAATATATTACATGGTTGCTATCAACTAAGTACGTTTTGAACTTCCATACATTCAACACGCCACGTACACATAATATACGAATTGTTTGAGCAATCAAAGGCATTGACCGACATAACAACATTTTGACACGCGTTGTGACATGCCTGCAGGTTAAATGTGAAAAACGAATGCTCACCAATAAAAAAAAAAAGAAACTTATATAACGTGTGCAGTACTATCCGATTATTAAAATATACTAAATCACGCTTATATGAAGGGCTGTAAATCGTAGTGTGTAACGTAAAAAGTGCGCACATGATTATGGCCCGTTCACATTAAACATAGTTTAAAGATAATGTACTAAAGACTGGTTTCGAGAAAGAAATAGATGGTGATTTTAATTTTACAGATATAACATTACTATGCAATTAAGACTATTTCAATTAAAGGAAGCCGTGACATAAAAGCAACAACAACAACATATATCGAATGTGTTTGTGATTATATAACAGTATGTACACGCATGTTTTTAATGTTATCTGTTTTAACCATTGACAGGCGTTATGTGTGGACGTGTAATGAAGACAACTGTGTAGACACAATGTTCTGGGATATGTTGATAATGGATGCAGTTTCGACAAAACCATTAAAATATTGCCTAGCATCATGTTTGCAAATTTTTACCGCCTGTTTAGTATTAGCATTAACGTGTGGTGCACCCATCATTCATGCATTAGCGGTGTTTGCATTAAGTACGCTGACTGCATGGCCACGTATTACAAAATACAAGTTGGGAACACTTTAACTTGAGAAGTCTCCGGAAATACTATATATATTCTACGTAAATAACGACTAGGGGCGCTTACATACATGTATATATTTTAGACCATTTTTGTTCAATAAGCCGTAAAACGCAAACATAACCCAAAATACGTGATATTTTTGCACATTTTTATAATACTTTGTGAAATATTTCACAAAATATTAATTCAAATTCGCATATCTCTCCGATTAACCCGCGTTCTTTAAACAGGTCAGCCATTTTGAAAATGGTTATCGACACAGTCATGCGTAAGGATTTAACACGTAAAACACAATTTGCAAATGAAACGAAACGAATTATACTTTTAAAACCACAAATTACAAAAAAATAACATAAAACATGAAAGCAGTATAAACAATGTTCATATGTGCATTTATTAGTTACCAACTGAAAGCAGTAGGTTTGTAGCAGTAAACCACGAATGACTGTGAGGTGTTAATTATCGGAATACTTGATTATTTGGGGTTGTCGACCCCATACACCCGCTTATGTGGGTCAAATGTTCAACCTGTTTTGATTCATTACAAGGATATTTTTTGAAAACAAAACCATTACAAATCGAGAAAAAAATTGATAAAACGTCAACGCATGCGCAACACGTTATTTACATTTAGAATTTCCGGGGACTGCTAATGTACAATCTCCCTAAAAGTTGTAATATTGTAAAGAACCAATAATGCTCACTTATTTTTTTTTTTTAAATAGTTACGAAAGAGTCAAAATAAAAATATTGCATCGCAATGTGTCAGCAAACGTTAAACGCCCGTTAAGTTCAAACACGTATATGGGGTACATAAATAGCATTCATGCATAGCGATGCTTGCAATAAGTAAGCTGACTGTACGGTCACGTATTACAAAATAAATGTTGTAACTATATTGTAAATATAAAGCAGAGTGGGAAATTAGACCCCCAAAAATAACTTCGGTCGAATTCCCCTAGGTCTGCCCGGCCCTCCCTCCCCCCCCCCCCCCACCGACCCCATGTGGGAAAAATATTGATTAGTGCATAACTTATTGTTAAGAAATGTTGGTATTGTTATGGAGCATTCAGCAAAACTAATTCCAATGTGTATGCTTGCAAGTGGTACTAGTTTCGTTATAAATTGCAATTTTGCTGACCATTGGTGCTCCCTGTAACACGCTGTAACGTTCATATAAATAGTTTACAAATCTTCAATTGTGTTTTAATGTAGATAGGTCATTCATTGTACAGAATATCGATTTAGACAGTTGAAACTAAGCTAGTATTTGAGAAATGTATGCTTAAACTAGAAAATGGTAATTGATTTTCGACTTAATCTCGCATATATTCGAAGTATATAAAGTTCTTTAGTACTGCATTATGCTGCCAAGCCTCAACTTTAAAGTCAGTCACTTGGGTCAATACGTTATTGCATATCAATTGCGTAGTTGCATATCAATTGCGTGCAATGTTGCTAAATTACTATGGCACCAAATGCTCTTTGGTTCGTTATACATATACGCACTGTCTTAAAGAAGGTTTTCAATGCACAAACACTCACAATTGATAAAACTCATTAACACTATTTGAATCAAAGTTAATCTTATCGAGATGTGCATGTATGAAATTGATATCGAATCGCGTTTCGTGTCAATCGTTGCTGATCTATTATAATATTGGTTTACATGTTACGTCTATTCCTAGATATAACTATTGTTCATTATTTTTGTTAAGATGAACATGCTTCTTAACCTTCTAATATATCATTACATATATGACTTATGTACAATATGAAATATTGTTAAATACAGGAACATCTATCTAGTTATCTCTAAGTATACCCTTCATTTAACAAATACGGAAGTAAAATTTAAATATTGGCGAAACTATTCAAGAGTTCGTACATGTTAATCAATAAGGTGTATTGCATAAATGTATAACGATTTGGTAAATTGTATGAATATATACCAATTCGTCAGCTAATGCCCTATATGTGCATATATGCATAGAATTGAACACGTGTAGAATAATTTAGACGGACTTAAGTGTTTTGCTAACTAGAGTTCATAATGTGATAGATAATGTTTAACTACGCCATTGTATGGCTAATTGTTTTGTCGATAGTAGAAAGTAAGCTTTCTCTCTTAGGATAAAACTTCAAGACATGTATGCAGTCAAAATGTATTTCAACTGTTTGCCTGTTTGTTTGTGCATGGTGTTCTCTTTTCGTTGTATGATTTCTTCTTTTCAATGTACAGCACAGTCTTATGTTTTCATGTTCATGTTACCCGATCTTTACCAGTTTAAAAATATCCTTATGTGCCTGCATGTCTGGAAGCCATCAAATACGTCAGTGCTTAAATACATTTAACGTGGCGGTACATCATTGAATAGTGTGATTGTGTAGTTTACCGATTCTAATTTCAAGTTGATACAAATAGCACATGCACATACGTTAATTGACTACTATTAAACCAGTTCCTTTATATTGTCAGGCGTAGGTGAAACGCGAATTTTTATATATGAACATTTTTGTTTTGGTTATATATTTTAATTTGGTTAATCAAGTATTTATTAAATAATATTTAATAATAATACATATTAAACGACGTATTGCATTAATATATTAAAACACTTCCATATTATTTATATATTGAGTGGTTTGATTTATTTAACTATCAATAGAAACGCATGTGTACACGCCTCACTCATTTGAAACATAGTGAAAGTTTCGTGCGGCAATATAAAATATTACTACATTATATTGTATACGTCTAGTTTTACCGCTTATTAGTCTCCTACCGGTGTTTCACAGGAGGGGACTATAGGTTTACCCTCCGTCCGTCCGTCCGTCTGTCCGTCCGTCAGTCCGTCCGTACGCATAATATTGTCCCTGCGATAACTCAAAAAGTACTGAAGATACTACGATGGAACTTGGTACACTTGTATAAACGGCAATAAAAAGTCAAACAACTTCTCCTACTTGTACCACTACTACTAGGCTCTTTGGGATTGAAACAAAACGCGTTTCAAAACAATAGCCTACACGTTTTAAAATAATATGCATGGAAAGTGTCCCCGACTACATACATGTATATTATATAAAGTGTATTAAGTGTATTTGAGGCCCTTTGTCTAATATAGAGATACCTTTAAGATTGTGGTTTGCAAAATCATAAAGAAATTCGAATGACATCCTGGTGAAACGATCTCTATTAAGTTTCGAAATCTACTAGCATCAACCAAAAAGCCGACATGTACTTATCTATGCAGTACATATGCAACATTTTAATGAACGGTTTACTTAGTTTTTACATGAAGAAAACGTTTTAAATGCTGATTATTGTATGGCTACAACAACATAGTCTGTCAGTTTTAAACACTTTTCTTAAATCAAAACGTGCTTAACAATAAGCACGAGCTACAATCTACGGGTTCTGGACGCTCGACTTTCTAGCAATATATAGTACTCTGGCCTTTTGTTATAGAAGAGGTTCATCACAGTAATGAACTATGTTGAATTTAAAGCAAATACTTCTTATGGATACATGTAGTAAAAATAGACCTTATGCTACATCTTATGTTGGTAAAAGGGCAATAACTCCATCAAAATCCTTGTTTAAGTTATCTCATCTTGTCTACAGAATGGTTCATAACCGTTTCAAGACAATACGTCTTATATATATTGCGAAATATGACCTAGAGCAAAAAATCAAAGTTAAACAATGGGCAATTACTTAAACAAAATCCTTCCGTGAATTACATTCTATTGACTACAAAATAAGATCATCACTGTGATCAAGTACTTTGATTTTCAAGTAAAACTCATATAGGTATTAAGAAAGCGACATTTGTAAGTTGAACAACGGTTAATAACTCTAACAGATGAGTTACCTCCTCTCGTCTGCAGAATGGGGTAAGCACCATAAACTAGTACCTTGAGTTTCAAGTTAATGTTTTTGATAATTATTGAGAAATGATGTATTTACCAAAAAATTTCTAAAAATGCTAAGTTGTAAATCCAAACAAGTGCAGATAACAATGGAAGTACAAACCACAGGGTTGCCTCCTTCGTTGTAATGGAATAACCTTTTACATATAATACTAAACAAGTATTAACAGTTTCAAATGGATAGGATTTATAATTGTTTAGAATTGGGCTCTGACAAAAAAAATTAACCACACATCTTACCTAACGCATACGCAGATGCTGGCACAAACGTTGTCGCAAACGCAGATGCAGACGACAAAGCGACGACAATAGCTCCAGTTTTTCTTAGAAAGTCTAGCCAAAATGGACTAATACTGTGATCTACAAATGAGACGTATCAACAGCTGTTGGTCTCAAATGTAGTGTGTTTATTTATTACACAAACGGTGATGTACATATGTGATATTATACATGTATTTGACCTTTCTCTTGTTTCAGTACCACTCTCCTCGCTGACGCTGCTTCCACAGAATGACGTCTCCTACACTATATATAACATAGCATCAACGTTCACATGCGTCACTTCACAGACTAGGCCTCGGACTGGTATATTTGTTTGTTTGAAGATTCCAGGAACATCACAGATATAGCCAATAGTTCATACAGCGCTGATGTATTCACCAGCAATAAAAAATATAATCCGACTGCATACCGTGATGGGAATTTGACTTGTTTAGCGCAATATGTTTACGAAACAATCAGCATAAAACTCACCAAAAGCACGAGAACGAAAGTGCAATGTAAGACCAATAACATTTTGTTTATGTGTTTCTTTGTTTTCGTTTGTGTGTTGTTTGTATTGGTTGTTTCTTTCTTTGTGTCCGTTCGTCTGCCCCTCCTTCTTCCGGTCCGCTTGAAATCCGTATGTCTGTTCCTGATGTCTTTATGTCGGTATGGCCTCCCTCATTTCTGTCAATATGTCTGTTTATCAAATGATTGTTTTAACGCATACATTTCAATAAGGTAAAACATCAATAGCATTTGCATTGATTGTTTATACAGATCCAGTAACAAAACCAGTTGTGTCAATAACCGATAGCATCATCAGCATTCGAGAACATATACTGATTGAAATCAGATGTTGCTCTTCCGAATATCCGACCCCGTCTTACACGTGGAACCATCCAATAGGCGTTTCGGACGGTGAAGTGGTGGCATTAAACTTTAGTCGCAATGACAAAACCATATCGTGCAAGGCATCCAACACGTATTATTCAACTGATAGAACCATTAGTATACAGACTACAGAGAGCACGACGTCCGTCAATATCAACGTATTATGTATGTTCGTTTCCAATTGATTTTAATTGTATATTGTATACTTTAAGAAACGTTCGATAAAAATGTCGTATTTGTAAACTGTAAACATTTGATGCCAAGTTATTATTTTAAGTATGTTATATGATAATTGCCACAGTTTTGTTATATCAGACTTCTGTCAGGGTTTCATAAGGCATAATATTATTCCTCCAGTATATATCTTCAACTACAGATCCGCCTTCTAATAGGCAATTTATTAGTAAAGACTTTGGGCTGACCCTCGTTGACACTAATATAAGAGTACTTAGAGATGACGACATCCGCATCGTCTGTGAAAGTGACTTCATCCTCCGGTCACGGTATTCTTGCAGGGGCAGCCGGTCGATCTCCCTTTACCGACCGTCCACAGTATACAGCATGACACGGCCTGGGCATGCATTGCTTCGAACACCATGGTTAAACAAGACGGAACGAGCACAACGAAAACCGTAACAAGAAACTTGTCCGCTACATTATTCTGTAAAATCGTGTATAATTATTTTGAGTTAATTTAAATCATTCCTTTACGCAGATGTTTTACTGATTCCCTTGAAAATATAATCCGAGTTATTATAGAAAAATGTAATTATCCTACTGAACAACTATTAACAGTCCCAAGCCACTTTTAAAATTGAATTGATTGTTTATACCGATCCAGTAACAAAACCAGTTGTGTCAATAACCGATTTAATTAATAATTAAAATTGAAAGATGAATGCTGTATTGCTAATTTGGAATTAAAAACATTAAATAAAACGGATTATTCATTAAAGTGATTCACTTGTACAATATCAAGTACCTAGAATTTTCATCGGTATGTTCCTTTTATTTTGAAATACGAATACGAATCATAATGACAAAACATAATAACGTTGTAGATGGACCTGGCGTTCCTACGATCACGTACAACATTCAACCACACTCTGACAAAAGCAGGATTGCCACAAACGAAACCATACAAATTGTAAAGAGAAGTACCATTACATTGGTGTGCTCAGTAAACAGTAGGCCGATTTCATTATATTTATGGGGTCCCGGGCAAGAAGGGCGTATTCGAACCATATCTAATGTCACACGAACAATAGACACGAACTACACATGTACGGCGAAGAATACAGTGGAAACCACATTTAAAGGAAACGTAACTGGTAGAGACTCGTCAACTGTATACCTGTATTTACTATGTTAGTATTAGAATCGACTTTTTAGTTCAGGCAACAATAACTAGAAATGAATTAAACTATAGAAGGCTATACTTATTTAGTTAGCTAAACGGTAATTAACTTTCAGATGGACCTGAGAACACAAGGGCAAAATACAACAACATCACACAGACAGACCAAGTTCTTAAAGTCATTAAAGGCTGGTCGTTTTCAGTATCATGTTCTGTCAGCAGTAATCTAGCTGCTAGTTTTTCTTAGTATGACCCTGGAGCTCAAGAAGGAACTGTCCTGTTTATTAACGATGTGAGCACTGATATGAGCAAGAACGTAACATGCAGCGCAGTTAATACCATGGTATACAGTATGGAACATAGTGTAAGCGAGACAACTCACAATACATTTACACTTGATGTTCTGTGTAAGTAATTTTTGCAAAGATTGTACTATTGTGTACACGACATTAGCACTATAATAAGTTGTGTGTTTCAACTGCTTGTACATGTAATCAATGGAGTACAAACATTTTTAAAATGATGGTATTATTATGATGTATCTCAAGGTACTATCATGTCGACATTTTCGTTGCATTAATTGTTAGAATACGAGGGGCAGTCGTAATGTTCCCGGACTCAGTATATTTTTCGTATATCTGACGTCGAACAATGATAAAATTGTATATAATTCATTATTATACTAATGTAATACAACACATGCTTTAATTGATGCTACAGACGCGCTGTTCAACGTTTGCAGAACCAAAGCGTTCTACTCAACACGTCTCTAACAGTTACATGCACCTTAACCCATGCTGGTAATCCACTTTACATGGATAAGGACAGATACGAGTACAATGGTGGGTAGAGAACAAACACTAACAATCAACAACATTAGATTGACCGATGAAGGTGTATACCAATGAAATGCATCAAACAAAATGCAGCCTATTGGAAACTAAGTAGTGTACGGATTTATTCAGTCGAAATTATATAAACAGGTTGAATATAAGTTAAATAACTATAACGTTGATATTAAAATGTGTTTTATCCCATCACCAGACGTGCATTGTCGAAATAACCCCCCGACGAGTAAACTAAGCTTTATTTCAGCACTGCCGAGGATAAAGCTGTCACGCGCAGCGGACTACTTTTTCTGTGACGTCATTTGACACGGTTCACTAGGTCGCCATTGTTGACATTTTGTATCTGATTTGCTTGTCATCCATTGGTTAAAAATCCACAACATTAATCAGAAATAAAATATTTCGCGTTTTATTTGTAACAAATCCTATCTTAATAAAAAATTAAACATAAAACATGTGTTCATTTACTTTTGTGTGAAACATTTTACATTGAAGTCAGCAGCAAATAATGTTCTATGCAACAGAGTCTCTCCAGATATTTTAAAGGCAAAAACAGAAATAAAAACCATACAAAATCGTAAAACAAACTAAAAAAAGCCAAATTATTTTTGAAATTGTAGACCACAATGTCTGAAAATGAAAAACAATTTCCGCTCAATAACTTGGGAACGAATTTAGATACTTTATATCGAAACATTGCTTGGTATGGATGGGGTCAAGGGCAAAGTCACCGCTACTAAAAATAGAAAAACATAATCCACTTAATAACTTAAGAAAGCATTGAGATATTGTAATGGAATTTCATATGTAGACACCTTATATAACGAGACCTCGCTTGAGTTTGCATATGGGGTGGGTGGGGTTTTATTTTTTCAAACTCGTTTGCTAATTTGTTTTATCCATTATTGTATTATGTATTATATTATATATTATTTTTAATGCAAATTTCTATTGTATAATTTCATTTATAATGCAATAGGAAGTCCCTTTTGAGATGCAAGAGTGGATTGGATCGTCAACTATTTGTGTTTCAAAGACACTATGTCGATGAAAAAGTCATATTCCGCAATGCAAATTTTGCTATAAACAATAAAAATGAGCAATACGAAGATTTCTGATAAAAATCACATCGTCGGATGAGTAATAGCAAACAATCTCTAACTACACTGTGTCTGCGCTATTTTGGCTTGTATATGTACAAATCATAGTTATAACATACACGCACAGTTCTGACGTTAAATAATAAGAAACGTTGTCTAAAAATATGTCACAGTAAACGAAATATTTCACTTACACATTTCATATAATTGAATATTACTGACCGAACCCAAGATAAGTAGAGCGAATATTTTCCTACTAAGTTTGCAATCTCAAAAATGATAAATAAGCCCTTTACTATGTTACAGGTAGCAATGTAATATGTAATTTTGAATATTTATTAATTAATATTAATATTAAATCCAGTATTTACCATCATTCATAAAATACCATAAAATCATACGAACCTCAGACCATACAAGCATCCATCTCAGGCAATACATATATCCACCTCAGAGCATACACGAACCCAACTCTGACCATACACGCATCTAACTCAGTCCATACACGCATCCAACTCATACCATTCATGCATCTAACTCATACCATAAACGAATCCAACTCAGACAATATACGCATCCAACTCAGATCATATACGCATCCAACTCAGATCATACACGCCTCTAAATTGGTCCATACACGCACGAACTCAGACAATGCACGCATCAAACTAAAACTTTAAAAGCATCCAACACATACCATACACGCATCCAACACAGACCATACACGCATTTAACTCAGTCAATACACGCAGCCAACGCAGATTATACACGCATCCAACTCAGACCATACACGCATTTTACTCAGTTCAAACACGCATCCAACTCAGACCATACACGCATTTAACTCAGTCAATACATGCAGCCAACGCAGATTAAACATGCATCTAACTCAGACCATACACGCATCTAACTCAGTCCATACACGCATCCAACTCATATAATACATGCATCCTAACTCATACCATAAACGAATCCAACTCGGACAATATACGCATCCAACTCAGATCATATACGCATGCAACTCAGATCATACACACATCTAAATTGGTTCATACACGCACAAACTCAGACAATACACGCATCAAAATGAAACATTGAAAGCATCCAACACATACCATTCACGCATCCAACACAGACGATACACGCATTTAACTCAGTCAATACACGCAGCCAAAGCAGATTATACACGCATCCAACTCAGACCGTACACGCATTTTACTCAGTTCATACACGCATCCAACTCAGTCCATACACGCATCTAACTCAGTCCATACATGCATCGAACTCAGTCCATACATGCATCTAACTCGGTCCGTACTAATTCAGTCCATGCATGCATCTTACTCAGACTAAACACGCATCCATCTCAGTACAAACACTCTTCCAACTCATACTGTACAGGCATTAAACTCAAACTTTATACACATCCATCTCAGACCCTATGGCAGTCATATGTTTCAGAATCAAGGACAGTTATGCATCTCATATAAACACATAATGTGTCTTGTAATACCGTGGGTAACTGTTGATATACACACCTAATAATTAAATACTACTCACATTTAATCTTGACATATTATGGATATCACTTAGGACTGTATATCGTCTTAGTGTATTTTTAATGTTTTTTAGGAACGTGTTTTCATAATGCATGTAAACTTCAAAAATAGTTTTATACATTATTTCATGACAATATCGTATAGATTCGTTGTAATATACATGTAAGAATTGTTGACTTACATGCGGGAATGTGACTGTGTTTTAAATGTATTAGATAACTCTATATATTTATCTATGTAATATTGTCAACCGATGCAAATGATTTGTCTCAATAGTTGTGTATGCACACAATTCGCATCAATGTCTTGTTCAATTGACACACGTTCTCCCAAAGACATGTATTCACACATACACTTAAGTTTGTAATGACTGATATAATCGTTTGATCAGCATACATTTTATTTAACATAATGCATGCGCATTTTCATTTGCTATGCTATTCTGCCCGGATTCGTTAACCAGTTGACAAATCAGTCACCCGTTTGCATATATTATCTAAACAGACAGCTGACAAATAAAGCACTGTGGTAAAAAGGGTAAAACTAAGCTGGCTACAATTGAATTGTATTTAAGATTATTTATTAAACAAAATAACTGTGTGTGGTTGAATTCGACCGTTTTGAATTGCGGCCATGTTTCACACATTGTGTAATATTGCACATACATCGAATAACATGTGTTTTTGTTTTTTGTTAACCGACTGTAAAGGACAGAGCACGTGCTGAGGCGTTTGAAGGCTTTTTTTGTTCAACAAACAGAAGTGAATTTTGTGTCTTGGTATAATTTTAAATCGCGCACTTACCGCTATGTTTACACATGCACACACTAAAATTACTGGTACATGCAACTGGACTATTTATCTAACGTCAAGTGCGGAAATTAAACATATTTTGCAACAACGAACATAAATAGTAAACAAATAAAATATTAAATAACGCGTACATTAAAAGTAACAGTTGACGTTCTTATTACGGACATTTATGTGTAAGTCTATATCTCGACAATGCACATGCCTGCACGACATACATGTATGCTAACTATATAGTGCGATGATGACCACTATATTTCGCTACATGTACGAATAATTAAGATCGTAGCTTTAACTACTGGTAGTTGCTGTTTGGGTGTTCAGATATGTTCGTGAAATAGGAAATGTTATTGTATCGTAGGAATTTGTAATCACGTCAGAATATTAAGTAGACAAATTGCCACCAAAACTTTAAATTTACCTCTAACTCTTGACATGATCAATATCCACACAAATGTAAAGTAAAACATTGTCTCGGCTTATTTCCACAATACATGCCTGACACATTTCATGTTATGACCTACTTTATATGTAGATAACTAGATTTTTGATTATTCTGTGCATCAATTCCTTTTTATCAATACGTTAATTTTTACACACTTAATTATTTACATGTATATAAACTATATTATTATTATGTCATTTCATGTGTCTGTAGGTTGTATTTATAAATTAAACTTCCGCATTTATTAAGAGCTTTTTATCAGTTTGTTCACATTGTAATTTGAACTTGCTCCATGTAAAATGCGTATGTATGAACAGTTCTTGTGTCAGTTTCAGTTTGTTGCCATTTGTGATGTATTCGATATTTGCATAATTATAAGTGTTCATGTGTTATATCTTTATTTATGTATTTGCACATTATCTGTCTGTATATATCCCTGTTAAATTAAAAGAACATCTGTCAATCGATATCATTTTTTAAGCTATATAGAGGGTAAATGTACATGTATACATACATATAACCTTATTTCACACAATAAACCCACTTTGGCCATAATGCAATATTGAGCGTTTGTGTTTTTGCAATGCAGTTTAATTAGACCCGGGCTAAACATTCGTTCACCTAATACGGCATAGTAAATGTAGACGATTTATTTCTTCGTGTATACTCCTTAAAACTGCTACTTCACAGATGAAAGGAAACATATAACTGAGGCAAAATAGTTGTTTGTAATGTGAGCAATACGATACTCATCAAATGCAGTCAATAAAGCATAATTTTTATAGTATAATAATAATACAAAAATAATAGCGGACTAAACGACTCCTTTGGGACAGCCCTTCTAAAAATAGACTAGGACTATATGGTGTGTGCTATTGAGTAATTGCAATTTCGAGCGGTCCATAATCGTGCCATATGCGATTCAAATAGCTTATTAAAACGAGAGATTATGATTATTGTATTTAAATAATTTTAATAATTTACGTTTATTTATACATGTCTGTAGTACTTGAAATATATTTGAAAATGTCGTGCAAACAAAGATTACTTATATCCTCATTTAAATGAAAATTATCAGCACTTGCGGGGGATTAAAGATGTTCTAACCACGCCGCTATAGTCAGTTTCACAATGCGCTACTTGTAATGTCGGACATGTTTTTATAAACAACGGGACTCCAGAAGTGAAATTGATTGGCTGTTTGGACCAAGTGGTGATTTCACAACCACAATCCAAGAGGTATAAATAGTTGAAATGCGTCTCGAGACGCTTTTGAAATCGGGTTGAAAGAATGCGTTGCAATGATTAAACAAGGGTGTTTTGAACTTTTGTTAATGTGTCAATAATTTTATTTCAGTCAGTTCAATTTGATAATATCTTATATTACTAGATCGGAAACTTTTTTTTTCATTTTTTTCATTTTCCCAATCTGTGACGTAGCAGCTTTGAAATAATACGGCCCACTGTTACAAAGTTGAGTATGTAATGCGAAGACATACAGTCAGTGTACTTGATACAAACATCACCATGTCTCGATGATGCTTATGGTAAAACTACACTTGTGGTTACACTTAAAAGGACATAATGTTATGTAATTATGTAAAGTGCTTTTTCGTGACTACTCTAAACCTTATCCCTACATTCTACCCACAGTATTATATTCACGATACATTTCAACACATCGAGCCATAAAGTAGCTTTCTTTCGGGAAAACATAACATTAAACAGTATGTGTTAACACATTGCTGTATTTCAAATTGTACGAATATTTAAATATAGGAATTTATAAAAATGGTACCTACATTGAAATAAAACAAATGCTTAATTATTTTATATAGTTACACAAAGTTATTTTTATGGCACCAACTATTTCTTTCAAGAAATCAGTAGTGTTTCAGTCATAATATTAAAACTATATATAATGTAAAAGGGCAATAACCATATCCGTACCTTTCAGTAAACATCATCGTTTTACATCCCTTTTTATGACCGCGATTTTATTATAATTTCTGGATAGTACTACACACTTTTGATAAGATTTCTTTGTTATGATTGGTGACTAATTCTGGGATATGTTGTACCTGAACACCGTAACCCATCAGGCAAATTATTAAAAATACTTAAAAAGGTGAACGAGTTCCACAGAGAGTAGGTGATATCATGAACGTGTTTAAAGAAATAATGTTTGTTGATTTCAGTATAAGATCGCATTTTATTTCAAGAGAGGTAATACAAACACTACGCCACTCGTAAAAAAGTCATGTTGTATATGCCCATAAATGACATATAATGTGATCTTTTATTGAAATAAACATTGTATTGCATGCTTTAAGAGAAAACATAAATACAATTTTGCAAGACGCACTGGGATGTCACGAGATTGTTTATTTTGACGTCAGTATTGACGTCATACATGATCCCACATAATGGATTACTACAGTTGGCATTTATTTATTTATTCTTAGTTCTGAGCGTGTATATTCATGTATTAATACAATGCGCGTGTTTCACATGACTTCTGGGTGTTTGGAAAGACAATTAACTCCATGTAAATAAACTAGTTGTCTAATGTTGTAACATATTAATTGTAACGTAAAATATGTTGATATGTATATGTGTGCATATATACTGCAAACATCCATCCATGTACTTCTATTGTCAGATTTAAATACATATACATTTTTAAAACATAACTGAGCGTTAAAAACACAAATAAACACCAATAATCATAGCACATACCAGACTACTAAAACTGTAATTTATCCGAAGATGACAGGGCTAGTATCAATAAATCTTTGTTAATACCTGATATAATTTTGTTTCCAGTATCTTTTCTGTATGTTTGAGTAAAGAAGTCCGTCCACGACTGCATATTATAAACATGACTTTTACACTACTCTTCATAAAACGTAATCCCCACCGATGAGTTTAGTATGCTAATGGTACTCTTTCCAAAAACTACAACAGTTGATTTAAGTACTTGTGTTTGTGTGCATATTGAAAACATATGTACACATAAGATGGGAACTATGAGAACAATACGATGCAAACAAGTTTCGGGACCGACTGACCGACAGGCAGACATACAGACCGACAAGACAAAGTGATTCCTATATAGCTCCCCTACCTACTGGTAGCAGGGGTATGATTAAATATCATATTATAAGAAAAATAATACATATCGTCTATTATTTAGACCGAATACTGATATGCTTGACCAAAATAATGATACGCCAACACACTTGTGCACACGTTGAGTATAGCTGCTTTTATAAACTCGACAGTTTCATATTAACATATTCACTATCATCATTGGCCACACATTGTTGTACAGAGGTAACGCCAGCCCAACTGTAGAAAACAGTCACGTTGAGCTGCCTAGTGTCATCAGAAGAAATACCTTCATATTCCCTGATCTCTAGTTCAGTAAGCGTCTCATTCTTATTTCCATGACGTTGGTCTGTAATATAATGATAACGTGTATAATTGTGAAACAGCATACACGCATTAAAATTATCGTGTATACTATGAAATATATAATCAATCGATAGTTTACAACTGATACTGAACAGCATAAACGCTGCTTAGCAGATGTGTGCAGATACATTGTAAATAATGGTTATATATTTTCACTATAATACACGTACTTGCAGATGCAATAATGTTTCGTTCACATGATAACTAATGTTCGGGATATATGTTAATATAATATGGCCACACATATACATGCATATTAACAACTTCATTATGAGCGATTGTCGCACATTATAAACATAAAATTACATATATATCCAATACTACCGTAATTACTCGTAATGTTGTGACACTTAAACAATTTTGCTGTCCTAATTTTTAGAAGTAGATCAAATAAAAACCCCTGAATGCGTCCCAATATTGAGAAGCATCAATTGAGGTACATAATTATTACTCGTAAGGCTCAATTGCTTGATGGGTTTGTATATTAATCCATATAAGACTTGCAAATCAATGTGGATATAGATCTTTGCCCAAGGGAGTAATTTATAACGCGCCGTTAAGATGCCACATTGATGGAGCAAGCTGTCACGAGATACGGATATGTGAAATATCCACATGCGCATTCACAACTTTAGCAGTTTGCTAATACATTGCAACTTATCGGTGCCAGTAAATAAACAAGTTAGAGGGCGTCTTTTAATTGACTTAAAGGATATTTACACTAAATGGCCAATTTAGAAAACAGTGTTCCAACATTAAAAAAAATATATATTTTTCAAAGTGTCCCAAGATTCAGAGTCACGAAAAATAAAATAAATATTTTATCGGATTTAAAGGGTGTCCAAACACTTAGCGTGTCCTAACATATAGAGTAATTACGGTATTTATACACGTGTACTTGAAACGTGCCTGCTGTACAAGCATACGGAGCAAGTGATCTTACCCAATCTGCTCGTTTTTAACGTATGTCGAAGGATGCAACTTCGTGATCTCTTCTGGAAACAAACTCGAACATTTCCATCACAAATATGTGAAGAACGTATAACATTCTTTTTTTACAATTGTATCTTTGCATTCAGAGTTAAATCAAACCTAGCCTGAATATTGTGGTGAACAATGATTTAAGTTTTATCAATCACAAACTGTGTTACATATTATAAGATTCGCAAGCATAATAAACAACAACAAAAAGGGCTTACATCGCTCGAACAAGATCTTCATAGTGGCTTATAGTATGGGTCTTTTGGTCTACAACTGTAATGGTAAGTAGTTTCATTTTTATGCACGTAAGAACTTCTATTGCGATTTTTTAATTAAACCGACCGATAAGTAAGAAAGAGCATTCCTATAATCATAATATACGTATATGAATACAAACGCAGTAACTAGACGTTTAAGACCGTAAGCAAGTTATTAGTAGAATACAAATTATTTTGACCGAACACCAACGCATAAATAGTAAATGCACTTTACCTAAGTTTGTGTATGTCTCGCTAAACACCAATGCATCAATTGTCAATGCTTTTCACTTAAGTATTCATATGTCTCACATCCTCGTCGTTTGGTCTGCAAACTTTGAAAAACAGAAACACACTTATAAAATAGAGATACACTTATATACTCAACATGTATTTATTATTAGCAGTTTAAAGAACGAACCAATCGGAATGTAGCAGTTGCAACGGAACGTAACGGTAATGTTAATAGCCTGTGGAAAGCAATGAAATATATGCTGATATATGGGAATATATTACCTGTGTCGAACTTTCTGATGAGAAGCAGATTTGTTCAATGCTAAATCAGAAACAAATACTTGAATTAATAGTCAAACAATAAAGCTAAATTATGCTTACAAACACATATCAAGTTTATATTTATACTAGCAAAATGCTCGCTCTTCTTTGGAAAACTTACAAATCAATTCAAATGATCTTCTTCGGTAATGCCATGTTATTTATTCTTAAGGATTACCATGGACTCGGTATCTGTATATAACTATTGCAACAGCGATGATGACATTAACTCCAACTGCACCACCAACAGCTGGTAAAGTTGAGCTGTTTGCATCCGTAAGTAGTTAGTCGTTTATCAAAACTAAACTCATTAGTAAATTATCGCATGTATTCTTGCATATTGGACCTAGTTAATAATATACAACGTGCTAAAATCATCAGTTCAAACAATATACAAATTTCGGCCAGGGTCGATACATGAATAACTTCAGTCCAACTGGAGTTGCCAATTATATTATCTGCCCAAATTTTGACTTGGTAAGTTGCCTGTGGTTTTCTTCCACGTATAGTATGTGTGATCCAATTGACGGGTACACGTATATCGTTCCAATTTTCAAGATTTATTTCTGTATATCTTATTGTAAACGTTTGTTCTTCTCCAACATTAAAACCAGGGACCATTTCCAGATTTATCGCAGTAACTCCTTTTCGCAGCACATGCACTTCTATTGATATTTCAGGTATAGCTAAAATTGTTCATTGATGCAATGAACTACTACTATTACTATAACAAAAACAAAATAAAAACAACAACAAATAAAACAGAAACAATAACAACAAATACAACTATTACTACTACTACTGCTACTACTACTACTACTGCTGCTACTACTACTACTACTACTTCTACTACTACGACTTCTTCTACAACAACAACAACTACTACTAGTACTACTACTACTACTACTACTACTATTACTACTACTACTACTACTATTGCTACTACTATTACTCACACAACTACATGACGTTGACCTAATCTTACGACACCTATGCAATAATAATAAGTTATTTATGACCAATATAAAAGTTTTGGAAAATAAATAAACAATCTTCGGCGAGTACTTGATTCGTGCTAAAATATTAATTATGAAGAACAAACCCTTGGCGTGCAGTTGAAATACTTCAGATGTTGAACCTAATGGATTGGAACATTTACTTGATATGTTCCAAAGTCGATCACATAAACATGATTAATTGTTAACTCTGTCTGCAAACGGTCTTCCGAGACGCTGATCGTGTTATGGCTGTCATTGAAAGAATGTTCCATCCATAATATACACTGTTGTTTTTGGACCAAATGAAATTTGCTATACTGGGCACTGGGTAAGCATTTATGGTAAACGTTAGCAGCCCTGTGTAGCGTTGTTACTGGGGAGGCAAACGTAGATGCTCTTGGGGAACCTTGCAGAAGAAACAGTTGTATTGAAATATAAATGAATTCAGAGAAAAGGTGACAAGTTATATAAAGAAAGATCTAGGATCATACAAAAGGTACAGGGTGCTGCTCGAAGGGAGCAGGGTGGAAAGCTAGACCAATTCGCTAAGATTTTCTAATAATTTGCTAAAACCAGAGTGTTCATGAGTAAAATGCCTCTAAATAAGGTTTTTAAGTATAGTATATTCATTTGTCATTGAATAGTTGCAAACATATATTGAATTTCAAAAATATATTTAACATTTGTGTGTTGACCAGCGCAGAGAAGTAGCTGGGGGGAACCAAAAAGAAGCAGGGTGTAGCAACCTGCAATTTCGGTCTAGATCTTTCTCTTTTATATGAGCTGAAAGCAAGCCAGATATCGAACATTCGATAATGAACAACTTACATTGTACAAGCATATCCAGTATCTGCACCTGTTGAGTCGGGTTATGTGCATCGTTTGCCTGGCATTTATACTTGTCAGCATCAAATTCATATATGGCTCGGTCTAGATGAAAATAATACGTTTGAGATGCAGTTAATGAACCGTGTAGTGTTGAATCCTGTTGACATGTTGCATTTATTATATGGACAACCGGTTTGGGATGACCATCCACTTCACATATGAGCTCGACTGATTGATACTGATCGACAATTATGGAACTGCTATTTGAAATATTCGCATATAATTTCTCGATTTTTGCTCAATCTGAGACAATTTAATAATAGTATCAGTGATGCGTTAAAAACAAACCATTTACCAGTATTTATTGCAGAACAGCATTAACTTTTCAATACCGAGGTTTTCTAACTCACATTGAACATCCAGAAAAAAATGTGACTGACTAGACCCATGTTTTATTTTGTTTCCGATAGCCTGCATTGTATTTGTTGCATTATATTGGTAAACACCTTCATCTGATAATTGAGCGCCTTCGATCTCCAGGGTCTGTCTCATATGGAGGAAGGTATAGGTTTTCAGTTTGCTCAACGTAAAATGGGTGGCTGGTGGATTTCCGTTGTTGAACATGTTGCATACAACTGTGCGTTGTTGACAACATATTGATTTTCCATAGCCTGAACGATTGGTGAGTCTAAAGCACATAGTTTAATCGATTATTATTATTTATAACAATTAATTACATTATTGAAGGATGAAATACGTATCCATGTTTATTTCAATGTGTTATCATTCTTTTTTTATATCTTAAATCCAACCAAGGAAATGCTTCAAGTACCGTGTATTAAATTAAATATTAATTACAACAATATATGTTTTTTGGTACGATTTCTCTTTTGGTAAGCATTTGCATATATTGGAATGAATCGATTGTGCAACAATTATGCTGACTTTGGGACACAGAATGTGGTGCTACTGTTTGATTATAGTTGGTCAGGTGAAACGAAATCAATAACATGTACAAAGGATCAAACAGTCATCGGAGAGTGTTCAGAAGTTCTGTCTATTGCCTGTTCCATTGAACCAAACAGTGTTGGTGTGTATTCACTTTCCTCCAACATGGACTTGACGTCTGTGTCGTTAACAGATTTATATTTCAACGAATCAACGTCAGGGATGTACAGCTGCTCTCAACCCAGCAATACCGACACAAAAACGATCTGCTTGGAAAAAAACATCAGGTACAGCCATTAGTATATTACCACTTCTGCTACTACTATTACTACTACTACTACTACTACTTCTACTACTATTACTACTACTACTACAACTACTACTACTACTACTACTACTACTACTACTACTACTACTACTACTACTACTACTACTTAATTAATTAATTCATTAATTAATAATACTAATAATAATAATAATAATAATAATAATAATAATAATAATAGTAGTAGTAGTTGTAGTAGTTGTTTATCACCAAATGTTGACTGCTTTTATTAGTTTAAACATATTTATTTTAACTCAATTATATCGCAAGCCTTAGGCTTAAAGAGTCAATGCCATAATTTATTATATGTATACATTAACTACATTATTGTGAAACATTAAAAATGGTACAGTGTACGTAAATTTCAACATAAAACAAGTGGACTGTTGTCATATGCACCATCTTTCTGAACGCTGAACACTTCCCCGTTATCACCACGGTTATTATGCCCTTTTTGTGTAATTGTGTCACCAATTATCGGGTTCACACTTCCGCGGTATCTCGAATTGACGCCTAACATGATACACCGTTCGGTTTAATCAAGTTTTTTAAGGTTAAATGAGATAAAACTCGTGAACAAATCGTTGGTATTCGGTTTGGACAGGGTTCGGTTTATTAAGGTTTTTTCATATATAAAATAAGAAGGAAAACAATCGGGACCGACACAGCCGTTCGGTTTTGAAAGTGATTCGGATTTCACATGGTTCGGTTTGGACAGGTTTCACTGTATTTGTATTATTACTATTTTAATTATTATAATTAATTGCTGTATTGCTTTCGTTGATGCTGTCGTTTTTGACACGTATTTCGCTCTAACACTTTATATTTAAAATCACTTTGTTTAGCAACTACGACTCCTGCGTCAGTGAATGCTTCTGGAAATACAAAAGGTAAATATGTTTGCAAATGAAACAAACACATACAGAACTTTATACTAAATGTCATATAGAAATGACAGAGTTGGTGACCGGACACGAAAAGCAGACCCGGTGCGGCCCATCATCTCATGATGGTGAACCTTTCTGCCAATTAGACTCTAAAATCCACCCAGAAACGACAGAGTTATAGAGCTGGACGGACATAAGCACGGACGGAATGACAGTCGGAATGACGGACGGACGCACGGAAGAACTCGCGCAATCCTTTAATTTTGACAACTTAAGTAAAATAAACTTATACTCGGGAAAAGAACAAAATTTAAAGACTCGATTCAGAAATAACCACTTCATATATGTCAGAAACAAAAGTAATATATAAATAACTCTTACTAGTATCGCACATTCTATTGTGGGTTATTGCACTGATTTTTGTTGGAGTCGACTTTGGATTCCCAAACTAATATTTAAAAGAGATAGTTTGACCTGCAATTGTTGCCGTTCTAGAGAAACCGTCAACTGATTCCAAATATGTTGGATGTGTTTGCATTCCCCCAAAAAGATGTTCTATGGTTGCCATATGTTCAAAGCACATGTCACGTAAGTTAGTGTTTGACCATTTACATATGAAAACATATTTATTCGTCGCGATGCTTCTGTGTATGTATTTATACTGGAAATTGCACAGTGTGGTTTCGATAGTTGCTTTGTATGACTAGTGAACTATGTCTTTCCAATTAAATTCATGCTCCTGAAATAAGTTTTGCCATTTTATTTGGAATTTGGAAGGCTCTATGGTATTTTTAATTTGCAATCTAGATAATAGTTTGCTTGATTTTTGTTTTGAAATAATGTTGTGCAGAAATGAGGTGTGTATGCATGACGTGTTATGTGTGTTGATCTTCGATTTTACATATGAAGGTATACTTTTTATCAACGTGTAATTCATCAGGAAATTACTTGCTGGTACTTCATACAAGTATCATATATTACTTAAAGAATAATTATTATTTATTCTGTAGTCAAACAATTGATCGACATACATTATGCCTTTTTCATACCAAGTTTTATAAAATAATGTTTTACAGTTTGAGGTAATTTATGTGATTGTTGCATAAAATAGTTTTACTGTTGTTGTTGTCTTCTACCTTATGTGTGACGTGACTGCATGCTGAAAGTACATTAGATAGAAACATGTTTTCTTTGGATATGTCATATATTGTTGTATTGCTGATGTTACATTCGAAAATTAATGAACCACCATATTTGTCTAGTATTTTATTGCAAAACAATTTCCATTTACTGCGGTTTGTGTTATCTAGTAAGCGTTTTACCCAGCTGCTTTTGATTGATTTCAGGAACGAATATATGTCAGTCAGTTGTATACCTCCGAGTCCTACAGGTAGCATTAATCGATTTTGTCCGGCTTACCGTCCCAAATCAAGTCAAATATGGTACTTTTTATATCATGAATTATATCATCACGTGGATTTGGGAGAAACGTAAGTACGTAAATTAATTTTGGAAGCGCAAATGTTTTGAATACTGTGGTTTTACCGATTAATGTTAGCTTTCGGTGTTGCCATGATTTAAGACAATTTTTATATTATTGTAATGTAGGCAATATGTTTTTAATAACGGTATCATGTTCATTGTTTGTAAAAGTTATGCTTAATGTTGAAGCTTCGTTTAATTTCCAATGAAATTTCATTTGTTTTTTAGACGTATGTTACTATGCCTATAATTACCTACTTTTAACACAGTGCATTTACATTTATTTAACTTTAGGCCTGATATATTGCCAAACATGGTTAGTGATTCTATTAAATTATTGAAAGAGTCAGGGTTGTTATTACAAAAGTAAGTTGCATCATCTGCAAAACGTGATTGTTTGACTTCTTCATCTGGTTTTGTTTTTATAAGATTGAATGTAATGTGATAAAAATGCTATACATATAATAAATAACGATGACGAGAGTGGACATCCTTGTCTGACACCTCTTTCTATGTTAAAGCTGCTAGTGAAGAAACCATTGTTAATAATTAGACTAGATATGTCAGTATAGAAAAGTTTTACCCATTTTACTAAGCTGTCTCCAAAATTAATTTGTTATAACATGAAAACATGAAGGAATGGGCAAGTGAGTCGAATGCTTCATCAAAGTCAGCAAAGAATATAAGACCAACGTTATTTGGGTGGTTTAGATAGTTTATACATTCTTGTATCAATTGTACATTTTTCTCCGATATATCGCCCTTAAATTAATCCAGATTGAGAGCTTGAAATAATTGATGGAAATACTTTAAAATTCTGTTTGCTATGCTTTTTGTTGCAATTTTGTAGTCGTTATTAAGCAGACTAATAGGGGGCCAGTTTGATAAGGACTCTACGTTTTTGCCGGGTTTTGGAATGACGGATATAATACTTTTTTTGCAAAACAGTTAGACTTCCGTTATGGAATGAGTAGTTTAGTGAGTTAACTAAATATTGCTTAAAGAAATAACATAACATGTACACATGTTGTGTTACGAATATTACCTTTAATAACCTCTCATAACGTGTTTGGGGTTGAATCTTTGTTATTTTGAATTGTATTTAATATTTTCCTGTTTTATTTGTGATTGGTATTGTGTGTCTACTAGGATGCTGTTATTTAATTTAAAATAGTTTGGTCCTCGTTCAGATTGATTGTTATGAAGTTTAAGCGTAACTAAAGAATGGTCAGTCATAAAACCTGATTTTATACTGCAGCAGTCAATTAGATTACATAATGATTCTGATATTAAAAGGTAGTCTGGCCTGCGAAATAAAATATAGTTGGTTTGGTGTTTGAATGCCACGTTAATTCGCACTGAGTTGGTATAAATGTACGCCAGATGTCTAACATGTTACAGTTGTCAATTATATTATTCAAAATAATTCTACTCTAATAGTAGGTTAACAATAGTATTAACATTTCAGCCAACAATACTATTCTTATCCCTATGCTCATTTATAAAGGTGTACAATGTTTGGTAAAATTTACTTTCATCAGTGTTTGGACAGCAAACGTTAATTAGCGTTATTTGTGTTTCATGTATTGTGATGTCGACACTAGCTAATCTGCCAGCTATTATCTCGTTTAAGTTATTGACCTTAATCCCTGTGTTATATTTTATCAGAAATGTGATGCCTAGTTTGTTGGTTTGAGGTCCACTTACATAGATATCCCATTCACATTTCAATGTTTGCCTTAAAGTATATGTCAAATGACTTTCCTGTAAAAGGCATACATTGTATTTCTTTTCATCTAACCAGTTGAAAAGTGTAATGCTTTTTTTCTTTGTTGTTAAGCCCTTTTACATTAAGTGTACATATTTTAATACTCATATAAAAGGACGGTATCATAAATGGTAAGTATGTGTGTGCTTATCCAGTTTGCTACTATCTTACCAAGAAGGTTAAACTTATTTATGGTATATATTTTGGATATGGGCAAACTTGTATACTTGTACTACAAAACAAAACTTACCTCCAAATTTCGACACTACAATACTAACACACATATTAAGAAGAACATCGCCACGGCTGACTTCCACAATAGATGCAAAATGCACTAAAGATAATGGCAATAGTAAACACATATGTCATTTTAATTCAAGTAACAACTATTTAATATGTCAATATGCCAATATGGGTGTTTATCTGCTACACATATGCACACGAACATGTGTACGTGCGTCTTATGAGCACTGTGTTTTACAATCTGCACACCCGTGTGGACACTATCTTTCTTAAATTTAACTGTGGCCTACCTTACTTTAACTCGTTTTAATAACCAATATGTTTGTAAACATTTCATGTTAAGCACGTTTAATTTTAAACTGATTTCATACTAAAATAGGTACTGTCCAAGTATTATATTTGCTGCATATACTCAAGGAAACGAGTCATTTCCACTTAGAGCTCTTAGACCAATTTATAAGCAAATATCTTTCGCGTATGGAAACATTACCCAGGTCTGTGTGAGTGGTATTGCATTCAAAAATTTAAGCAAATATAGCAAAATCGGGAATTTGATTTGAATTACACAGATTAATGTTAGCAAATGGAGACAATGTCTTGACACCGATGAATTTTAACAGCTTTATTTAATGCTAGACTATATTTACTGTTTTACTGCGAAAAGTGCAACGTACAAATGTTTGCTCTTCTAACGCATTCGTTATTTATCTTTCGTTATTTCGATGTGTCTGTTTTCGAAAGTCTGCGATTAAAACCAGACATGTTGAAGTTCCACCAAATGTTTTTAACAAAAAAGATGTTAGCTGTAGTTTAATCCATACATTAGCATACTACAAGCAGGCATATTATTGGATTATAGCATACAAAGTTCGTTTTCAGTCCGTTATAGGGGTGCATTATTGATAATAATTGATTGTTCAAATGCGTCTTACATTTTCCATGGAACACTTTACTCGTATACATGTAATTCCCATTGGCTTGTACAATGCACATGTAGCTGCTTACCGATCTAAAGTAAATGAAGGATTGAAGTACATAAGTATACATAGGTTGATATATGATATTGCAATTATAACGAAACTTCAGAGACATCACAAGGAGAAAAATCCGTATTAAAATGACACATGTAAACGTGTGTTTAATGTATTTAGATATAATTTCTTCAAAGCATTTTCTGTTCCAGCAATATAAGTTACTGTTTGAAAAGTACAGGAAGTACTCGTGAGTACCACACATGTATCGATATATAAGGGCCGCTATGGTACGCTACATGTGCATGTATGTGGTACTGTTCTATAAATGGTAAATATCAATGAAAACAAGGCAAAATCAAACCAAATTCATCTTAATGATTTAATTTATACGGTCCATTCTTTAATACTCTATGCGTGTGATGATTGCTTATTGTTTTTCAAGAAATACGTATTGCAAAATATAATATTAGACGAACAAATACGAAATAAACGACACCACCCTATTCATGAAATTTAAAATTAATACTACATATATCACCCGACAATACAATTATTTTATGATTCTACATATATCTCCCGGCAATTTATCACGTGTAATGCAAAATTGCACACATAGAATCCCATAATAAACTATTGACTACAAAACAGATCTCCCTTTTTTCTAGATAACTAACAATTGCCAAATCACTAATGCCACTTTTACAGAATGGACAACTTCATATTGACGTATTCTCGATAATCAGTTGACGTCACAGTTCGTCCTAATGCTGGCATCCTAGGCTGATTATCTGTGGCCGATGTACTTTCTCCTCGGCATTCGTAAGGGGTTAGAGTCGAATATTCACGGAATTCTAGTTCTGCAAGTGGCTCATACTTATTGTCATGGCCAGAAACAGCAGACTCTGGAAGAAAATGAAACAAAAATATATTTGACAAGAAAAGTAACATAAACAGTTAGGGGAAACAATGCATTCAAACTGAGGCGAGGATGATGCGGAATCACTTAACACTGCTTGATGTTTTGTCTTTAACTTTGAAGATGACACTTGTAATCAACAATTCAAGCAGATTCATAAGATATCTCATCTTTATTAAGCATACATTGCATGATTTCTTCGAAATCGATAATTTATTGATCATATGAATCCTTACCGATTTGACAGGTTTCATAAGTCCCATCTGTGTTTGAGGCTTCGTTGTGTCGCCTGAATACGAACACAAGTTTAAATAATTATTATTAGATATTCTGGAATCACTACCAAAATGGTTTGGCTATTTAACTATTGTGTGTAGCTATATTGGATGAACGACAATGTGTTATTGTAATATATTTTTTTGGTTAACCACACTATTATAATATTTACAGTTGTTAACATATATTATATATCAACTTGTTTACAGTACAATATACATTTGCTTACGGTTCTTTGACGAGATCTTCATACTGGCCAGTCGAGTTGCTATGCGTTTGGTATATTTTAGTTTCGTTTTGCCCTAAAATAAATAAGGTAACAATGCTATTTATTGATAAAAACTAGTCTTATTCTACGCAATGTGGTATAATGGTCTACGTCATTCATGCTGCAATGTTGTTTTTTTTATTGAAGAACTCATTGGCAGGCAATTTCGGGATAGAGTACGAAATACACCAATACATGTGTTCAATAAATAAATAACTATTTTCAACTGTTTCACTCTGAACGTATTGATAACATGTCAAATGGACTATGTATATACACATTCATGATGTGGTTTACCAAAATGTTCGTAGTATGTACAGATCTTTCCTTTTGTTTGTGATCTTAAAGAAATAGCATAAAATGTACATATGGTAGCGTAACATGTACATATGGTTGCAAAGGTTTTACAGAGCAAATATACAATGCAACACAGATGTACCATGTGATCTATATCTCCATATCAGGATGGACACAGCAATTAAGACAGCAACCCCCAAGACGCCACCTACTGAACCACCAACAGCGGATGTTGCAGAGCCATTGTCAACTGTAAAAAACACATATTTTATTAGGCACTCGATGCGATAAAGTATGCTATTTAACTTCTTTTATCGTTGTATATCTTTTTACTGAGCTCCCCAAAGGAGGGAGCATATAGTCGCCGCTTTGTCCGTCCGTCCGAATTCAAATTCAACTTCTTTTTCGTGTGTCTGGGTTCTGAAACAAATTTTCCCGATGATTGTATACATCATACTTTATGTCCGTCCGTCCGCTGCTAATAAGAGTTATCTCCTGCTGTCGCAAACTGGAATTTCGCTTTGTTTATATTTAAAGGTCAAACGTCGAAATTGACCTTTAGCTTGTCCGGGCTTTTAACTTGTTGAGTGGACTTTAAGACTTTACACGTATGAATCATTTTCTTAGGTGTTCTTAGGTTTAAGGTCAATGCCACAATTAGGATCAAAGCGTTGAGCCTCGGCATCGGTTCTATTGATTTTATTGTTTAGTAATATTTATCAGACCAGTTATATTACTCTGTACCTGTGTTTACTAAGGTTGTTTCCGTTATTTCTTCAGTCCAATCGGATTTGCCTATTTTGTTTTCAGCCAGCATTTTGATTTGATATATCGTGCCAGGTTTTAATCCCTCAATTGTCCAGGTATAGCTGTTAACAGAACTTGTTATATAGATATCCCTCCAGCTTTCGAAATCAGTTTCTTTGTATCGAATAGTGAAGTTTTGATCCTCACCGCCGTTAAAACCAGGAATCCATGCAATAACAATGTCCGACTTTCCTACTCGGTCAGCTGACATGTGCTTCGGAACATCTGGTCTGGCTATAACATTTGTATACGCATTCAATCAATAACATACATGTCTATGCATACACACTTATAATTGTCAATATAAATAAACATTAAAATCTAGTAAATAAACATTAAAATCTAGTAAACTGGGATTTTAGTTGTGTTTCAAACATTATGAGAAGGAAAACAAATAGATTCCTACATGGTGCGTGTAATATAAACACTTTCTCAGTCGAACCCAACGTGTTGGAGACTTTCACCATATATTGTGTATAATCTTCAAGTTGCAATCGAGGAATCGTCAGTTGTGTCTTCATTCCATTATCGGTGATATTAAAGTTGTTGTCATTGGACAAAACCATCCATTCTTCTTCAACACGCTTGTACCAAATGATGTCAGAAGTCGTTGGCTCAGGATAGGCTATAATGGTGAAGGTGAACACAGCTGTGTTGTTTGGAGCTCTGTACAATTTTGTTAAAGGAGGAAAAAATGGCGACTCTCTTGGAGAACCTATGCAAAAATAAGTGTTAAGAATTATAATTGTGGTCTTATGTTGTAAATTGTTACATAGTTAATATCTTTAAAGTTAACTTGATATATATTTTACTTACAGTTTACCAGGACAGCAAGACTGTTTGCATGTTGTTCCATGTTATGACTATTGTTTGCCATACATTTATAGATTCCACTATCATATTCACATCTCGCTCGATGAATGTAAGATTTTGCTGTGTGTCCTTCTTGTTCTATTAGTAGTGATTCAATTCCATGAGTTGCGTTAATGATACGAACAATAGGTTCAGGGTCACCATCGGCATCACATACCAGCTCGATTGTTTCGTCCTGGTCAACGGTAATGTTGAGTTTAGATTCATTTGCTACGAATGTGTGGATGCTTGCTTTATCTGCAAGAAGACTTTATTGTATAAAATATATGTTCTCTGATATATTTATAAACAAATGTATGATAAACGAACTAATTATATAAAGAAGTTATATCGTTTCACAAACACCAACATGCGAATCTAGGACAATATTTTAGTACCAACAGCTGTATTAAATTATTTTTACTTTGGGCAAGTAAACGTTACAATATATTAGTTGCAAACCTTAATTTAAACATGACGTAATCAACACATAATGCATGTATGATTACTTTGCACTAAACAGGTAACCATTACGTTCAACATTATGTTCACCATGTCTACATATGCCATTATGATATACAATTGGGGGACGTTTCTTGCCAAATAATTAAATCATCAGTTTATCAAAAAATGATATTATACAAACATAATGTAATATCTTTATTATTTTGCAATTAATAAGGTTCGTTTGTGTATAAGTACAACACATTATAAAATACAATGGGATAGTCATACAACTTACATTGAACATTTATATATAATGTTGTCTGACTAAAACCGTACTCTACTTCGTTTCCAATTGTCTGCATTCTGTTTGACGCAGTACACCGGTATTCACCTTCATCTGTGAACAGGACGTGGTTAATTGTTAATGCTTGCATTGTGCCGACAGAAGTATTGGAACCTTTCCTTATCCACGTGTAGTTTGTTTCTGGTGGGTTACCAACACTGCTCAGGCTGCATACTATTGTGAAAGACGTGTTGAGAAGAACGGTTTGATTTGCCATTTGCTGCACAGTCGGTGGGTCTGTAGCAACAATGCAAGAACCATATTATATACTTTTGTGTTATATTTTTATGCAACCGTATTGATACGTTAGAGCATTTACAATTTATTAACACCTTTTTGTGAGTTTTACACACGGCTATGTATGAGGTACGTATGATGTAAATCTCAGAAGTAAAAACAAACGCATATACATAGCGGGTAAATGCTTACTCTACTCTAGTAAACAAATTTAAGTAAACTTATTACAAGATAATGATAAAACTGTACACAAGCTGTGCAGACGTAATAACTGTAACTTACACAGAACGTCAAGGATAACGGTAATCTGTGCTGACTTGTTTTTACTGTTCCCTAGACTATCTACCATGGTGTTCATTGCGGTGCACGTGATGTTTTTGCTTCGGTCCTTGCTAACGTTGTATATGGAGAGGACATTTCCCAACTGTGCTCCAAGGCCATACCAATAAATACTCGAGACTGGGTTACTGCTGGCAGAACAGGACATTTTGAACGACCAGCCTTCAATGACTTTCACCACTTGGTCTATCTGTGTGACGTTGTTGAATTTTGCAGAAAGGTTCGCTGGGCCATCTAATGTTAGTAACATTAATTGAGGTAAAATGCAGCTAAAAAGTTGATTTGTTGAAAAGTGTTGTTATTGCTTGCTTTTAGAGAGTTTCAATATAATATATCCATACTTACATAGTACATGGACACGAACTGTTGTATGAGTGTTGCCAGTTACGTTTCCTCTCAGAGTAGTAGGCATTATATTCTTAGCTGTGCATGTGAAAGTTACATCCGCATCTCTTGAAACATATGATATATTATGTACGGCATTGTAATAACCTGGACCCCAATTATAAGTGGAAGTCGGGTTACTGTTAGCCGAACAGATCAGCTGTACACTGCTGCTTTCGATCAATGAGATGCTTCCATTGGCTGGCACGGTTCCAGTGTTAGACAGGTCGGGCAATTCGCTATACTTTACAGCTGGATGATCAGGGCTATCTGTTTGTTTATGACAGAAAATAAAACAGATACAAACTACGTAGTTACATGAAACGCTCGGTAAAAACAATTATGTTCATAATACAATAATACATAAATAAATTGTAATGACTCACGAAATGTAATTGTGCATCATATTCTTGAAATAATCCTAACATATGTACAATATGAAAATGATTATATTAAAGAACCTATCAAGACTTATGCTTACACAGACGCATGGACGAAAATAATACATTCATACACAACATGCGCCACATATGCATATACTTACATAATACTGAAACCGTCAAGATCTGATTCGTAGGTTCTTGTGTCTCATGTCCATTTTCGTCGAAAATAATGTTAAAGGCAAGACAAGTCCACGTCGTGTCCTGCTGTATATTAGTGACAATCAGTGTAGAAGAATTTATCTGCTGTGCCTGCCAAAATACAGTGGCTAGTGGATTGGCGTCCCACACACATGCAATCTTGATGGTGTCACTTTTCACTACTCTTAATTTAGTATCAGTAAAATTGTAACCATCGTCCATGTTTACGAAGCTTTTAAAGGAAGGACGGTCTGAAAAATGTGATCGCATATGATAAAAATGCAATGAAAATATTTATCAGAATAATGTAATAACATATTTATTCGCAACGTTTTTATTAAAAATTAAAGTGCGTTTTAAATAACGAAACTTGGAATCCAATATATTAGCAATACCAATGTTTTATACTACCATACATTGTAATTATTTACGTCAAACGATCATCTAACTAATACGTGAACTCACATGAAACATTCATCTTTAATGAGGTCATATTTGTTGTTGAATGGGTACCAGTCGATCCATTCAAAGAATAATATACGTTAGTCGCCACACATAGAATCGATTGTGCGATGGAAGAACGGTTAAACTGCAACTTCACAACGTCTCCAGTTGCGCTGCTCCCGTAGTAGGTCCAAAGATAAGACGGAGGGGGATATCCGGAAGAGGAACATCTGAACTCCACAGGAACGTTTTCTCGGATATTTACCGTTTCGTAGACGTTTTTGCTATTGATAGCAACGACGGGTTTGGAAACGGGGTCTAAATAAGCATATATATCCTATTTCAATAAAATGTTTTGGAGACATTTAAGAAATAACAAAAAAATTAAGAGCCCTATGATGTAATTTGGACATACAGTTTGTGGCTCCCTGGCTGGAAATAGAGTTTTCTCTTTCTTGTATTGTACCGAACATTTTCTATCATGTGTATCACCCTGTGTACAATTAACGATTTGAACAGTACACAACCTGAACACATTGGTTAAACAATCAGAGTATGTTGTCATCAAGAACATCTAAAAACTGAAAAATATTACTTTTTTAAGAAATAGCGATTGCAAGATCGTGTCAAATATTCATTTTTGGATTATGTAGCGCAATTAAACAACATTTTTATAATTACATTTATATCAAAAGTCGACGTTTTTTTAAATGCTTTTAGTTTGCGATTAATAGCAATATATTTTAATTGTATTATCCAGAAAAATGACGTCACATTGATCTTTTTTAGTTTGATCAATCAATCTGACGTCATTTATAAATGTTTAACCCGATCTGTCCACATACAGAACAAATAGTGACTGGTCCACATACTCTTGTTTCTATCGCATTTTACAGTCTACAAACGGCCATATAGATAAAGAAGGACATTTTTATGTGAGGTACAATATTACAGTACATGTGCTTCTTAAGATAGTTGTGTAAACGTCGACAATACTTGCGCTCTTCATAGATCCCTAATGATGTATTCCTACGTTAACAAGGTATTTGCTATTCAGTCAATAACTTGTTAAAGGTTCATCACTGGAGTAATAATGACCTCAGCCTGCTAGCAAGAGACATATATAAACACAATATACCTTAGTTTGCCTGATTTTAGTTTTGTTTACTGTAGAACATTGGTATTATGTAACAGTCGTCATTATTTATGCAGGCTAACAATAGTAACCAAACCGCTTTTTATATCGCCATCAATGCACATTAATCATGTGTGACAGAGGTTTGGTTTATACACGCTACTTCCAATTCATATGGTATCGTTCTCGGTGTTGTATCCTGTTACGGCAAGAGCAATGACTGTTACTTACATTGGATTTGTAAAACCGTTTCATTCTGTATGTTTATGATATTGTTCTTGTAAACATAGGTGGCCACACACGACAATTTCTTGCTGCTGTGTGAGTTTGGGGTATATTTGACATGACTAGTAGCAACGTAAGAACTGTAATTATAGCTTGATTTCTCGGAAATGTTTACGCCATCTTCGAACCAGTGAATTCTTGCCGCTGGACTGCTCTGCGAAGTGATGCATGTGAATGTTGATGTGGCTTTGTCTATAGGGTACGACACGTTTGACAATGGTCTTGGGAGAAAAGTCAGAGTGCTGAGGTTTACTGAAAACAAAACATAATGTATAACTGCTTATTGTTATATACTTTACAATCTTTATTAAATACACATATATGTTATGCAAACTTCGCATGTCGATTTCGGAATTTTGAAACATTATTATACTATAGCCCTGATATGCAAACAATGTTATCATTTATAATATATTTATCATTTGTTATTTAATACGTCCTATAATCTTTACTGTTCGCAAAAAGGAATCAAAAGGAAATTAATTATATATATATGTATCGTAAACCATGCTAAACTCTTGAAATTCAACATTATTTTTATTCTATATTCACCATAACAACATATACAATGTAGCTTTATATATGTATGAACACCTTTCTTGCAGGACAATACATAATGACTAACAATTAACAATTGTATGAAGACAACAACTTTTTTGATGAAAATAATGTAATGACGTTGTAAACATGTATTAATGATTGTTCGGCCGATACTAGTTCCATTCAGTGATAATACTGCATAATATGTAACTTACATAGTAAACACTATACAAGAATATGTGTTAAATGTATTGCTGTTACGGCAAACGGCTGTCAACAAAATTATATATTTGGTTATTGTTGTCTACTGCACAGTATTTTCTGGGATCTAGAAATATATGTTCGATATTTATCATAAAATAAATACAAATCAATACAGTGAGATTGTTGAATAACTTTATAAACATACTTAGGAGACTGATTGTGTAGTAATTGCTGTACGCGGATAGGCCTCCTATGACAGCGGAACAACGCCACCTGTCACCATCATTGAACACACTAACAGCTTTGATTGCACAACTGTACACGGTTGATGAATTACACAAGTATTCAAAATTATCAGGCACATTCTCAGCATAGCAAATGTTGTTTACATACTCATGGACCAAGACAACGCTTTCAACATTCGACCCTTTGGGTAATCTGAGCCACAGAACCTGAGTAATCGGTGATGGTGTAGAACATGTAAATGATAGTCTGTTGTTGACAAGCACATCTTCTACATCTGCAGATATGTTAAGGCTTTGAGTGTCACCAACTAGGAAACAAAACAACAACATAATCGAAAGTAATGAATGATAGTGTGAAGTATACCGACCATAACTTTAAAATACATGTAACTTTAACTTTTACATTTAACAAAGTTGATATAATAACAACAATAATAATAATAATAATAATAATAATAATCATAGTAATAATAATAATAATAACGATACCACTCTACTACTGTAAATACTAAAAATAATTATAATTATAACTATTATAGTACTTACTACTCTAAGTATATGATTGTATAATAACTACTGTAGTACTATTGTACATAGTACTGTAGGTATATATTAATAAACTTAATTCTCTAGTAATTTTATACTACTACTATTGCTACAACTACTACTACTAATTACATTAACATCCGTCAATGTCTTATACCTTTTAATGCAGAACAGATTGTTAAACACATTAGCATTATCCATAAATGATTGCTACTTACACTTTAACTGCCGGGAAATCGAGAGAGCTTCCGCCTTGATTTGTTTACGGGCTTTTGTGGGATGGCATATACAAATACAAGTCAAGACAGAAAAGGCTCGTTTCAATAACTACACTTGTGGAATGCATTCTATAACGCAGAACAACCACAATGTTGAAATATTTGAGATGATTTACTATGATAATCTTGCAATTTTCTTAAAGATGTCATTGACTGCATACACTAGACCAAGTGCTAATGTATTGAATATAAAATCCGAACAGCCATGTTTATAAACAAACCCTTAAGTAAAAGTATGACCAACTTTGTACTAAGGTTCATTAAACAATTTCATTGGGAATATGTATCTATTATCATGAATATCATGAGTATTTGATACGCGAAATAAACTGTATAATCAAAAAGTCAATACTCAATGTCTTTAGGATCATTATTATTCACCAGACACCAATTTTGGTAGACGTCGTGATGATGAATTTAAGTTACCAATAATAAATGCACATTGAAACCTTTGTTAAATCATTATTACTTGTAAGAAATGTCAGAAACAATATGTTGGCCAGATAAAACAAAAATGTAGTTAAATAATGAACAGTCATACGTTTGATATTAAACATTTTCCTGAAACATTAACCAATGTTTCTAAACATTTGAACATTCCTGGTCATAGTCTTGACGATTTTTCTTATTTTTTTTATATGCCTATAGACAAAGTTCAAAATAATTGGCAAAGGCTTTTAAAAGAAACTAAATGGATGCGTATTCTTGGAGCTACCAGTCCAAATGGAATTAATTCCAAAGTATTGTTTTAATTTTGTGTGTGCTTTGTTGAAATCCAATAGTCTGTTTTGATAATACATATTTGTTATATAGTTAATAACGGCCTCTCTATATGCTTGCTTTTTTATTTGAATCTTACCAGTATTATTGTATCATATTGTATCCTATTTAACAAATATGGCGCAAAAAATGAATGTCATATTTTTACGTTGCCGTTGACGTCTGATGACGTCGACATCATTTCCTGTTTACAATAACAAACCTGATGAAGGCCAACCATGGCTGAAACGTTGCTTTACTTTTATATATAAATATAGTTTCCTAGTTGAAGTTTGACTACTCATCACTTACATTATAACTTTTACTTGAAATGCAGTTTATAGATTTGGATGAGTTGTACCATTTATTTTGGTTTGGTTTTCTATGAATACGTGTTTATAATTGTAGAATACCAGTGAACATTTGATGACGGAAACAATATTAAAGGCAACATGATTTAAATACTGTACATTAAAAATACGCTTATTTACTCTTTGGCTGTGAAATATGCTGTGACATGCCCGTTATATCTCAACTCCTCCATAAATTACTCAATCCGATTGGTTACGAGCGGTCCCATGGCCATTGGGTATTTCCCATACACCGTGACTAAATGTCAATACCTCGCAGAGTTCTGTCATCTTTATCCACACTGACTTGGCTTCAGAAAATAGTAGATATTTACATTTTGCGCTTACGATATCAACATATTTTAACATAAACGGTGAAAACCACCGTATACATTTCAGTAATTATAAAACAATAACTTATCTTGGTTTTTTGCTGTTTATCAAGCTGGCAAATATGTTTACGACAAGAACAAACACATGCTTTGTTCTTGTCATATTATAAGGTTTCCAATTTAATAAATCCATTTTCACATGAAAATAACATTGCAACTGTCCATATATTAATTTCTTTGAAATTACACGCTTAGGCGTATAAAAAAATGTTTGTTTAAGGTAACATGCCCCCCCAAAATAGGGTAGGTAGGTCGGTTTCTTTGTTATTATTTTTATTTTTTATTTTTTTGGTAAATGGTCAACTTGAAGATTCTAAAACTGAATAAATATTCAAAACATATCAGTAAAATCCATAATCATTGTTTATAAGTGGATATTATCAAAACAAAACACTTATTTATCCAAAAACACATTTAATTATTGAAAAAGATAAATAAAACAAAAGTCATCTGACAAACCCAATAAAATGTTCTAGGGTCGGGACATTTTTTAGGGTAGGTCGGGTTACCTGAAACCAACATTTTTTTTTACGCCTTAGTTAAACTGTCCTAAGTACGCAATGTATACTGCTTGACACTCCATTTGTTTGAGATCTAAAGATGGCGTAATTGTCTGTTTCTTGGTGTACACATTGCTTGCTGTCAGTTCCAGTTTGTTAATGGAACACTCTTGTATAAAATAACAATTCGTATGTTTATTATCTTAACTAATGTGAACCATAAACGGACATAACGGATTTAGATTAGATTTAATAAAGCTTATTTTACCGATAATGATTTGTTACTTAATGACTACAATGTATATTTGTTTCATCTCATCAGTTAAATTTATATATATTAATATGTTTTTATTATATATACACATTAACTGTTAACGAAACCATGCTAGATAATGCATTGTGGAATATGTTAGCTTTGATAAATTTAGCCAAACGGGGGAGAGTTGCTAATAACTAAACAGACCAATTAAGCTAGCATCCATTTATAAGTTATTTAGGTGAATTTAACGTTACCTTTTAAACTACGAGTTTAAACGAGTTTCTGTATGAATTGTTATGCTTCATAATTAGAGAAATGTGTGATAAGCAACTTGCTTGTACTATTTATTTTATTTAAATCTTGAGTTAACAGGCTGTTAGCTCAGTTAACCGTTAAACAGTAAGCAACTCGGCACTGCATATACTTATCCACACCGGTTTTCAGCTTTATACAATTTGATAACCACTTTGGATCCAGAAATGCATAAACTTTTCCACGGGATATGTTTCGGATAAGCGAAAATTATCCAGTTTTATACCACGGACAACAATTTCAATAGGATTTGACTTATGTCTGCGCAAACGTTTTCAAGTGATAACAATTGAAAAAAAAACAGTAAAAGGTAGTCGGAGAGATATATTCGTTACACTGTTACACTGTTAGTAACTGAATGCGTATGGGTTATACACTCTCAGTGGCTTCATACTCAGTTACTAACAGTGTAACAAATAATACATCTTCGCGCGTTATACACCGTATCGATAATGACTAAATGACAACTGGCTTTGTTGTTTTAAGCATTCGTAATCACTTAAATAATTTAAATTGTTTATTTCAATACTAGATGCTATTTAATTGCCCTATAGACAATATGATTCATGGTGACACGACAAGAGGACTGTCAACTGAAACAAACACATATCGACGTTCCAACCAATACATTGCCATCATATTATTAACCTAATACACAGCGATCAGTAAATGGCACATGCTATTTCAGAACATTGATTATCGATTAACTATTTGAGTTGTACCGCGTCAGTGTTTTTCCTCCGCGATTTCCTCCAACACAGACTTGACCCTTTTGTCTTTAACAGAATTATATTTTAACGAATCAACGTCAGGAACGTATTGCTGCTCTAAACCTAGCAATACCGACACAAAGACGATCTGCTTTGAACAAACAACAGGTAAACGTGTTATTGTAGTTGCTGTTATTTGTTTAATGTTCGCGGTCAATCTTGATGAAACATTACACAAAATGTTCCTTAAGTGGTCTTTTTCAAAAAGCTGCGAATACGGTTTCGCTTAGGCAACATGCTGACCACCGGAGCTATAAATAGAAAACTTTCAAAAACAACATTTACTTCTAAACATGTGGCTAGGTTTTCAAATAATTTCTCTCAAAAATAACATTTGTTTGGTGGTCCTCCACCAAACTTATTCAAATGTTTCCAGACCGTTGCACAAAATGGCCGCTTGAGCTAATTATAGAATTTTGCGTTACAATTTCGTGATGCTGTCATATATTTGGTCGATCTTGCTAAAACTTTACACATGTGTTCCTTGGTTGGTACTATTACTACTACTATTACTACTATTACTATAAGTACTACTACTACTACTACTACTACTACTACTACTACCACTACTACTATTACTATATATATATATGCACCACTTAATATTGTTTGCACTATATATTTTAAATAGCTCTATGTATTTCTTAATGTTTTAGCAATAACGACTTCCACATCAAGACAGACACTTGGATCTTCAAAAAGTAAATGATGTTTATTATTTTTTATGCCGCCGAAGGAGGGCTTATTAAAATACAACCGTCCGTCCATCCCTGCGTCCGTGAGTCCGTCCGTTTTTTTATAAAGTCAAATATCATTAATACTAACACAGATATTTACTTGGAACTCAAAATACTTTTTTACAATCATGTTCCCACATTTGAAAGCAACCCCCATAGCTTTGTTTTGTATTTTGACAAATTTATGCTGCTTTTTAACTTAGAAATTTTGGTTAAACTTTTTATAAGGTCAGATAATTATCTTGAATACTAATAAAGGTATTTATTTGGAATTTAAAATACTTCTTTACTATCAACATCTCCACATGAGAAAGCAGCCCCCATAGCTATGTTTTGTATTATGACACATTGATGTCCCTTGTTTAACCTAGAAGTGTTGGTTAAAGTTTTCCATACAATCAAATATCTTGAATACGATCAATGGTATATGTATTTAACTAAGACTTAGAATTCTTCTTCAACGTCTCCACCAGGGAAAGTAACCTCCATAACTTGGTTTTGTATTTTGGCAGATTTATGCCCCTGTTCAAACTTAGAAATTTGGTTAAAGTTGTTCGCCATTTCTTTTTCCAGAGCAGCCAGTGTGACTAACGTTACAGTTTAAATGTTTCATTCTCTTTTATTTACATTTTATTTTGGTGTCAATGTGGCACGTGCTGAAAATGCCTTCGGGCACATGTTACCTGATAGTGATAGCGCTCGTTCGTATAAAGACGTATATAATTATGTTTCATGAAGAATGTAGTTAAATGACAATTATATACGGCTAAAATATCAAAATGAAGTGACATCCCAGTGAACACAGCCATATCGAATGGATATCGGCCTTTGATCGGACATATTTTCTGTATCCAGTCGATATCAAGCCAATATTTGAGGAAATCACATTTATACACGCATATGCAGTCGATATCAAGCCGATATTCGAATAAATCACATTTATAAACGCATGATTCCTATTATTTTCGATTCACGGCCCGTTTTCAGCTTGTAAAAAACAACTGAGACGATCACGATTAAAGTAGCGATTTTTTATGTATCCATAAATGTGTTCTGCACAGAAAAAGGTGAAAGTTGTGGTAAGGAATCGACATGTTTTGTAACGATTCCACATACCAATGTATTATTGTAATATATTAATCTATATAATCTCGATGAATTAGGGCCATGTGCATCATTTTGCTTTAGGCTTGTTTAGAAAACTTAGCTTTATTGTCATTTGTAATTAGTTTTCGCGATCGCAAATTTCTTTTCATAGAATCATATTGGACAAAACGCCGATCATATGTGGTTTAACATATCGATTGTTTGCACAACCCATCTAGGGAAACAAAAACTGAAGAATCTTCGTCGGTAAATAATGAAGTGGTTAAAAATCATGTTGAAATAAATACAAAAGGATACTAGAATAATCGAAAACACGCACTTTCAGTAAATAAACGAAAGAACATTGAAATAACGGAAAGCCACGTATTTCCTAAAAGTATATAACTTCAGGTCATACATGATGACATATTCATTGATTTATATTATTAAGCAGTTGATGTAATCATTTATAGGATATGTGTTTTGATTAATAAACCATACATTGCATAAACTAGTTCATCATAATCATATGATAGCAGCATATGAAATTCATATATCTGTTCGTTAACAGCCATTGCGTAATGTCGATATCATTTTTGATATCCGTTTAATGAATGCCCGCAAAATAATTGACACGATATCCATTCGATCGAATGTCGATAGGCAAAACGACATCCAACCGATAATGTTTTCATATATAATAGTCAAATGTAAGGGCTATATCGTATTTGATATCCGTTTTATGACGGTCCGAAAAATAATTAACACGATATCCATCTCATTAAATGCCAGATCGGCAAAACGACATTCAGCCGATATTGTTTTGGATTGTATCTGTCCGATAATAGGCATATGTATGGGCGATATCATAGTTGATATCCGCTTGATGACGGTCCGACGAATAATTGACACGATATCCATCCGATTGAATGCCGATGGGCACAATATGTAAACCATATTATTTTGATAAAGGGTTGATGTGGTTGTGCTTTCTGGGGTATGTGTCATTTCAGAAATAACAACTCCAGCACACAAATCACACGTTTGGTTTGTTACACCGATTTCTCTTAGACCCGTTTTTGTACTAAAATATTATGTTGTTATTATGTCGATTGCTGTGTACAAGGAACGAGTCATGCCCAGTAGTGCAGAACACTTTATTAAATGGCACAATATATAATACACATTTCGACATATGCACAGCACACATAGTGCGATTTTATTGACATGGCACTAATTAATTTTCGGTTCTATTTATATCGGTTAAACATGTATCTAGCGTTTAAAGCCCAGTTTACACTGGCTGCTTTTACATATATGTCTGAGCAGACTTGTCAAAACACGCCGTGTAAATTAGACACGAGCTAGTATGTGCAGAACAAACGAATTAGAACCTGCTCTATTTCGTCTACTTAGCAAATGAAAGTGGCCAATCAGAATTCACCAAAATGTAAACATAAACCAAAAATTGAGTTGTTTGAAATAGTCCGGCATGTGGATAAATTATATATAATATGCTATAATTACAAACAGTTCAACTTAACTTTAGAACCATGGTATCATGTTATGCAACTTTGGCCAATATTTTAAATATATTTTAAATCATTATTATGTCTTAGTCATAAGGTGTGAATATCGACAATATTTTGTTTGAAGAAGATCTGCGTGTTCATATCTGCTAAAGCAAGTCATGTAAACTGGGCTTAAAGCACGGCTTTCAAAGTCATATAACAAAAGCACCCATTAACGGGACTATTTCATCGAAAATGGCTTCAAGGGGGCAATTTCGGTTAAATTAAGATATTAATGCTGGCCTGTAATAACGGTTAAAAAAGTATAAGAGAATATATAATGGGAAGAGAGTGTACACATTCTAAGATACAAATCAATTTATAACAATGGTTGTGTGTGTTGGCCCTTTGCATGTTTACATTTTAAAATTTTTGTGTAAATCAGCATGGACATTGGTATATATTACGTCCGCAGGGGCAGATCCAGGATTTTCGGGATAGGGTGGCGCAAATTTTTGATCGTGCAGTTATAACCCTTATGTTGTCTGTAGGGTCTGCAGTGATCAGCTACATATATGTAATAAATCTTTGAACATTATTATCATCATCATCATCATCATCATCATCATCATCATCATCATCATCATCATCATCATCATTATCATCCTCAAGTGCATTTTATTTCAATGAACAAACTAATATTTTAACCGTATTATTATTCGAAGGACATGTTCTGTCATGCACCTGTTTTGGCAGTATATTGGCCTTGTTTGATGTGCCTGTATTGCATATGACACCTTTATATAATATATGAAATCTTACAATAAAACAATATCATCCACAAATAAATATACATGCATATATACCCATTGTCTATAGTTTATCATTTTCGCTGAACTTTGGCGCCGGTACTACGGTGTACGTAAGGAATCATAGGGCGCGGGCTAGGTCGGGTATGTTTTACTGAAGTTCATAAGGATCTTGTATGGTTCGGGAGTTTTTTTTTGGGGGGGGGCGCTCGTCGGGTGCGACCCCCTTCCTCTGGATCTGCTAGTGGTCCTTACCAAGCGTTTTCGAACATAGATATTATACAATGCCTTTCGTACATAAGAAACAGTTTTTAATCGAATATTCGTAATTGACGTTCTTTAGAACTAATGCCAATTTAAGATGTATTGAACAGTATACTATGGACTGCTGCTTAAAGCTCTACCAGGATATTCGTTAGTAAGCTCGTCAATGGCTCGCTTACTAACAATATTCCTAAACTCGTTTAATAAATTATGGTATGAAATGGCAACTCTATGTAGTATACTTTTATTTCTTATTTAATGCACACGTCTTAGTATAGTGCATTTCTATCATCTAAACTCATTTATAGTGCAATAGGAAACCAATTTTTGTGCTGATATAGTGCTTTTAACAAGCGCCAGAAAGACTAGCGCGTTGGATAATGTTTTAGACTCAATCGCAATGACTGTGTTTCGAATCACGCCCACGTCTTTTTTTTTCATCTCTTTAACTTTAACATAACTTATTATCATGACATTTGTTTCTTTAGTTTGTGTTTATATTTTCCGGTCTTTTTTTCATTTGTTTTATTGTTTTCAAAGTTTATTCATATCATTTACGTAAAAATAAAATCACGAAGACAATGTTTCGTTAGCTGTATCGGTACAGCTGTCTTCTGTGTCAGAATTGAGTTTGGTGATGACATTCCGTGTCATGACTTTCTCTAAAAATTAAAAGTGCCTGATCTGGGTTTCAATCCCAAAACGTCACGCTTACAAACTTTGCGTACTTAATACCACTGCACTACAGCATAACTGTAACGGAGTGAGGATTTAATCGATACACAATCGTATCTGCGTCTCCTATCGAGGTTAGTAGCCTAACATAGATTTAGGAAAATAAACGGAATTTGTATGAGTCCCCGATAAATATAATTTCACTATACTGGGTAGCACAAACTTGGTACTGACACATTTGTACTACAATTTTGATACGTGCTTCATAGGAGTTACATTGGATGCATGTCATAATATAAAAACGGCGCAATTAAGTATTATGTAATGAATTTATGTAATACAATATTGAGAAGTACTGTCAAATATTTCTTTTCACTATAGACAGAAACAAAATTGCATTCGTTATTTCCTGTTACAAGAGAATGCTCCCCCAGTGCTAAGCGACGGAGAAATCGGCGGAATCGTCGGAGGTGCTGCCGCAGTTGGTTTAATTGGGGCACTACTTTGCAGCATTTTCATTAAATGTAGCAAAGGTATTATACATGAACTTATATTCGATGCTTTATTTATAAAGAACATTAAGACGTTAATGTCATTATGACATTTATTATGGATCTTGTAGAATTCTAAAATGGCACAGACCTTACAATGCAGTATTCATTTTACAACAGCGACCGTATGTACACAAAGTAGAAATATGATTTCATGTTTTAGTATTCATTTAATATTGTACTACTTGTATTTGCAGGTACCACTGTGGGCATGTGTAGATATACACAACGGAGAGATCACACAAATCGTAGTCGGCTACATGCGAACGGCATCGCATATCGCAACAATGCTGTTATTGGTACGCAATATTAAGAAGCAAAACTACGATATATGTGTCAAATCATACTTATAATTCACATATGAATTACATAAATTCCGATGTATTCTCAATGATACATTTACTAACACAATAGCATAAATGGCATATTAAAAATGCATATGTTATCCATAAAGTAGAAAAGGGATCGTGTTTTGTCAAAATTCATTAAATAATATACGTTTTATCTTTGAAGACCCTGCAGAATGTGCGAACACAACAAAAATCTTTACTCCAAAACACAGCGCACATAAAGGTAAGCAATAATTATACAAATTATACGTGTACAATCGACAGTATTATGCGACAGTATTTTTCTTTTTTTTTTTCCTACGTATTATCAGACATTGTTCTATCCAGAACGAGCCTTTCTGTTTATTTTAGGCATATTAACAACAATCAAAACACCATCCATTTTTACATAAAGTGTTACTATGACTGTTCATTATTCGTGTAATATCATGTGTTTTATATTTGAAGGGATTAAAGTAGGAGCAAAGCTCGGCACAACGGGGGAAAAAGGAATAAACCTAGTCTGAAGTGCCGCAGAGTAACACCTACACATTACGCGCCATTCATATTGCAGCCAAATGTGGCACAATATACAATGTAGTGGCTATCTGTGATATTAATGTATTGGCCAGTTAGCTCGTCTCAGATTGCAGTTACAAAGAAGCTTCACCATTAGAACGTATTGTACAATAATACATCATAATGTTGTATTTCGTTAACTTACCAGAGCAGTTAATAAAAATCACTTGATATTCCGTCTGACATCATTAGTTGAATTAAAAGCAATCGTTTCATGAGTGAGTATATGTACGAGTTTTTATTTATGTTATCTATAACCTTCGACAAATTGGGCTTTTTCCGTTTAGTTAGCGTGTTAATGACTAAAACAGATTCATTAAATTAAAATAGTTTAATGTCTTGTCGTTTGTCTTTGCTTTGTCTGACAAGTTGGATAGTTTAGTAGCATATGTATTAAATTATTTGGTACACAAATCATCAAGGTATATGATAAATCTTACAATACCTAACAAAGTGTTATGTATGTAGATATTTGCTTCCTTTCCGTCCATGTGAAGTATAAATTGGACTTGATGTTGAGTATTTAATTTTATATATCATTTTAAGTAGTGGTCTATACAACCTGTCGACATGGGTACATCTATTGCCTTCCTTCAAACGGCCAATAGTAATTTAACAATATAATTTCTATATCTTTATAAATCTTTTCGCTATTATGAACTTGTGAAACGTTGCTAACAACTGATCAAGTTGGCAGTTTTGTAAAATTATGATTGCATGTAATAAAAAAACAGTATGCATCATACCATGAGTGTCTAGCGCTCAGGAGACATCGCTGACACATATTGATTTTGATATAAATTAAGGTTATTTTGAAACAGCGTATTGATCCGCTCTTTATCTTGTCGAACGTACGAGGATAGTTTACAATTGTATAATATAGCCATTTGGTGGCAATTACCCTTTATTATTTTATGAGTGTCGCCGAATAAATATGGCATCAATAAATAACGTCATGAATTATAAGGCATTTTGGCGAAAATTTGTCTTGTGTACCACTGTTTTATCCGTTAATATCTATAAATACCACTGTGCATTAAGTGCAGTGAGCTTTCGTATAATGTCTCAACATTATCAATTTTGTAAGATAATAATTTTAACAACTTTACACAGCATTCGATAAATAAGAGCAATAGTGAGGATAGTGAGAAACTATTTCAGTTTGAAATTAAGGTATTGAACCATTTTAATTAAACTCCATGCCGTGATCTTATGTTAATCAAAAATATAAATTACAAAAAAGTAAGTTAGCTTGGTTTTGGTATTTTCCAAAATGTTTTGCTCTGGGCTTTCTGCGTTCATAATAAAAAAAAAATCGGTCATCAATAGGATCAAATGGAATAACACACTGTAATATTCAATTAAAATATAGATACATGTTCTAAGCGTGTGAATTGGTATAGAACAAAAACGTATTCAGACATAAGAACACATTTAGATAGCATTTAATTATTGTATTTAAAAACGTTTTTTAAATACGCTTCAGACACTCCAATCACTTGGTGATTGGGGCCCATTAATATGGAAATGCTGTCTCGCTACTGATGATATGTTCTCCATCTAACGCTTACGAATTGTATATTGTACGTATTTCAGGCAAACGTGATTTGAAAATAACACGCCTTCACCAGTAAATGCATGCACACCAAACAATACTCATCCAGTCGACAATGATTTAATGTATGCATTTTAATAAAAATAAATCTTGTTAACTAACTAACGCTTAAGTCAGATTAATTGCCACCATAGTTCATGGAAAACTCCACTAAACGGGCTTAGGTTAAATCAATATTTGAATATATATTATATCAAACGACAAAGATACAGTTTTCTTCTCTAAATGCCTGAGGATAAAAGTCAGACGTGATTTGACAAGAGATCATGCACCTGATTAATTGGGTGATTTTAAATTCAATTCAATTTCCTTTTTCATTGAATACTACATGAAAACATTACAAGAAGAACTAATATCCGAACTTCTACAAGAACAACAACAACAACAACAACAACAACAACTACTACTACTACTACTACTACTACTACTATTACTACTACTACTACTACTACTACTACTACTACTACTATTACAACTGCTTCGTCTACTTCTACAACAACAACAACAACAACAACTACTACTATTACTACTACTATTACTACTACTACTACTACTACTACTGCTACTACTCTACTACTACTACTTCAGTATTTAAACGAAAGTTTAATAAGTTTAAACTTATATTTTGAATTATGTAATATAATAACTGATTCACTAACATATGTCAGTGGAGATTTAATGTCCCATTAAGTTAATATAGTATGCTTTTTCAAATAAATAGCTTTTAACTTCCTTTATTGCTTTTTTGACAGCAATTAAGCAATTTAATAAGCGAAATATGTTTGAATTAGAAAACGAACGTTAAAGGAAATATGTCATCGAAAAGGATGTCAAGGCGGCAATTTAGTAAACAAATATGAAATTTAGTTACTAATACTGTCATATAATAATCGTTACATGATTGTATATATAATGGGAGAAAAAAATCAATTTATAATATGGGTTGTGTTTGTTTGTTTGTTTGGCCCGTTTATATTTTGACGTCAGAATTTTGTAAAACTATGCAAGGTATGGAATTTTGATAAGATGCCATTACGAAGTATACGGACCGAAATAACAATTCGTGTGACTATAAAGAGTATTAGGTTAGTGTTGAATAAGATCGCGTTTATCATGCGAGGCTTATATAAATGAACATCACTAGCCTATTCATCCCAATTTTTACGCGTTAACACTGATTAATTGCTTTCAGTACTTTGATTTTGATTTCCATTTTAGCCATGTTTAAGGTCAGTGCATTACCTTCCGTTCCAAAAATACACACACATGAATAATCGATAGACTAAACGAGAATCTATCTTTCAATATGAATGTATTATGATTTGTTTGCACATTTCTAAGGTTGTTATCAAATACGTTTTTGCATTTCTGGCAAATCACACACCTTCACTTTCTAACAGCGAAAAATAGTTTGTGGATTTTTACCAACGTTGTTTTTGTTCTGCATATCGGTTGACCTAACACGAACTCAGTAAATCACAGACTAATAATATTATAATCATTATTTACGTTCTTAATATTGAATGTAGCGCCAACAGTACAGAGGTAAATTTGAAGACCCTAAACGATAATATTACTGCGAGCTAGTGCTGAAGTGACTGTGCAGTGACTGGGTTGGGTAAGCATTTTCTGTTGCCATGAAGTCAACACTTTGCGGCAAGATCAGAGGATGCTAAATGAAGACTCGGGCTGGGAAGGTGTCAGTCGATAGAGCTAGAACTAATAGTGGTCTTGTGATTTGGATATTCAGACATTCTGACAGCAGGTGCCCATGCAGATGTTGTAGGCAAAGAAATAATGTTTTTGAGCATCGATGAATTTGTGATTTCCTTAATGTATGATTTTAACAATTCATGGAGTTTGAGCAACATATTGAAACAACTTATATATAACTAATTTCTTTTATTTTTATGTTCAATAAATTTGACATAAAATGCACATTGTTCTTCTTTCACCCATGAACAGTCCGTATATTTTCTTATATTCATCTTAAGCTACATATACTAACCCAAGTAGGAGATTCAGATATATATGAATAATTGATTGAATTTTTACTACGTAACCATTGATACCTGTAGTGCAGTGGTAAGTACGCAAAGTTTGTAAGCGTGATGTTTTTAGTTCGAATCCCAGAACAGGCATTTTTAATTAATTAATTTATTTATTTTATTTTATTTTGATTAATTGGTCTTTTGCAGACACAATGACGTGGAATCTCATCATCAACCTCTATTCTGACACAGAAGAGAAATGAACCGGTACTGTGAGCCACACAGTGTTTTTGTGAACGCATTTTATATAGATAAAATGAATAAACCAATATTGTGCATTATATTATATCTTATTTATTTAATGCAAATGTCTTAGTTAAGTTTATTTCTATATCTGTATCTGCGCTATTTTGGGTTGTATTATGTGCAAATCATAGTTATAACATACACTTACAGTTCTGATGTTAAGTAATACGAAACGTTGTCTAAAAATTTGTCACAGTTAAATAAATATTTCAATTACACATTCATATAATATATTATTACTGACCAAACCCAATTTAAGTAGAGCTAGCATTCTCCTACTAAGTTTGCCATCGCAAAAATGAGAAATAAGCCTTTACATATATTACATGTAGCAATGTAAAATGTAATGTGATTATTTATTAATTATTATTAATATTAAAATCAGTATTTACCCTCATTCATACAATACAATAAAATCATGCGCATCTCAGACCATACACGCATATATCTCAGACAATATATATATCGAACTCGGACCATACACGAATCGAACTCAGACCAATACGCATCTAACTCAGTCAATACATGCAGATCATACATGCATATAACTCATACCATACACGAATCCAACTCAGACCATACACGCATCCAACGAAGATCATACACGCACCTAAATCAGTCCATACACGCACCAACTCAGACGATACACGCATCCAACTGAAACTGTAAACGCATCCATCTCAAAGCATACAGGCATCCAACACAGACTATACACGCATCTAATACAGACCATACACGCATTTCACTCAGTTTATACACGCATCTAGCTCAGACCATACACGCAATCAACACATACTATACACGCATATAATACTGACCACACACGCATATAACTCAGTTTGTACACGCATCTAGCTCATACCACACACGCATCCATCACAGACCATACACGCATCCAACTCAGTCAATACACGCAGTCAACTCAGATTATACACGCATCCAGATCAGACTATGCTCGCATCCAACTCAGTCAATACACGCATCTAACTCAGTCCATGCCAGCATCCAACTCAGACTAAACACTCATCCATCTCAGTACAAACACTCACTCAACTCAGATTGTACACGCATTAAACTCAGACTATACGCACATCAATCTCAGACACGCGTCCAATCCAGATCATACAATTCAAACCCTACCTCATCAATCGCATACAAACATCCAATCCAGATCATACAATACAAACCCTACTCACATCAGTCTCATTCAATCACCCAATACAGATCATACAATACAAACCCTACGCACATCAATCGCATACAAACATCCAATCCAGATCATACAATTCATACCCTACGTACATCAATCTCATACAAACATCCAATCCAGATCATACAATTCAAACCCTACGCACATCAATCGCATACAAACATCCAATCTAGATCATACAATTATTCAGCGACCAGACCTTCTAGTAGTCATATATGTCAGAATCGAGATAAATTTTACATCTCATAAAATACATAACTTATATGAGTCTCATATCACATGATATCAAATTTCATCAACTATATATTATATTTATTATGCCACGTTTTGGAAATATTGTTTGTGTAATTAATACAATAAAAAAAACTAATTAAATCGTAAACATTTCGCAATTTACGGAAGAACACAATATGCAAATGAGACAGCCTGATGACGTCGAGTTGCGTTGATGCCTAGTTACGCATACAAATTAGTTCTTGATAAAATCGTCAACAATTTAACATGTTAAAACACATTTAACAAATCTTCAAAAAATGACAAATGTAATTGGTCCTTATTGGTTGCAGTATGTGTGTACATAATGTGAATATTCAACAACGAAACACATTTAGAAGTAAAACAACCAGTGGATTTAAATTAGTATCAAGTGAGTCGTTAATCAACATTTCCATCAGTGCATAATGCCTTCAAAGTTGAGATGTACACAGCCCGTGAAAACAAAAAGTTGACACACACGTGTGAATGTTGTTGCAACAGACTAAGATTTACAATATGTGATGTGACGATTTCTAGACACTATTTAGCTACTGGATATGCGTTACTGTATCAATAGGCATATTATCTTGTCTTTTAGTTTCGAACTGCATTTAACTAGTTGTTATTACTAAAAATTGAAGAATTCCTAGTTGACAATTATAAAAGAACAATCAATGTCATGTTCTTCCAATTGTTGTGCATCATTTCCTTTATTTTATTTTCCTCTTTGTATTTCCCTATTTCTTGTTGGACAGCAGTATTAAGTTAAAACACATCGACTTTTCTGCATTTTATTTGTACTAAACATATTGTTTATTATTTGTAAAGCCATGTTTTTCTTTAACGTTTACACCTTCTTTTGTTGTGAATCAAATTATAATGGCTAGTATTTATTTGAATTTCTAATCAAAAATCAGAGTTAATTTTTGTTAAATAAACTATACTTTCTTAAAACAGGTTTTTATTACTTTTACCTTTCATTTTAAATAGATTGATTTAGTACAACTTTGCTAGATCTAGTAGTTGTTTGATTTTGTTATGAATAAATCATTAAAACTATATTGTCTATTAAAAATAACTGTTCTTAGTTGTATTTTCCTTAAGCATTGCATTTGTATTAAAGTGACACAAACTACATGATTTTACTAACTTATATCTTTGTAAGACTGACACTGTAACTTACATGTACAACAATGGTTTCCCTGAACTTATGTAATGGTGTATGAATAGTGATTAAATTAATAATTAGCTAATAATTAATAATTAGTGTGCAGTCCCTTTTCAGTTGTTGATACCAAATTTATGATCTGAGTGATTTTGTTTCATATTCTTCACAATTATTTCTGTATTAAGAAAATAAACAGGCACACAATGTCATATAAGTCTTCCATTTCAAATTGTGATAAGCTTTTAAAAATATAAGATTTTAAAGATTTATTGAAAGGGGTTTTATGCCGTGCATTGCATTGTTTGCATAATTCTTACCTGTCGTAAAAAATTAATTCTTGTAAATTGAATAATGTTAACATGTTTTGTAAATTATATTTTTGTGAATACAAATGTTACAATTGTATGGATCTATTATTGTTTACATATTACATTTCACGCCTACAAAACGTAGACTCGAAACGTGGGCGGGACTAAACAATCGTTGAACGTGACCGAGTAGCATAATATAATTTACTGTTGGCGGGGCTAAATTGTGTTATCAGTCAGTGACATGATGTCACAAAAAATTGGGCGGAGTTAATTGCGTTATCAGTCAGTGGTATAATAACGCTTAAAAATATTAGGTCATCGTCTTCAATGTAAATGTGCACTAGTGGCATATTAAAATCGTTTGATCAGCATAAACACAATGCATGACTGTCTTATTTAAAATAATGCATGCACATTTCCTGTTGCTATGCTATTCTGCCTAGATTCGTTAACCGGTTGAGCAAATCGGTCACTGGTTTGCATATATTATCAAAACAGACAGCTGAAATATAAAGCACTGTGGTGAAAAAAGTAAAACTAAGCTGACTACAAATTGAATTGGTTTTTATGTTATATATCAAACATAATAACTGTGTGTAGTTAAATTCAACCGTGTTGAATTGCTGCCATGTTTTACACAGTGAGTAATGTTGCACAAACTAAAACTGGACGAGGTGAAGTCATTTTTTACTCGATTTTACTTATGCGAATACCAATATACAGTAGATATTAATCAGAACGTTACCATCTCATAACAATTTTTTTTTTTTTAACCTATTGTAAACGAAAGAGCACGTGCTGAAACTTTTAAAGTCTTTCTATCGTTCAACAAACATAAATCAATTTTGTGTCTAGGTAGAGTTTTTAACTCGCGCACTTACCGCTATGTTTACAAATGCACACACTAATATTACTGATACATGTAATTGGGCTATTTATCTAACGTCATGTGCGGAAATTAAACATATTTTTGCAACAACGAACATAAATAGTAAACAAATAAAATATGAAATAATGCACACGTAAAAGGTAACAATTGCGGACACATATGTTTGCAAATATAGCTCGACAATGCACATACCTGCCCAACATGCATGTATGTTAACTATATAGTGCGATGATGACCACTATATACCGCTACGAATAATTAAGAGCTATGTAGCTTTAAATATTGTAGTTGCTATTTGTGAAATACGAAATGTCCCTGTATCATAGAAATCTATAATCACGTCAGAATATGAAGTCGACAAATTGCAACCAAACATTTTCACTTACCTCTTACCAATATCCCCACAAATATAAAGTACAACATCGTCTCGGCTTATTTCCATTATTGATGCCTAAAACATTAAATGTTATAACGTACGTCATATATAGAAAACTAGATATTTTATTATTCTGTGTATCAATTCCTTGTTCATCATTACGTTAATTAGTTACACACTTAACTATTTACATGTGTATGAACTATAGTATTACTCTGTCATTTCACGTGCAAACCTGTTTGTACTTTGTATTTATAAATTAAACTTCCTTGTATTTATAAATTAAACTTCCGTATTTTTAAGTGCTCTCTATCAGTACGTTAACATTGTAATTTGAACTTGCTCCATCTAACATGCGTATATATAACATTTTTGGTTTCAGTTTCAGTTCATTGGCATCAGTGATGTATTCGATGTTTGCATTATTATGTTATTTCATGTGTAATATCTGTATTTATGCATTTACACATAATATGTCTGTATATATCCCTTTCATGGACCATATGTCAATCGATATCAATTTTAAGCTATATAGAGTGTAAATGTACATGTATATATACACATAACCTTAATTCACACAATAAACACCCTTTGGCCATAATGAAATGTTGAACTTTTGTGTTTTTGCAAAGCAGTTAAATTAGACGCCTGCACGAATTTAAGATCGTCCCTTGGTTAACGGTAAGGTGTTTGCAAGTATTATCCGTAAATACGCAGAAACACAAATACGGTTAAGTTAAAAACACTGCATGAACAAAAGCGTTTAATAATGACTTAAACGTAAAGTGAATGTAATTATATGCCATGTTTTATGAAGTTTATGAAGTTTACTACAATCAATTTAGGCTTAATCTTCGAATTTGAAGTGGAGTTTAGGAAGTTGAAATCAATTTATTTTTAAAATTTGATTTTAGTAAACCAAACACAAATGGGAATAAAATCCGATATAAATCAACGTAAACTTAAAATAAAGTATATTATATTACTTGCAAATGCCGTAAACTGAATTTGTTTAACCCTAACGATGTTGTGTTCATTATTACAGTGGGTATTTATTTATTCTTAGTTCTGAGCGTCGTGTTTACATATGACGCATATGAGTGTTTGGAAAGTAGATTAACTCCATGTAAATTAACTAGTTGTCCAATGTTGTAACATACTTATTTTAACGTAAAATATGTATATATGTACATGCATGTGCATGTATATATACTACAAACATAAATGCATGTACGTCTATTGTTAGATTTGAGTACATATATAGTTTGAAAACATAACTGAGCATATAAAACACAAGCACACACCAATACACCACATAGCAGACTACTGACGCTGTCAATTATCTGAAGATGACATGGCTAGTCTCAATATAACTTTGTTGATACCTGATATAATTTTGCTTCCAGTATATTTTAGTATGTTTGAGTAAAGAAGTTCTTCCACGACTGCATATTATATACTTATATGACTTTTACACTACACTTTATAAAACGTAATCTCCACAGATGAGGTTAATATGCTAATTGTAATTTTTACAATAAATTGTTTTACGTTCTTGTGTTCGTGTGCATATTGACAGCATCTGTACAGATAAGATGGGAACTGTGGAAACAGTACGAGACAAACAAATTTCGGAACCGACCGACCGACAGACAGGTATACAGACCGACGGGACAAAGTGATTCCTATATAGATCTTCTACTAAATTGTAAAGACAGGACAGCACCCTGCGACTCTGCTCCATGATAAGTCCAGCGGTAAGACGGAGGCGGGTATCCAGTAGGAGCAGTTGAACTGCACCTGTCTTCCTTCTCGTATATTAAGCGTCGAAGATATATACGTATTTTTGAAAGTCACCAAGAGTTTTGACACTGGAACTGAATTAAAGATCATCGTATTGTACTTGTATATTACAAATGGTTAAACAAATATGTGTCCAATTGTAAAGCAACTGTCATGACCTTGATAAATATCGGTCGTTTTATTACATATTGCATATAATTAAATTGTTAAAAACAAAACTCATTACAGACAAGAAGGAAATAACTAAAAACATAAATTACATTGCACATGTGTTATTGTGCTTTTGCTGAGCGTCACATTTATGGTTTTGCTAACATAGTTCGCAACACAAGTCTGATTCCGTGAAATATGCTTATCTGGTTTATATGACGCATATGACGCGTTGCGACACAAACCAAGTATAGCTTGCCACGAATGTGCCACGAATGTATAGCTTGCCACGAATGTTGTCATCTTCAAACCAATGAAGACTTGCCCCAGGCCTGCTCCGGGACGTTTTGCAAGTAAATAAGGACGGCATGTTATGTATTGCATAAGATTCGGAGAGCTGGGACAGCAGATTTAGAGACGTCAGCATTTCTGAAAATTCGCAAATATAATAAAAATAGCAGTAGAAGTAGTAGCACTAGTTGTTGTTGTTGTACTTGTTGTATAAGTAGTTGAAGTAGTAGTAATACATGTACAAGACGAGGTAGTCGAAGCAGTAGTAATATTACTAGTAGACGTGGTATTTATAGTAAACTAAATTGTGTTTCAATCGGTATGGAGCATAGCCAGGTTTGATTGTCGTTGGACACAGTAATTGCATTGATTGTACACTTGTATATGGTCGCTGAACTGCAGAAGCGTTCCAACGCATCTTCGATTTCATTATATTGCTTGTTACATTGACTATCCTTGAACTGTTGATAAAGGACTGTGATTTCATTGTCGTCTTTGTAGCCCTCTTTGTAATACGTAACACGTGCATTTGGTGATGATGTTGAACATGTTAATGTAAGACTGGTATTGACGTATAACTCATCCGTATCCACTTAGGTATTTAAGTAAGGTATTTCTGCATCAACGATTGACATTCGCATTTCAATATCAGCAACTTAAGAAACGGTAGTTATAGGAAAGCGTGAAACCTACATTATATTATAAACACGACCAATATAATGTGTTATAATGTTTTGTGTTGCATTAAATAATCAATAGTACTTAACATGAACTGGCATTTGTCGTCAAAACGGAACAAAATAAATACGTTGAAAATAGGGTAACTAGTAAAAGCATGAACTTATAATTATTGTACTTGAAATACAACTTTAAAATGAGGTTCGCTAATCCTACTTATCATATAATATAAATCCGTTCATTATATATTAGTTTTACAATTTAGAACACCTCTCATGTCATGCGCATTTGTAATTGTTTGTTTTATTTCAACTATCATGCAACATTTTCCTAACTACGTTCGGGTCTCCAATGACCCAACTTATAACTGACTAGTAAATTATGCGCTTATTCGACATTCAACCATGTAACATAGGCCTTCACAATCACTACTCAATTACCTTAAAGGAACCCTGTTTTAAAATAGACAAACTTGGCACTCAATTTAACGACACACAAAAATGAAACACAATCTAGAGCAGTTTTGATCAATTGTTAACGTTTCCGAATTGTAAATGACGAATTAAAAACTGTTTATTCAATCAAAATCAATCAATGGCATAAAGTATGCTGAAGATGCAAGTTTATCACGAGGATTCCTTGACCTTGCGACAGTCGACCATATTTCCGCGCATGTGTGGATCTTAAACTAGTGTGGCAAACATATCTGTAGGATGTGCATGTTTTAGGACTATTTGTAAATGGATGGTCAGCTTGAACCATGATACATCGCTAAGGCAATAGGCAATACAACAAATTACATGTGCAATTTTTTATCAAAGCTATAGAAGTACAACAAAATGTAGCAATCCAAGGGAATGTAAAATAAAATTTCAACTATCATGCAACATAAAAAAAAAAAATCATTTTCCTAACTACGTTCGGGTCTCCAATGATCCAACTTACAACTGACTAGTAAATGATGCGCGTATTTGACATTCAAGCATGTAACATAGGCCTTCACAATCAACACTCAAGTACCTAAAAGGAACCCTGGTGGTGTTCTCATCAGTAAACCGCACAAGTTAAAAGGTTCCAGCAGTATGTAAAATTAAGAAGTCAGCGTTTCGTTTTATCTATTTTTTGGTAAATTATTCTATTATAGGCATTTCATTATGTGAATGAATATACAATTCTGATCGTTACATACAAAGAGTAACATTGTTATTATAATATGTATGTTCAGTTCTAGAGTGTATTTCAAAGATATCTTTATAACTTTATTTTAACCGCTTATGTAAGCAATTATGTACATTTTAATCAACACAAGTATGCACCAGTTACTGGTATACCTTAAACCATTGCTGTAAGTTTGCATTGCCCAAAATTTGAAAATTTGCCCAATTTTATAGTACAATTTTCTCGCAGAATAATTATCGCAAGAAATATTGATAATGTGATCTTAGACAGCGACGCCGAAAAATATAACTTGTAAATAGAACTTGTCTTTTAACAATAACTGCACTCTTTTGTTATCTGGCATCCAGTAAGTCTCTGTGTCACCAAACGCATCTTGTGTATTACTATCATGGTAAGATATCAAGGTAAGACCAGTTGTCAGTGTGTCCGATTAGACAAAATGTCAACGCATTTTCAAACGTTAACGCTAAAAAGGACCAACACAATTTGTGTTTACTTTATAAGAAATTAGATAAATACAAAGATTAATCATTGTAAACTTTCGATCCGTTGGAACCTAAGCGATACAGTATCAGTTACGATACAAATCAAGAAGTAATAACACAACCCACCAAAAATGTCTCTATTGTGTTTGTTTTTTTAATTGACAGAGGGTGAGTGTATTTATCTTAAAAAATAATCAAACGATTAAAAAAAAATAATTTAAAATCACATCTCTAGATCGGTAAAAGATAATATTTTCCAAAACCGTTGGAACCTCAACTATATATGTTTGCTTTTAAAATATATTTATCATTTTCTTGTCCTCTCCGTGTTTTTTCCATATACACTGAAAACTAGATTCGGTACACTAGACCGGAATGCAAGATGGGTATGTTGTGAGAGGTGTAACGGTATATTATCCATCCATATGTACGTGATATCCATTAGGTGAAGTTGAAATAATGTTCTGCTTAATATTGTTACCTGACAGTGATACAGTGTTTTTGTATTGCAAGTAATTATGTGGTATTCACCAACACCAATAAGTAGATTATATTAGTTCTTAAATGTTCTTAAATGTTATATATCCCAAGTGCTTAGGAACAGAACCAGACGTTGTATTGTCATTTCAGTGAATGTGAAGACAATCAAAACTTAGACATTGAGATTTAATCTTGAAAGTCTTTTTTAAGGTGAAACTTGTCAAATTTATATTGAACAATTAAAACATGTCAGGTCAAATTGTATTATTGTATGTGTAAGCTTCTATTATACCCAACGTCAGGAAACTATTTAATTTTTGAATACCGTTAAAAATAAAACACCGATCCTCCCAGTAAACTGTTTATAAACACTTGCCTTGTTTATTTGCTAGTGGGGTGATTTTCACAAGTTCCATGCTGTTCATGAATAACTGTACTGCTAACAGTAATGTCATTTGTCATAAACTGAACAAGTCATTTTAAGGGCCGTCTCTGAAACGTTTTGTACAGTATTTGAAATTTAAATTATATACTACATGCAATCATTTACGAACTAAAAATCACTTGGTATGTTTCTGACCACTATAATGAGTAAATGTGCATAGAAAAAACATTTTGCTTTGTGTATAATTACCTTTGTTTTCTCAATGTGTTTCTCAAATGTCTTTATTCAATTCTGATTCTAGTATAGGTTTCTTAGACGACCCTCGAAATTGAAACACTTCACTGACCACAATAACGCGATTTGTCCATGCAAAAAACATGCATAGGATTTGCATTACTTTTTCGGGAAACTAGGACACCAACTGTCTTTAAATGTCAACAATCAAGTAGAAATGAAGCGAGTCAAATTTCATTTATTTTAAGAAAATGTTAACTAGTGTTTAGTCATAATGTTGTATTTTATGTGTTTATTAAATCTTGGTTAAACATAGGTGGTTGTCTTAACTTGCAGCACCTTGTGTGTGCCTTTAAGTGAAGACTTTAAAACCTTAACGACTTTACGTACTATTTAGTTTGCTATACATTTCTGGTTGATATTGTTTGATGTTGTTTTGCTGATATATGTATATGTTGCTAAATAAAAGTAGTTTAGACATTTGTTTTTCTTGTGCCTCAAGCTAGTCTCAAGGAAGCCTTCGCCCGTCATATTAAATTCAATTATGTAATTTGACATCCCGAAAAGCGGGTGAAACGCTTCAGGTATGTAATATTGTATAGTGGTCCTCTACAAAGATTGTTCAAATTATGCCCCTAGATTCAAAGCTTGCCACGCACCGGGGGTCACATGGTTTATGTAGACTTAAATAGCTAAATGATTTAGACAATCGTCTTCTCTGAAACCGCAAGGCCTAGAGGTTTTGTATTTGGTTGGCAAACTTATATAGTTTTCCTATACAAAGATTGTTCAAATAATGCCCCTGGCGTAACACGTGACCAGGCACCAGGGGTCACATGTTTAATATAGACTTACATAGCAAAATGTCTAAAATCTTCTTCTCTGAAACTGCAAGGCCCAGGGGTTTTGTATTTGGTAAGTAAACTTGTATAGTGATCCTCTACAAGGATTGTTCAAATTATGCCCCTGGGGTGAAACATGGCCACGCCCTGGGATCACATGGTTTCTAAAGACGTATTTATGGCAAGTGGACTTTTAAAATATTTTCCTCTGAAACTGCAAAGCTCAAAGGTTTTGCATTAGTATGTAACTTTGTATAGTGGTCCTCTACAAAGAAAGTTTAAATTATGCCTCTTGGGTACAATAGGCCACACCCATGGGGTCACATGGTTATATAGACTTAAACACAAAATGACTTTTTAAAATATTTCTGCTCTGAAACCGTAAGGCCCAGAAGTTTTATAATTGGTGTGTAACATAGTATATTGGTCCTCTACAAATATTGTAAAAGTTATTCCACTGGCGTCCACGCACTAGGAGTCACGTGGTTTGTAGACTTATAAGGCAAGTGGACTTTACAAATCTGCTCTGAAATTGCAAGGCCCAGAGGTTTCATATTTTGTATGTTACATTGTATAGTGGTCCTCTAGATTGTTCAAATGATGCTCCTTGGGTAAAATTAAAGTTAATTAAAATTGCCCCACACCACGGGGTCACATGGTTTCTATTTACTTATATGAAAAGTAGGCTTTGAAAATCGTATCTTCTGAAACCGAAAAGCCCATATGTTTCATATTTGGTATGACAATTGTATAGTGGTCCTCCACAAATACTGTGCAAAGTATGCCCCTGGAGTAGAAAGTGACCACATGGTGTATATAGACTTTACAAATATTCCACTGAAACTGCAATGCCCACTTACTAAGGTATGTGGTTTAGTGCCATTTGTTCCTCTTGTTATAAGTCATTATGGTGCCTGAAATTCAGCTGAGCGACCTAGGGCCATCGTGGCCATCTGGTATTCATACATTTACTATGCATGTTAAATTGAATCTGAAATGCGGTTATGTTTTATTATAATTTTTATTAAACATTATTTAGAATTTCACCTTTCTATCAACTTATCCAGTAGATGTTATTCAATCTATAATCAGATATTATATCTTCGATAAATAAAATGGGGTGAATGAAGTCGCGAATTGTTATTAGTAATACTTATAACTTCATTTTCGTAGCATGAATACATTGTGTGCAATACTAATTATACACATAAACCGTTGATACATCATATTCCTACAGAATATTATTTTAAATCGCCATAGTCTAGTGAAATTTCATGTTTGTGTTATGAAGTCAGCATAATTTGAAATGCGCTGAATGTTCCCCGAAGATTGCTTTTCATTAGGATACACAGTAGAAATGATTATTTTACGTCGAAATGTTTATCTTGTATTAGATTTTAAAGACGAAGTAAGAGCACAAATAGTAAATAATATCTAAACTCATCTGATACCAATCAATTTTTATTCATTCCCGCAATTATTTTCTTACATTGATTATTTGTTAAATTTGCCTGACAAATTTATAAAACAATTATGTAAACGTAAATTATTTCGGTTATTCACGTATCACTGGTGAAAACATGGGACGGTATGATCGGTTTATGCACGGTACAGATAATGATTGAATTAATCTCAAATAAATGTTGTGGTCCGAGAAGTTTTCTTATGGTGGCCGAACAATATTCGGTACGAGAAGTGTCCTTATAGAGCTGGGCACCGAAAAATCTGGGGTCGAGAAGTCACGTAACCGACCATCTTGGCCCTCTTGTATTAGGTTTAGTGTAAACAATCATATATCAATATTAATTTCAACGCCGATCGTCTTTTTTAAAGACTTGTCTCTTTTAGCATTCATCTGCGTGTTAATTATAATATTCACGTGCATTTATATTTGCAAGTAATACACTGCCTAATAGTTAGTTTTGAATGTATGTGAATGTACGTGAACGGCTATATATTATAACATTATAATACTAATGCAAACAGCCTTCTGGGGTCATATATCAAGGCATGATTCCATACTTAAATCGAATTTAAACATTTCATATCCGGATTACCAGCATACGTCAAACTTAAATACAATCAATACAATTCAATGATTTTAATATAATATAATTAAAATAAACAACCTGTTCCGCTGCAAGTATATTGTGTACAAAACTTCATTTATGAGCCAAAAATACGTTAATGCTAAGCATAATGTTTCTTATTTATCACCACACGTTCAATTACTTTATGCATGGTATTTCATATATCACCCAATAATGCAATTCAGCTATGTATAATATTTAATATTTCACCCATAATTTCAATTCAGTAATGCATAACAGTTCATATATCACTCAATAATACAATTCACGTATGCATGAAATTTCATATATCACGCGGTAATTTAATTACATTATGAATAACGTTACATATATATAACGACAATTTAGATAAGGTTAGCATTATACGTGTGTACTTTATATATCACTTTACAATTCAATAAACGTACAGCGTATGTTATACATAGTGCTTTATATATATCAGCCGAAATTTCAATTAACGTTCGCATATAATCAAACAATACAATAAGGCAATTCGTGTTTTTACATATAACATCCAACAATTCAATAATGTTATATATAACTTATCATAAATCTCGAGACATGTCAATACGTGCATGCATACTTGCCGATAATGGCTACGTAACAATTGTTTTGTCTTATTAAGTAGCTATTAATCTTCAGCAAATCACGAGTGCCACATTTAAAGTGTTGATAACTTCATATTAACGTATTCCCGACCACCAGTTGACGACACAGTTTGTCTTAATGCTGGCCTCCAAGGCCGATTATCAGTAGACGATGTAATGTCTCCTTGAATTGCGTAAGGAGTTATACTCGAATATTCGCGGAATTCAAGTTCTGCAAGTGTCTCATACTTATTATCTTGACGAGAATCTGCAGAATCTGGTAGAACATGCAACGAAACTTTAATTGACAAGAAAGGTGACAAAATAGTAAATCAGCATCCAAGCAGAATCATAAGATGTATTATCTTTATTATGCATTCCGGGCTTGATGTCTTTGACATTATTAATTGATTTACATCATGAAACCTTACCAATTCTACAGGTTTCATAACTTCCATCTGTGGTTGAGGCATCGTTGTTTCGTCTAATTTTATGCATAAACAAACTTAAAAAGAAACAATTTGTATTCTTCTAGATGTTGCTTATGTTTTGTGAATTCTGATCGGCTGGCTCATAGAAGGAGCCCTAAGAAGCCCAGACAGTTGCACTGTTTCTTATATCATAGGCCGATTGCTTTTTAAGAGCATGATTGACCCGCCTCATTGCTTTTTATCTGAAAGATCATTTGACCAACCAAACTATCTGACAATACACATGTCTGCAGGAATTTTTACTACTTGAAATAGTATTTAATCGTAACACTAGTACAGAAACTTTGTTAAACATAAAATTGAACTTGTTATCATTTTGTTTTGTTGCAATTTTGTCATCAACTATATTTGTCAAAACTTTGATATGTGCTGTGTATAGAAATTATGTTAATGTAATGTTTAGAAAACTGTTAGGTTGACTGAATCCACCAGAAAGAAGGTGTCTGAGTTGCAACAGCAAAAACTATATTTGTTTTATTTATTTTTTAGAGAAGCAAGTATTTTATCTTGCATATGAAGGCTTGGCGCCAGGAAAAGGGGCCCACCCAGCTATAAGCTTCTTCCGCAATTACCTTAAATACTAGTATATGGTCTTGGTGAGAGGTATGCTAAATTCCACTTCAACAACTGTGATGGAGAGAATAAACATTATACCGTCCTGGTCTATTCTGTGTGGAGGAAATTGACTGGTAAGTAGTCTGCCACAAAATGCCTATAGTTATACATAATTAATATACCATTTACATTTTATTTTCTTTGACACTGGGATGATTTAATTTATTACCATGGAAAATGTGCACAGTTTCCACATTGTATAAGAAACAGTCCCAAAGCCTAAATACCTGCATGGTTACAGTATTTAACAGAATATCTTAATTTGTTGGATACTCTATATTAAAATTGCTATCTTAAATTTATATTTGAAGGAATACACTGGGGGATCCACTACTCCTTGATGCTGGCAGGCCGCACCAAGTTATCAAGTGACTGGAATTGTTTGGCTGTGGGAAAACAAATGGTGACATATGGATGCTGTAACCATGCAGGTATTATGAACTATGAACCGAGTATTATTCCACATGATATGAGATGATCATGTCACCAAATTACAGAAACCATACCTGGCTTGAGAGACTAATCTGATGATGAATGCCATAAGAAATCCCTACTATATGTACATTTTATTTAAAAAACACATCTATTAAGAAGTTGATAGTTAATGAATGAAACATTAAATTATATTATATTAAGTTAAAATGTATGACCTATGATTACACAACATCGTGATTTTATTGTTTGCAAAAGAATACCGGTACTTGTACTGTACTATTTATATAGGACACAGCCACAACAGTCATGAAGTCGTGCCGGTATGACCATAATATGCCACATCTGGTTTCTTCAGTAGAATGTAGATGCACCTCGTGTTGAAGCTTACTGATGGTCCCGAGGTAAAAGTAAAATGAAGGGCGGCCAGGTGTCAGCCTTCAGTCTGATGCAATGGCGAATAATATTTGGACCAGGTTTCACCGTTTGTTTTCAGAAAGGCAGTGGTATCTCCATGATGAAATCTGACAGTTTCGTCGTACAACTGTTGCTAACCTGCCAATTACTTCTAGTTCCTAAATGGGATCATCACAGACAAAAAGGAACGTATTGAATGCTTGTTTTAATGCGTACACATTTAATAATGTTTGATAAACCTGGACAAAAAATGTGTTTTGCCAGAACTGTTAAACTTAACAAAAGCTCTTAAATTCGTTTTAAGTTGTCCAGGGCCCTATTCACAAAGCTCTATAGGGAAAGCCTAAGTTTTTTAAATCACGAAATTCTTTAAGTCTATGGAGGTTTCATGAAGAAGCATTTTTATATTTAAATGTTTTAAACTAGTAAAACTTGCTTAGGTGTTTAGTATTTAACGATGTTGTAAACAGCAATAATTAACACGTGTATAACACATACGTTCTATTTAATATTTCCCTTAGGACATTTTTGAATACAGGCCCAGTACATTATCAGTATCTTATTATACTCTATTACATGTATCTTGTTTTCGTGTCGACAAAACCTAAGTATTTTAAAACTGGATAAGTTTTAGTTGTTATTTGTAGAGATGAAGAAGTATGTTTATTTTTTTGTTACAAACTATAATGTTAAAGTATTATGGTATGGGTAATTGTTCTAGTGTTGTCAAGTTTGAATAAATGATACTAGTAACCTTTTGTTTGCTTTTTAACCTACCGTTTAAGGATGCAAGTAACACAAAATTATATTGTTAATTTTGTTCATGCGTTTAATATTCAATTAAACAATACTAGTGTGCGTGCTAAAACTATAAAGGTTGTTTTTACGAACACATGTGACATGCATTACTTAAATCATTATTGCATGTTTGTTTGTTATACTGCCCCATTAGCATCTAAAATGCTGTTGCTATGGAGACAGTTACTGTCTTCAACAATGTGTGCTTTCGATGAAATGAATCTTTTATGCATCAGCTGTAGTGTGCATTTTTTAAAGAAGTATAGTGGTCGATAGAAACATATATTATGGATATCATATAAGTTATACAGTTTATTATTCTTAAACCTACATACGTGTAAATTGATTCCAACAGGTTTGTAAAGATATTTCATGGCAGTGCAATTATAAAAAAAATGTACTTTTATAACTTCTAAATAAGATACTAATATGCAAATACAATGTGTTCACCAAGATTTTGGTAAAATAATTGTAATTGGTAACGTGCACTCAGTTTTAAATCAAAATAATTAATTTTCTAATTTGGTTACCATGGAAACTGTGTTTTGAAACATTGTTTGTAACAATGTGAGGACAAAATGAAAAATAATCATTTATTTTATACAACTGTATTATAGTCCTTGATAATAGTGTTTTCATTGTGTATTGTTTGAATATCAATATAAGTAATATAAAGTGTCATTTTTTGTTCTTATTTTTGCACAAAATATGACATTTTGTATTATAAGATGGTATTACGTTTCTGGCAATATTTAAAAAAAAAATTGATAAAGGCATACTTTTTTCAGTGTTTTATTTGATAAAGATAGTGCTAAATGAAAATTTAAAAAACTAAAAATGTGATTTTTTATCCATATGACTCATTTTTGCAGCACAGGACACATATATGTACCTCATTACTTACAGTTAACAAATAGAGCCAGTGACTGTTTTTGTTGTCCTTGGTTAAAACGGTTGTTAGCGAGGCATTTATAGCTTCCAGCATCATATTCACATCTTGCTAGATGTATGTGAGATTTGGCTTTATGTGCTTCAGTCTCAACAAGGATTGTTTCATTTCCACGAGTTGCATTGACGATACAAACAGTAGGTTGAGGGTCGCCATCGGCATCACATACCAGTTCTAATGTTTGGCCTTGGTCAACAGTGATGTTAGTGCTTGATTCGTTTGCTTTGAATGCCCGTATATATGCCCCGTCTGCAAGAAAACTTGCTTGTGAAATATATATTTGAACTCTAATATAACACTACAAACTGTTTCAATAAAGTGGATATTTTATGATACACAACAAGACAAACTATTTAGGAAAATGTGGTAGAAATAACGGATTATGAATTACAGTGTATTGTGGTTCATATCGGTTCGGTCAATTATACATTAATTTTCCAAAAGTTAAGAAGGCTGGGACAAAAAGCAAAACACGGAGTGGCGGGTAAACATTATAATAAAAACCTATTACATCGTGCCAGTTATTTGCAATAGAAACATTATACACACATTCTCTAGCGTTTTGCTCACCACTTCTACAAACGCCGGAATGGTTTGAACTCAGATACGTGTTTGTCTTGATAATTAAGCAACTTTATGTGTGTGATGTCAACAGAAAGAATTTTATTTCCATATGATTTTCTAATGAAAATAACAACATCAGTTAAATAAAAACGTAGTAATTATTTAACTTACTTCAACATTTATATAGAATGTCGATTGAATAAATCCGTACACAACTTCATTTTTAATGTTTGATGCATTACATTGGTATTCCCCTTCGTCGGTCAATACAATGTTGCTTATTTTGAGTGTTTGTTCTGTACCCACCACTGTTCTCGTGTCTTTCCTTATACATGTAAAGGTCGAGGCTGGTGGATTACCAACATTTATTAAGGTGCATGTAACCGTTAGAGACGTGTTGAGTAGAGCGCTTTGGTTCTGCAAACGGTCAACAGCCGGTGGGTCTGTAGCATCAATTAATCGTATCATACATTTTTAAAACTAAGCAATTTATATTTAGGTATACATGCATTTATTTATGGAAACCATTTTTATGTTATGAATATTCGAATGTAATACCATCGTAAGAAGGAAATCAATAATTGGTATTCATATTCAAAATCTAGAACAAGTTTGATATTAAAATAAACCAATCTCTGTACAAATCAAGTCAATTTTGGCTAACATTACTTACATAGTATATCAAGGGTAATTGTTATGTGCGCTGTCTCGTTTACGCTATGTCCTACGAAATCTATCATAGTGTTAACTGCGTTGCATGTTAAATGTCTGTCCATGTTAGTGCTCGCATTGATAATAGACAGGACATTTCCCTCAGGGGCTCCAGGGCCATACCAAGAAAGACTAGGAGCTGGATTGCTGCTTGCAAAACATGCTATCGTGAACGACCAGCCTTTAATAACTTTAAGTACTTGGTCTATCTGTTTGATGTTGTTAAATTTTGCTTCTATATTCTCAGGACCATCTAAAAGGAAATAACTATTGGTTAATAAATTGATTAAAAACAACTATATATGTAATGCCTTGATAGTGAATGGTGCAGAAAATAGTCGACTATAATACTTACACAGTAAGTTTAGGTTTACTGATGAATGGTTGATTCCATTAACGTTTCCTTTAAATGTGGTGTTCATGATATTCTTTACCGTGCATGTGTAGTTCTTGACCGTTGTGCGCGTGATATTAGATATGTTTCGAATGTTCCCGTCGTGTCCGGAACCCCATGACTATATTGAAGTTGGCACACTGTCTAATGAACACATCAACCGAACAGTACTTCCTACTATAACTCTTATGGTTTCGTTTGTTGCAATCCAATTTTTATATGAGTGTTGTAGAATACTATACGTGATCGTAGGAACGACAGGACCGTCTACGAAAAAAATAATATTTTGATTTATAGTTAAGTGTTACATATAAGGAAATGTTTAACTATTTACTAAACAATTAACTCAAAAATCCAAACAACAAATTAAACAATATCCAAAGAATCGAAATGCACTTCGCGTTGTCATATTTCCGTGGTTTTATACATGTCCGAATGCTACTGGCGGACTCAGGATTCCTTAAAATGCATCGCTAATATTTAACAAAAATAAAAAGCGAGAACAACATACATAATTTGGTATGAACGGTGCAAGTGTAGCATTTTACTCGGAATAAAATATGTTATTGATTGATTCCTTATCCAAACCAGTAATGCAACATCTATATTTTACAAATGTAAACGTGCACTGAGGCCGTCTTTGAAAGGATGATGATACTTCTTCCGTAACAAATCATATGATCATATACTGAAAAAAGATCAGTTACAAATCTGCTAAATTATAATACGTATACAAATTGTTAACTTTTACTCAACATATGGGTATTGCAATTACACAATACTGTAGCGGACACGTTTCTGGTCACAGTGCCTGTTGATGTCGTTCCGTCAGTTTCTGTCATAGTGTTTGTTGCTGTGCATGTCCAGACTGTATCATGCAGTACACTGGTCACTGTCAGTGTTGAGTAATTGACATTCTGTCCTTGCCAGAATACAGTAGCCGGGGGATTGGCGTCACTCGCACATTCAATGCTAATGTTATCACCCCTCAGTACTCTGATATTGTTATCAACGATTTCTAAATTGATGTCCTTATTTAGTAATCGTGTAATGGATGGTGGATCTGTAACAGCAGAAATCACAATGAAGTATTCAATGATAATTGCAGTAGAATAAAAGTTACATGTTGGAAGTTATAAGAACATTGAACATTATACATTTCAACATAACATTGAACACTACTTACATAGTAAATTTATATCGAGTTCGTTAAAGTTCTGTGTGGACTGTGTACTGTTGGTTCCATTCAATGAATACATGAAGTTCAATGCCATGCATGAAAAGCGTCCGTTACTGCGTGTGACTTTTAACGACAGCAGGGCACCGGCGGACTGTCCTGCTGGGTAGGTCCAGCGATAAGAGGTAGGTGGATATCCGGAGGAGGAACAATTCAAATGTATAAATCTGCCCTCTCGTATAGTGATCGTGCTCGATATACTTATGTTGTTGACAGTCACTATCGGTTTGGAAACGGGGACTGGATAAAAAGAAAACATGACAACGTCTCAAATATTTAGCTGAAAGTACATGGATACGTTGAATAAACGATAATCCACTGTTTTGTTCGAATAACCAGACATATTTTGGTGTTCCATCATTTCTATATAAACACTATAACATACAATCATGCAAAATAAAGACAGAAAGTTAATTTAAACAATAATAAAGTACTTACATTGTACACGAATGCTCTTGGTGGTTGTTAGAACTGTGATGATGGCTTTGAACTCATAACTTGCAACACAGGATACATTTCCTCCACTATACTCGAACGATTTCGGTGCATATTGCAAACTGCTCATTGCGACGTCAGCGGAGTAGGCATATTTAGCCAGGTTGGTGATGTTCACATTACCATTAAACCATGGAATTCTAGACGCAGGTCGGCTCTGTGAAGGGATGCATGTGAACGGCGATGGGACATTGAGAACAGGGTACGAAAGGGGTGTCTCTGGTTGAATGGTCAAAGAAGTGAGCGGCACTGGAAATGAAACAATTTACAGACACCATACATTTGGTATAATGTCGTTATGTATTTATGTATTTAAAATCGGAAAAAAAACTCTGTTATGATTGACACGCCACACGTGAACCAAATGAGCTTTGCTTTTCGACATAATCAGAACTATTGTTTCGAAATCTCTACAGAATGGAAATTTCATTCACCGTGTTCTTATTGCTCAAGTATGTATCTTCCGTTGTTAAATGTTATATTATTAAGAAGCGAAACAACACTTCTGGCATAGACATGTACTGGACATAGTGTGTCATTGATAAAGAAACAGCAATTGTAATAGTTAACATGGTTAGTGGAACAGAATTTACATTCGGTGATGGTATGTTCCTGCCACAGCTTTTAACTGTTGTTTTTTTAAGAATATTTAGCTTGGTTAGTGCTGAGGTTTAGTATTTGCAGATACCTATATTTTGACATTAAAAGAAATAAATAATAATAATAAAAAACAAGAATATGTAAATAAGTTATTTTAATGTCTTTATCTGAGATAATAGATCAGAGTTGAAATAAAGCAGAAGCATACAAGACCGCCAAGCCGAAAGTAAAAGTCTACATTTGGAATCGCTGTGTCAACGAAGGAAATACACGGAAGATGATGGATGATATCTTCCAATTGCAATGCAAAAAAATCAAACGTGTAGAGACGTTATTTTATTTATTAGATGTGGACATTGTTCACTAAATGGAAAAAACATATAATCAGAATCGGGAAATAGAATGACGTATAGAACAGTAGGACGGAATCTTTCAAATCTGCAGTAGTTGTGTGAAGGGCAAGCACGTTTTGTTGTACGTTATGAAATTCGTGTTGTGTCGCAAATGGGTCCCGAGGAAAACAATCACGGAATGAATAAAATTAAAATAGTTCTTTTTAGCCAATAGCGATAGTCAAACTCTGAAATCAATTAAAAAACACCGTGGAGGAAATACAACATAAACACGCATTGACCGACTACGTGTATTTTATCAAATCTCTGAATACTTTTGTGCATTATGGAATCCCGTTTTCTTCATTATTTTGTAGAACATGTTCTAAAGGAATTCAGAATGTAGACAATAATATTGATACAAGGTATTTGAATATGAAGTTTCGTTACAATATCTGAATTCGTTATAGAGCTGAAACATATATTTTTTTATTTGTAGTAACGTTGACATTGACGCCACCCACCCCATATGCAATCCCAAGCAAAGTCTCGATGTAAGGTATCGATGTATTAAGTTTTATTACAATAGCCCAATTAGTTCTTCAGTTATTTAGCGGAAACCGTGTTTCTTTTTTCGTAACGGTGACCGTGACCCAACGCAAACCATATGCTGCCCCAAGCAAGGTCTTGATAAAAGATGTGTATTAATGAAGTTTTATTACAATATCTCAAATAGTTCCCGAGTTATTGAGCGGAAACCCAAGTTGGACGCCGCCCGCCGCCCGCCTGCCCAAAAACCAACGACTTACCCCAATCTATTAATATCTTCTTTTTAAACTGATTTCAAGACGTAGCCTCATATAGTTTAATTTCCAGATGATTTCCATCCAATACAGGAAGAAACCGTTATGCTGGATGTAAACCGCCTGATTACATACCTTAATTGTGTAAATGGTATTATTATAATTTGATATTATAATGCCAGGGCGGAAATGATTATATTATATCAAGGGACCCTTTTACACCATGTTCTACTGTTTCGATCATACATTCAGTTACTGTACTTTGCATCAATGGCATAATCTGATTAACGATTTCTGGGGTAATTTTGTCTTACCTGTAGACATATCTACAGCACACAACCTTTACAAACATTATGACAAAAAGAGAATGAGCACACAATGCTTAATTGTGACTTTTTAATGTGTTAGTCGTTTGCTTTAAATTTACACAGACCTTTTTTACAGTATAGAAAGAAATGTATAGGACTTCAGTCTTATTACAGAATAATTTAAAAGATAAGCAAACACTACGTAATTACTTCGGACTATTTGCCCGCCACCATCGCTATTAAATATTTTCCACAAAATGCCTCAGTTGTATAACATGTTTGCTGGCCCATTAATATATTATTTGTGGGTGTACCTTGTAGCTGAATCGGGTGTTAAAGTCTACTTTTAACAAGGACATATACACTTATTTTTGCTGATTTTTCACTTTCATAGATATCAAAAAACAATTAAGTAGATGGAGTACTTATTTGAAACAACTTCTATTTAACAGTTAATTTTTTTTTATATGTGGAGCAATTAATTATACGTTTAACCAGCATTAACCACTTAATGAATAATGCCGATATTAATGTCCAATCGTACTTAACACCTTTTCAACGATACTATGTACGGAGATTTAAGCCCGAAGCTTCCACTCTGTTATTCAAACATTCAATACGCCCCACGTCCCAATACATATTCTTCTCCTCGCGGAAAGCGGCCACAAAAGCCCGCTTAAATTCTGCCGACAAGCACAAAGTCACAGACGACTTACGTGTGTGTTCTGCTTACACGATGAATTACTTTAAATGTGAAACATGTTACTTTCGCATAAGGAAATTTATGTTTGTTCTTCATGTGACAACTTTACTGTACTGTTATCGGTATAACAATGGAATGTCCTAACATACGAGTGTGTTGTCTAAGGAACTTGCCGCCGTTCTTGATATTGATTACTAATTGTAAGCAATAATACGTTTCGTTATGGTACTCGATGCGAAAATAATAATTATGACAGCAAATTTCACCCGTTAAAGTGTACTTTATATCTCTATCAAAATACACAAACATATCGTCTACGGAACAGGTACAAGTTTTTCCGAACCACAAATTTTCAGCGGATTTCGGATTTCCTTCTTTTTACACAGAAATGTTCCTTTTTCAATTTATTTCCAGTAAAACGGTGTCACTTACATGCTGTACTAATTACCTGTTTACTGGTTTCCTACGTATTTTCGGCTAATCTGACAATACCATCAGTCCACTTTTTAGTAGTATAGATATTATTGATCCAATAAAATACAATATATTATGTTGTATTTGTCTAATATAACAATCTTACTGCGCACATTAACCGAAATACATGTTTAACTTCATAAAAGTAATTCCAATTTTTTTAAATTGTTTCAAAATCGTAAAGGCTCCAGACAGTAAAAGTATATAATAAGAATGATTGAATATACGTTCTTTTTTGACATTGAATACAGAACGTGACGTCATATAACTTCCGGTTTAAATCGAATATAATTTAAATTGTACCTCTCATATATGCACAATAAATTATTCTTTCAATTGCAAGACTGACAATTTGGCAGAAAATAAACTATCAATAGCGGACTTTACCGAATAAAGACTTATTCATCCGACTAAAACTACGAAGTTGCTGATAACAACCGACATTGAACAGTAACGCGGTCAATTATTTAGGAATACTCTGCCTTCAATTATAGTTACTTAATTCGAAGACATGCAACATACTTGATAACGTCATACATTTTACAGTTATAGTTGTGCACCTGTTATCATTTACATGATCGGCCGATGTCGGTATTTGTCGGTAAATTACGTTATTCAGTTTGTCCAATGCCCAATTGGTTCCGATTCTTGGCCAACATATTTTATTTTAAACACGAGACATTATTTTAATAAAAACACTTAGTTTATACGCGTTATAACAATATTTCACCATAATACGTCTGGTGAAATGCAAAAGCATAATTATTTGAAAAATCGAAACCGAAAGTAAAAGGAAGTCACCTATGTTCGTGGTAGAAATATATGAACAACTGTCAACGAATAATTATTAATATGACTCTTTAGGAACAAAAGGGTAAGGCTTACAAAAACCAAATCAGATCCAAATACAATAAATAACCATCTGGAAATCGTACGAATGATTAACTACCTTGATTTGGAGTTGAAATACCCCATATAGCTTTAGTATAACGCGTGTATTGAAAATCAGAGCAAATTAACACACACTGTCCATAAATTTGTTAAAGACGTGGCCACAGCCATAGTTGTAGAGTTCGGCACTGAGTTTGTCCTAAATTGAACACGATGGCTTGCTGGAGATTGCTCTACGTATCGCGTTACGATGGAACATGCCACGGTTGTGTATCATCATGCCGCAACAAATTGATTAGTTGTTCTAAGGATTTTTGCCAAACAAAATGGAACGAGCGAGCAAAATAAAAATAAGACAAATGTGTTTCATTTTCGATAAAATCAGAGGCGAGCAAAATGCGCAAAAGAAAATAATCATTACTTGTCCATATTGATTGAAAAAAAATCTGCAAAACGCCATAATAAGCATCTAATTTATCCACCTCTTCTTCGACCATGTTCTGCAAAAGATTTTGTGCAACAATAGTGATTCTGCTGATTAACACCCGGCAGTAAATACTAAATAGTCATATCTCAACTCTAAGACATAAGACCTTAAATAATGTAATTGCCATTATCAAAATAGATTCTTGATGCACCAAGTCTTTCACTACCAAAAGTTTAATGGCATGAACATGTCAAACAATAAAACAAAACAATAAAACTAGTTTTGTTTCTTTAAACGACACGACGTAACACAAAATTTTTAAAAACTTAAACCGTAAACCAGGGCACACGTTTACTCTTATTTTTCTGGAGCATATTTTGTAGTCGACTCGCGACATCGTTGTGTGTTTCTATGTTAGGGGATGTTATATCTTATTGTTTTAATTGTTATATAGAGAATATAACGTTAGTGTTGAACAAGATCATGTGTATCATGCGAGTCTTGGCGAGTGCTTTTCATGTTCGTGCCGAGCATAATAAACTTGATCTTCATTCAACACTTACCTAATATCCTATTTATCCGCGTTATCTCACGTTGTACATATTAGAACTATGTCATTGATTTCAATACTTTGCTTTCAATTTAGCCATGGTCAAGGTCAGTGTATTACTCCCCGTTCCTTAAATACACAAATATGACTAATTGATTTAATAGTCAATAGGATGTTAAACGAAATTCTATCTTTGAGTATGATTTTACAATGATTTATTTGATTATGTCGGAGGTTTTAAACAAATACATGTTTATTTCATGGATCTACATTTTTACATTTCTGGCAAATAACACGTTTTCACTTTCTGTTTCTAACAACGAGAGTGGAGTTTGTGGATTTTTACCAGCATTGTTTTTTCTGCATTTCGGTGGACCTAACGAGAAACTCCGGATATCGCAAACTAATTATATTATACTGAAGTTCCAAATAGTAAATGTAGAGCCAAAATTGAAGAGGCAAAATTGTTAGACCTTTAAAAAGAATGTTGCTGCGACCTAGTGCTGAAGTGACTGGATGGGGTGAGCGTTTCCTATTGCCATGAATTCAACATTTTGAGGCAGAGGCTGTAAAGGATAGCTGGAGTTTGAAAGGGTCAGTTGATACTGCGCTAGAACTAATTGTGATCTTGTGATTTGTATATTCAGGCATTTGACAGCATGTGTCCATGCAGTTGTTGTAGGCAACGAACGAATGTTTTTCAAGTATCGAACATGTGTTTTCCTTAATTTATGACGTTAACAAAGCATGTAATTTAAGCAAAATTTGCAACAACTCATACATGTCTTATTTTTTTTTTATATATTCTTTATGTTCAATAAAATCGATAGAAAATGCACATTGTTATTATTTCACCCTATGGTAAACACAACTGACCTTGAGTGCAATATCGGTATTATATTACAAATAAAATAGTATTACAAATACCGATATATAAACCACAAAAACCGTGTGCCAATATATCAGCTATTGACATTTTTTAACCAATACATACATGTCTATAGCACTACACTGCTACGCACATGCTCATGTAAATTTAAAGAATTTCGTGTATGTCCTCTAACACGAAGTTACATTACGGTTATATCGTGTGAATAAATGAACGACGCTAAATGTTATTGTATGCACAATTTGGTTTGTTAAACAGATACTATGGCAAATTGTTATTTTACGATCTATCTAAACTGAACTAAACTTGGGCACAGATTAACCGTTTTTAATTTTTTAACTAAAACGAAGCAAGTAAAATCGGATACGGCTAAATACACTATAAAACAACTAACTTATACACACAAACACGTGTGATTTTGCTGTGGCTGTTTCAGTTATTTTTGCAGTTGGTTTGGTGTAAACATTGTACAATCGAAGAGGAATGGGAAACAGGTTTAGACAATTTAAATGACTTACTGGAAGGTTTATTAATGTAGCTGTTGCTGAAGGTGTTCTTCTGGTTAATTATTAAATAGCAATGCCATACATCGCCGTCGTTAATAGTAGTAACTAATATAATAGCACAGGTAAACACAGTTGATGAATTACAAAATCATTCCATGTTTACTGGAGGAATTGTATAACACTTGCTATTATAAAGTTCCAGAAGAACTTCCGTGTTGGTTCCGTTGACTAATCCAACAAATATAAGTGAGTTCACTGGTGAGGACGCTTTGCAAGTGAATGTTAGTCGTCCATTCAGAGGCACAAACTCGTCGTTCACATCGGCCTGGAGTCGGATGGTTGGAGAGCCCCAAATTAACTGGAAAAAATAGCTGCATGGAAATAAAATAACTTATCATTATCAAAGTAATACTAAAAGCTAAGGTAATTATGTTGCAGCTGCTATTGCTACTACTACTACTATTACTACTACTACAGCTACTACTGGTACTACTACTACTACTACAACTACTACTACTACCACTACTACCACTACTACTACTACTACTATTACTACTACTACTACTACTACTACTACTACTACTACTACTACTACTACTACTACTACTACTACTACTACTACTACTACTACTACTACTACTACTACTGCTACTACGACTGCTACTACTGATACTATTACTACTACTATTATTATTAAAACAACTATTACAACTACTACCGCTACCGCTAACCCTACATCTACCGCTACAGCTACTACCTACTACTACCTACTACTACTTCTACTTCTACTACAATGACAACAAAAACATCAACTACTACTACTACTACTATTACTACTACTACTACTACTACTACTACTACTTGTGCTACTACATCTATTACTACTGCTAATTCTACTGCTACTGCTACTACTTCTACCGCTACCACTACCCCTAACGCTACTGGTACTATCTACTACTACTTCTACTATTACTACTTCTACTGCTACTTCTACTGCTACTGCTACTACTACTTTTACTACTACTTCTGTTACTACTAATACTACTACTACTACTACTACTACTACTACTACTACTACTACTACTACTACTACTAATAAAACTACTACTACTACTACTACTACTACTACTACTACTACTACTACTACTACTACTACTACTACTACTACTACTACTACTACTACTTTTTTACACAAAATTATAAATGACCTCAGAATGTGTTATGTTAACGTCGCGCTAACGTTACGTCATTAGCAATTAATGTTGTTTAAATATGAATTGGATCAAAACATCTTGTTTATTTTAACGGGTTATGTAAACGGGGAACACTAAAATTTGTATTAAAATTGTGTTCTTTGATTTTATTATTTTAATGACAATATAGTAAGACATAATAATTTATCGTTCGCTATCTAACGTTACTTTTCATGTTAGCATTGGCACACGATTATAACAAACATCTAAATGTTTTAATAACATTGTATACGCGTTTTTGTACAATCGTAGTGGTAATGTGTGCATGTACAACTGCGTAAGCATGTGTATTTGTTATATAATTATATTCTGTGTTTTTACATAATTTTACATTAATTTTACTATTGTTACTACTGTTACTACTGTTACTATTATTATTATTATAATCATTATTTTTATTATTATTATTATTATTATTATTATTATTATTATATATATGTGGTGTGAGTATATGACCCCTTAATGTAACTTTTACTTTCTCAACTCGGTCAGCAACAAATGAAAGTATAGTTATCACCAGATCAGAAACAACAAACAACAACTATTGTCGACTCTACAAACATCAAAGTAAAAACAGCATGTTTATGTTAAGGAATTTTTAACCAAATGTATTCGTGATCTGAATTGATTCGTGCATGTATTGTTGTTGCTTTATGTTGTGAGAAAACGACAGCTGGTGGGTACTGTGACTTACAGTTACATGTTGCGAATCATGAAAAATACATAAAGTGCATAGGCGGTATTTCATTTTGTCACAGAGCTAAGTGTTCCTGCAACCAAAGAGCCACAAGAGAGCAAAAGTGGTGATACATGTATTAAACGGAATTCGAGTTCGGAGCAAGATCAGCTAAAAGAAACAACGTGCGAATGGGCTCTATTATGTTTAATATGACTTTGCAGGTGTTCTTTTTGCATTATTTTAGTAACTGGTAGATACAATGTACAGCATCTACAATTGAAACAGTACACTTTTACCATTTAACACCGTTGTCATGTTTAAAACGTTTGTCAAGTTTTTAAAAAAGCTGATGACGTGTCTAATTTTCATTTCGTTTTTAACAGAACGGCATTGTTACAATTTAATTTGTCAGATACAAGTGAAATAAAATAGGTTCGTAAAATGTCAGGTTATTAACCGTCCAATAGATTTATATATAGTTAAGTGATGTATAACTGTCCTTCAAGTTTTGAACCCAAATGAAACGTTCCGGGTTTTTAAAAATTACTTGGTCAATGAGGAAAAGCTCAGGCCAAATTGGTACTTTAAAATAATCATGTATTTTTTTCACAATTCAAAGACTACGCACAACCGACGATTAACATACCAACAACAAAATAAAGTTTATTTATTATATTTACAGCTACGAAACACAACATTTAACGACAGCCGCCTTTGTCAATGCAATCATAACAACATATATACAATGATCTTACACTTAACACTTACACTAAACAAACATTACCTTAAATTAAAATCAAGTGCTATCATGTCCAAGACTGTGCATTTTAAATGTATTTAGTGTTGTTATTAAATTGTCCGTGATATTATCTGATAATCTATATACCGTTTCGCCCATTACCATTTCATATCGGAATGGACATGGACAACCTTAATGCTAAAAAAATTATTTGTATGTTTCGCGCAACGGCCGGTAAAATGTAACGTACGGTCGGAAGTGTTTTTTTTTCAACTTTGTTTAAAGACACATTTTGTTAAATTAAGCAACAAAGTTGAAACTTATTTAAAATCCGCCGAATAAGGATTTTACGGAAATAATCGTTGCTAACAACTTTAGGGTCAGGGGATTTTCGCTAGGTAGGGTCGGGTTGCCCGAAACTCAGAAATATTTTTTAGGCCTTGCTATGAAGTTTAAATCCACCAAATCCGCTTTGAATAATATTGTTTCTACATTTTTCATAATTTTAATATGCAAATGTAGGTAGAAACAACATTTTGTTGTGTTTATTTCGGATATGTTTTTTAATGTTTTAAAGTAAAATGTGAATGCTCGGTTTTATACATTAAAATGCACCACCTCACAATATATATATGGTTTCCCATACATGGAGACTGCTGATATACCCGTTACAATGTATACATGGTTTACCTTTTTGTTTTAAATATAAACAGCTGAATTGTAATACACAAGGTTGACGCTATTGGTTATTGTTTTAAAATACTATGTAGCCGATAGTATTACACAAATGAAGAATACTGTGTTGCTAAAAAACATTTTGGCACCTAGATTTGGAGACACCGGCATTTTGTTTCAGTTTATTTTTATAATGTAATAATGTATCAAAACAACATATAATGACTGTCTGGTTCATTTATTAAGATAACATGTAAGCTTGCTCATTCGCCAGTGAGATATGAATTTCTATTAATATACCAACACATACTAATAGATTAAGTGTTATATAAGGATTGTGTATAATTAGTAACATAACTAACTTAATGTGATCTGTTTACACATATGCTATGAATTCAATTGGAATGTTGCAGAATCAATTTAAGGCAGATTTTTTACAAAGTTTATTTAGATACACAGATATTTAATAGGGCTCTGGTATTACACTTATGAGCAAGTTTGACCAAATTGCGAATGTGTACATTTATCAATGGTATCTAGGTTTAACTGTTAATTTCATTTTCGCGCATGATTTGCTAAATCAATACTATGTGTTTCTTCATATTATACTGTTTGTAACACATAATGCTGTAACAATGGAAATACATATCAAAATATTATAAGCAGAATGCCTACTAATTAGAGTGCCACACTCTCTTACTCTACGGTTCAATTTGTTTGTTAGTGTGGCGTCTACAGAATATTGGCGAATTCATTTGGACACGGCAATATTGTATAAAAGACGGTAATGAAATATTGTATAAAAGACGGTATAACACAGTTTACATTATTTTCGAAATTGTGTGTACTCGATTTATTTTTAATGCCAAATATTAAATATATCTCAATAATTTGCGACATACAAATATAATATATGTTCGATAAAATCCTATACATGTAGTATCACTATTATGAAATGTAAAAGCAATACACTCCGTTATAAATTAGCCCTTGGGGGAAATTTTATTATTAATTTGTTCATATATATTGTTGTTGGATTATTATCCTATACACAAGTGAATACTTAGATGCAGTTTGATCAGTGAGTAACAAAACATATCCCCAGTTGTGATATGTTGTGTTCAAAACTGGTGGTATAATGGTTTAGTTTGTTTAAATATCTAGGCCTAATACACGAAACTTGTATTTATTCCATTATGGGGTTAAGAGACGGTGTAAAATAATTTTAACAAGTGTTGTAACTACATTGTGACATATGCCCCCAAATCATCTTTTGTCAAACATGAAGGATAATGGGGATTGTTTCCCATGGTGGAACTTTGACAGTAAAGAAGTATTATAAGTTTCAATTAAATACCTGTGAGTGTATGCAAGATATTCGACTTTATTGAAAACTTTAACCAACATTTCTAAGTTACAAAATCTGTCAAAACACTAAACCGGGTGTTGCTTTCTTTAATGAAGAAATTCATAGTAAAGAAGCATTTAAAGTATCTAGTAAATACTCTCGATAATATTTAAAATCGTGTACTTCATGAAAAAAATACCCATAAATGTTAGTAAACAAGGTGAATACATTTTTCACAAATAATGAGAGCTACTTACCCTGTTTGAGACTTTGATAGTAAAGAGTGTTTTAAGTTTCAAGTAAACACATTTGAAAGATAGATCTAATGAACTTTATAAAAAAATCTTTAACCAAGATCGGCTGGAGGGACGGACTGTTAGTCGAAAGTATTTTCCAGCCGAGGTATGGGGTTCTTTACTTTTATTGTTATAGTACTTGAGCTCCTTTAATTCAACAGTTTTAATGTTTCCATGTCAATGCAAACTCTATCGCGAATAAACAACGTGCTTAACCTAAAATAATCGATCATAATTCCAGTTACATTACTATTTTGGAGGCCTTAGATGTCAAAATCTACTCAGGCAAACAACGAACAAAATACAACGAAATGCGAGTGTGTTTTTTGGCGCCAAAACCAGCCGATTTCCGATTTGAAATCGTTAGTTGTCGGGAGCAAGCCGATCGATTTGCCGGGCGGTGCTTTACATGTATGTAACGTCACCGAAGGAACACTCAAAATGACGTCGGTAAGTACGCATTGTGTTTTTGACATATAAAAATTACGCTGTAACCATCGTTTTTTTATACTGTCGTAGCTGTTATGTATTGCTTTTTGACATTTAAAATAGATCTACATATCGACAAACGATAACTCAATTGCAGATGATGTTATTTATGAGTTATCATTTATTATGCATTTCCTTTTGGCCTCGATGTCACATATTCATAAACAATGTACATTATTATTATTATTATTTAGTCATCTTACAAAATTACTTAGCTCCTGATTTAATGACAATATATGTAGATGAACAAACTAAATATATTCTTAATTAGATACCCACATTCATGGTTTATTCACGGATGCTGTCGTATACCGTATAAGTGTCAGATTTGGCTAAAAAATTGAGGAATGCACATATTAAAAGCGCTTATCGTGTAACTGTTTCTTTTTGCTTTTATTTTTGTAACTTAATTGGATTTCTAAATTCATATGTGCTGCTGTTGCTGCTGTTGCTGCTGATGATGACGATGATGGTTGTGATGATGATGATGATGATTATTATTATTATTATGATGATGAAGAAGAAGATGATGATGATGATCATGATGATCAACATCATGATTTTGATCGTGATGATGATTATGATGAGGGGCCAAACAAATGTCCTTCTTATCAGTATTCGGCAATAAAACGGACCTAGATAACCTTTTTATCAGTAATCTGTAATAATCCAGCGCAGTTGCCGTAGTCAATACCACTTATGGTCATAAACGATCTTTGCTAAACATTAAAATCGGTCGTTATACGTAGAAAGACAACATTTAATTGAAATGGCAATATTTTTCACAGTAACGTTATTATTCGTTAAATAACAATAATAATTTAGTATAAAACGATGACTGGTTTGCAGTAAATTTTCGAGCATGAATATAAACAAAATATTAATTAGTTATCGTGTTAGTATACATATCTTTAGAAAACGTCCTTGTATGTATCAAACATCATGGAGTGTATAGCTTCTGTAGATAAGTGACTGGTCGTTTATAATAAATATTAAACCTTAGAAAGTTTATTCTGTCCGAATTGACCGGTAGATACGTGTCAATCAAGGATCGATTTGACCAATGTTGGGTTTATATTTTTGTGGTACATAATAGCACGTGTTTGCTGAATCCAATCAATTTACTTAAAGTCCTTAAAATCTAGAAAGGAGGAGAGATCTATGTTCGTCTAATAAATTGTTCAAATTGCGTCACCCAAGCAATATTATTATTGCGCACATGAATGAACGTATTTAATTGTCTATAAAAACGATTAACTTATATATCTTAGAAATACTGACATTTTCATTTAAAATAATTGCTGTTACACATTATTAATGCATATACTAATACATCATGAATAAAAACATGATGAATATGATAAATATGAATATGATGATAGTAATAAGTATGATGAATATGATGATAATGATGAACATAAATATGACGATGATGATGATTATGATGATGGTGATGATGATGATCGTGGTGGTGGTGGTGATGATGATGAGGAGGAGGAGGCGGAGGGTCATGGTGGTGGTTTTGGTGGTGGTAGTGTGATGTTGGTGATGATGATGAAGAAACCGATACCAATTTGGGTCATAAACTTTAGAACATCAAAAATAAAATATTTGTTAATACTGTGCAGTCAATTTTCTGGAATAAATAGAAGTAGTAGTAGTAGTAGTATTAGTAGTAGAAGTAGTAGTAATAGTAGTAGTAGTAGTAGTTGTAGTAGTTGAAGTTGTAGTTGTGGTAGTAGTAGTCGTTGTTGTTGTTGTAGTAATTGTAGTAGTAGTAGTAGAAGCAGTAGTAGGAGTAGCAATAGTACCAGCGCAGTAGCAGCCGCTGCCGCCGCCGTCTTCGTCGTCGTCATACTGGTAGCAGTACCCTTAGTAGTAGTAGTGGTAGTAGTAGTAGTAGTAGTAGTGGTAGCAGTAGTAGTAGTAAGAGTAGTAGTAGTAGTAGTTGTTGTTGTTGTTGTTGGTGGTGTTGTTGATGTTGTAGACTTTGTACGGAAAGCAAAGACGCGTTGTCTATAAAATGAACTTAATAAATATTCTATATATCATGAGATTTCAGTTTTATATTTAGCAGCGCTCATAATGTAACTTTTGGATGTATTTAATTTTATTTGTTTGATTTATTTGGAATTTTGAAATTCATCTGATGATGAAAAATAGCATAAATGAAGATGGTCATGTTGATGCTGTTGTTGTTGACAATGATGATGATGATGATGATGATGATGATGATTATTTTGAAGATGTGTTTCGGTTTGATCATATTGACATGATTTGATGAAAGAAATTACAAAATCTCATTGTTTGAGTAAAATCGTTGGCATTTTACCCACTTCATTCTGGATACACTTTTGTATGACAGCATTTTTTTCTTTATGGATATTGTTTTTATTAAAATATATGGCTGATATTGTACATTAGGTACTATTAAGTAATACTTTTCTGAAAGAGAATTAAATCCCTTTAATAAAGATATTGTTTTAGTAACATGTTAAAATAAATGATTTATTAACAATACATGTGTTTTACCAAAAAAATAAATAAATTACAATGATCTGAAGCAGGTTTCTTTGCTCAACCTATTTTATTATCTTCCAAAAAGAAAGCAAACTGCTTATCATTTCAATCACAGAATAAGGAGCACCCTATTGTCTAAGCAGCTATCGATCTATAGCCCCTGGGCATCTGTTTTAGTACATTTATGCCCCCACATGAGAGGGAACGGAAAGCAAGTCTGCTGGTTGTAAAATCGCGGCTGTAACAATGCGTTACCTCAATGTTTGTTTTATTTATTATGCCACCTTATATGATAATATTTGTAGACATGAGTTAGAAAATAAATGCAGATGTATAGCTCCGAAACAAGGTTACGTAATGAAAATTCAAAGTTTTGTAGTAGTAGTAGTAGACTTTGTACAGAAAGCAAAGACGCGATGTCTATAAAAATGAACGTAAGAAATATTCTTTATATAATGAGATTTGAGTTTTATATTAAGATGCGCTCATAATGTAACTTTTGGGTGTATTTACTTTTATTTTTGTGGTTTAATTGGATGTTTAAATTCATTTGAAAATAAAAATAGCATATATAAAGATGGTCACGTTGATGCTGTTGTTGTTGACTGTGATGATGATGATGATGATGATGATGATGGTGATGATGATGATGATGATTGTGAAGATGTGTTTGGTTTGATCGTTTTGACATGATTTGATGAAAGAAATTACAAAATCATTGAGTAAAATCGTTGGCATTTTACCCACTTCATTCTGGATACACTTGTGTTTGACAGCATTTGTCTCTGTATGGATATTGTTTTTGTTAAAATATATGGCTGATATTGTATATTAGATACTATAACGTTATACTTTTCTGAAATAGAATTAAATTCCCTTTATTCAAGATACTGTTTTAGTCACATGTTATTGTACATGAGTTATTAACAATTAATTGTGTTTGACAAAAGAAAATTAAATTACAATGATCTGAAAAATAGTTTCTTTGCTCAACCTATTTTGTTATCTTCCAAAAAGATAACAAACTGCTTTTCATTCCAATCACATATTAAGGAGCACACTACTGTCCAAGCAGCTATCGATCGATAGCCCCTGTGCATCTGTTTTTGCACATTTATGACCCCACATGGGAGGGAACACAAAGCAAGTGTGCTAGTTGTAAAAAATCTCGGCTGTTGCAATGCGTTACCACAATTTATTTATTTTATTTATTATGCCACTTCATATGATAATATGTGTTGAAATGAGTTGGAAAATAATATGTGTTGTACCAATAAATGAAGTTTTATAGCCCACAAACAAGGTTACGGAATGCAAATTCAAAGTTTCGCTGCCTTTATTTATATTTGTCACACAAATCACACACATTAAATATTGTATTCTTATTTACCATACTTTTGCAGCACTTAACGCGTAATTCAATTTTCTTTAACTCACACATTGACATGGCCAAGCTATCTATATCAGATTTGCATGAAAATAAATAATAATAGTTGCGCATTGCAGAAAATAATTTCTTTAGAAAATGAATTATCAATGTGTTTTGTTTGAAATTGTCTTTATTTTGAATTTCCTTGTCAAAATAAATGCCCATTTATTCGATGCGATAAAGAAACTTTTAAAATAAACATATGGTAAATCATACAAATACTGATAATTAAGTTTAAACTAGTACATAGATTTTTGTAGTGTTTTTAAATAATAAGTATGATGGTGAAGAATAACACGCTGTTGCATGATTGTGGAGTTTATGATTGTAACTAAGATCTAATTTCCTTCACATTTTTTCACTTCATTGTTTATGAAGATATTAAAATTAATTTCAAAACTTGTTAGACAAATCAATAACATATTCTGAAATTCTATTTTTCTTACAGGGTGCACATACATTTCTTATTAGTAATCGGCAATAAAATCAACACGGTTTCCACAGTAACCGATAGCCCTTAGGGTCATAAACCTCTTAAGGTGGTAGTAGTAGTAGCAGTAGTAGTAGTAGTAGTAGTAGTAGTAGTAGTAGTAGTAGTAGTAGTAGTAGTAGTAGTAGAAGTAGTAGTAGTAGTAGTAGTAGTCGTAGTAGTAGTAGTAGTAGTAGTAGTGGTAGTAGTAGTAGTACTAGTAGTAGTAGTAGTAGTAGTAGTAGTACTAGTAGTAGTAGTAGTAGTAGTAGTAGTAGTAGTAGTAGTAGTAGTAGTATAGTTCTGAAGATGATGATTAAAACTCATGAAAAATTGCTCTTGCAAGGTTTAGGACGTAATCAAAACACGTAGATGCACGAACAATTTCGTGACCAAACGAATTTGTCACTCATGTCACACGAATCAAATAGAAACAGGATAACGGTTTTTACTAGTTAGTCGAATGTATAGTATATGGAGTCGCTATTACAATCCACATTCAGTTCTACTTTGCATAATCTCTCGCCGAGAAGTTAAGAATCAATATTTAATTTACATTTGTACATGTACATGTTTACACTTGTACAAATTTAGAGATGTTATTTACATTTTTCAGTATAATTATCTGAGTTTTATACATATGTTATAACATTATTATATGTGTGTAATGTTCAACACTTTCGAATTACAATGCTTGGTAACTGTGTATAATCTCTGCGTCAATATTATTGATATGCTATAATATTGATGTTCTATAACATTGTATAATGTTTGAGCAATACATTTTTAAATTGGACTTAGCAGTGCATGCAGCAGCTTATTTGTAGATATTTGAAAAAATATGTTATGACGATAAAACATAAAATATATAAATAATATTATTGAAACAAATAATAAAACAGTCATCATGGTACCTAGGGGCGGGTCTCAATTCAATACGGGTAGCTACCGTTAGCCAATCAACACACGAGCGGTCTGCTCTTATACCTTTCATACTTTTCATTGGACAAACTCGCTTGAGCCATTGACCAATGGAATAGTTTTGTTCAGGGTGGGGCCGGTGCGGACAACAGGACCAATCAAATGATCCCAGGGCGGGCCCGGGGTGATAAACACGTGACGATTATGAGCCAATTAACGAGGTGTTAATAAAGCCACTAATCGGAGTGAGTCATTTATCGCAGTAGCTAATTTTAAAATGCTCAGCATACTGAATAGTAAAATAATTAAGAGCTCTGACCTCACGAGGTGCGGATAGTCAGATTTTGTTACATTTGTAGATATGTAGTTTTCGGCATCCGGGAATGAAGCAGCCGGGGGGGGGGGGGGGTCGGAGCGATTCGGGTCTGCCACAGCAACCTCCTTGAGAGACCGGCCTCCTCCTCTAATGTACATACCGGAGGCCTTGTTTTGTATGGTATCTACCATTTTAGGGCCGTTAGGCGTAGCACATTGATCGATTTGGGCCCCATAATCTTTCTTTGGACGAATAAGGGACATGCAGAGGAGAAGGAAGCTATAGGACCCGAAACCTGTGCCTCTCAACATCCTCATAAAATTTAAGTCCCTTTCGCACCTTTCTGCCAACTATTTGAAGTGGTGAATACATGCTAACCGTTTATTTAGGTTCATACCCAGACATTTCACAACTTTTTCAAAAATAATTTTGGTGCCGCCTAATGTTAAGTCCAAAGAGTGCTGTTTGTCGTAGCAAAACAGGATTTCTACTGTTTTTAGTGGGTGACATCTTGAATCACCAGTCAATGGCCCATTTCCATATGGAATCCAACCCTGCTTTTTTTGCAGGGTTGACAGCTTGGACACTATTAACCAATTGCCGGAGTCATCGTCAAATTGGGAGATTACCAGGCCTGATGATTTAACGGTTTCATGCAGGTCATTTACGATGATGGAGAACAGCAGGGGCGAGATGACAGACCCATGCGGGGTGCCTCTTTCAGAGTTTGCTTCATCTGAACTCGCACCATCGACGCTGACCTTAATTGTACGACCCTCAAAGAAAGCCCTTATATAGTGGAAGCAGTGTCCGGTGTTACCGTAATCAACCAGCTGTGTAAAGATGCCGAAGTTCCGAGTTAAGTTAAGCTGTGTAAAGATGCCGAAGGCAGCTTGAAGATCCAACAAGATTGCAAGTACTGACTGCCCTCGATTTTTAGCCAAAATAATGTCATGTTGTAGTCTAGCTAGCTGGTCTAATGTAGAACGCCCTTTCCAAAAGCCAGACTGGAAGGGGTTTAAAATATGTTTTGTTTCCAATAAGTGCTCAAGTCTAGTTTTGATCATAATTTCTAATAATTTACAAGCGTGAGAAGTGAGACTTATTGGCCTCTAATATTTTGGATCAGATTTATCTTTTCCAGGTTTTGATTCTGGCATCACTGTAGCCTGCTTCCACTCGGGTGGTATTAAACCCGTCGTGAACACCCTGTTGCATAATTTTAGCCAGACATATAAACTATGGTCTGATATGTTCTTAAACATCAGATAAGATAATTGATCAGGTCCCGTGGCAGAGTCTTTCCTGCTACCAATGGCTGCTTTTAGTTCTGAAATTGAAAAAAGGTTGATTTAAAGCTATTATCCCCAGGCTCAGTTAAAATGTGTTTATTGTGTGATTAAAACAGTGTTTGATGGTCCAAAGTTTCAGAAAGCAGGTTTGAATCACTAGATACAGATTTGAAGTGTTTGACCAAAAAATAAGCCTTGCCTCTTGGGGTACAGGCAATTTCGCCTTTAAATTTAAGTAGAGACACTGGACAGTATGGAATTCCTTTAATTAGGTGAATTGTGTGCCAAAACTGCGTAGTAGTAGAGTGTTTAGTATCAATGGATTCACATAATTATTTCCAATTTGGTTGTTTTTGCTTCCAAATTACCCGCTTCGCAGTGTTTTCGAGAGTCCTATAGGTTTCAAGATTATGGGCCGCGGGTTGTTGTTTTTTAAGTTTTAGAGCTTTTTTCCTGTCCCGTACAGCCTTGGCGCATTCATCGCTCCACCACGGTACTGTCTATGACGTTTATTCCGGCCGGAAGAGACCGGTATGCTGCATTTAGCTATTGACAGCAGTTTATTTGTCAGATTTGGCAATATTGAGAGGGTCATGAGTGTGAATGTCTGCCTGGGATAGATCTGCACAGACGTCCCTAAACTGATCCCAGTTTACCTTATTAAATATAAATTTAGGTTCCCCTGAACCCTGGGTATAGTTCCCTGCGTAATATAGTTACACAGTGTGACTATTTGAGGGAAGTGGTCAGATCCTAGGCTATCGGGTAACGGTTCCTAGGCAGAAGTGCTAGAAATCTCAGGGCTGGGTACGGTGAGTCATAACGCCTGTGTAGTCAAGCCTGGTTGGCGAAACGTCGTTGAGCAAAATGAGGTATTTTTCTTCCAATCAGGCTGTGGCTGCTCCACCTCCCGCATCAGATTTAGGGGAACCCAAAGCGGGGTGATGTGCATTAAAGTCCCCCGTATAGATGGCATTATGGGGTTTTTTAATGGTCCGTAATTGTGTGCTGATTTTATTTAAAGACTCAAGACCACATCCTCTTGCGTATATGTTAACCAGTATAAGAGGTCGGTTCTTATTAATAATAACCTTAATGGCCAGTACTTCGATAGCAGCACTGCAATCAGATTTTAAAGTGTCATTCACACTCAATACCTCATAGATGATGTTATTTTAAATGGAAAAAGCTACCCTACCTGCAGAGTTATTGTTCAAGTTGCAGTGGTTTTTATATTCAATGTTAAAGCCAGGTATAGTTTTACATTCACTGCCTTTAAACTTTTTTTCTTGTAAAATTAAAACTTGTACGGATGGATTTATGTCTAAAAATGTTTAACTTCAGTATGTTTAACCGAATATAAACCTAGATTTACGTCCCGATCGGGCTGATTTCAGTTTAGCAGGTGATCTGCATTGACGTGGCGAGGGAATGGGGGGTTTTGTGGCGGAACGCGCCACCTCCTTGGGTGACCCAGAAGGTTCTCCGTTGCAGCGGGCTTTGGATCGGCACCGATATCGACATGGCTATAATTTATTAAGAGGGGCCTATACTGTATCATGCTTAGAAGTTGAAATAAAGGTTTTGCTCGGAAGTTGGGCACTCTCTTTCGTGGTAGCTATTGGCAGTGCATGTAATTGCGACTCCGCTTCAGACCAGTTTACCCCGTAGACATTGCAATAAAAGACTACCTGGACAGCTTTATATAGGCGGGGCATCATTGGTAAGAGGCAGAATGTTGATGGCTACGATTCGGACAGTGGCGAGTTCTACCGGTGCAATTTCTGGGCGAACAAAAGACACCGGCACACCATACACAAATTTCTGGTTTTGAACATTGAGCACTGCCAGCATTATAACCAACAATCTGGCAATTGAAGCACCGAGTAGGGGGGACAGGGATGGGACGTACGTTCAGAGTTATGGTTGTATCCCTAATCATTTCTCTGGAGAGCAGGATGGTAGAGGTTGCAAATGTCACTTTAACTAGTCTAGGAAACCCAGGCGGTGGCGGTTTGCTTGGCGTGATTGTTTATAATGAAATGATATCACCATGTTGGGGGGGGGGGGTGTTCCACCACTAGTGACTTGCGAAGCTCCTCCAGGTCCCGGCTTTCTGGAATGACGGCAAGCAAACCATACGCCGTTCTCAGTGACTGTCGCAGTACTTCGCGAACAATTACACCACCTTTAGTAATCACTTTCATGCGCAGTACTGCGGTCAGGGCTTCAGCAGATTTAAGTTGTAAGGGAACCCCACCGGATGCTAAGGGAATTGTCCTTTCGACAAGACCTGGCAAGGCTTTGGCAATATTTCACGCCAATAGAAAGATAGTAAAAACAACGGTCAGTTTCTTGACCTGGTCAAATGACCGGAGGAGACACTTATAAGGCATGATATTGTTTGTAAGGTGGTGAGAATCTTGCCTACTAAGTGCCTCCCCTAGTAATGGTGACAGAAGTATTAAATACGTATAGGAGTTTGAATAAGCAAGCAAGAACAGTGTGTAGCTAATCTGGTAGGCAACAATGGCATTCCGTATAGTAACGTGTAATGTAGCAATGAAACAACGTGGAGTAGAACAGTGAAATGTCGCATACATAGCTGAGATATAGTTTATAATGATATACTATGCACAAATATTATTTAAATTATAGCATCAAGAAATCAGTCTAATTGTAGTTATCACATAATAAAAAGAGCACCGCACCTGTAAACAACCCAACGTATTATAGTAATGGTCAATGATGACTAGGAAAAGCCGTTTGGTAGTTAATTTTAATAAAAATAATGCCAAATATTGTTAATTGTGATTAAAAAACCAACCAGTGAACGAAATAATAATTACAGTAAATGTACAACTGGTCCTCTCAATGAGGAAAAATAGCTAATGTTGATGCCGACCAAGAAAAAGAGGAATATACTGGTCAACGAGGGAGGCGGAGATACTGTAGCATCGATTTACACCGAATGTAATGTTCATAGATCTGTATCACTGGTATATAATGTATTTTCTTTGTATGTTTCTTTGTTTACAAATGGTTGCGGTATTCAAGATGGCGGCCGGAAGTGATGTGGTCGTTGATTAAATCATGACCAATCTTTAAATATATCACAGTTCGACAAATTATCTGCATCATACTTTTGGACATTAGCCTAACTGTCACATCAGTATTATAATTGCAATTGAGTAATACTGTATGCATGAGAAAAGACACAATTATTAACTTGAGCAGGTGAGAAAAATTAGATTAAAGGAAGCCGATAAAGAAGCATTAATGCAATATGATTTCAACTAACATTTAACCCTTAGTATATACAAATCTATGAAATATCTATATTTGCTCCAAACATAACATAAAGTATAATGTACAATAGTGCAAAAAAATAAAATAAAATAAAATAAAATAAAATAAAATAAATGAATAAATCATATGTTAATAAATAAATAAATAAATAACTAAATACATAAATATATTTTGATTGCTGCCATTTGAGTGGTTTATAGCGCCCCATTATCGTCGCTTTTTATAAGGTAACTCCGCCTTTGAACGACTGCGCATGCGTGGCGATTAATCGCTGAAGATAGCGTTTGCGCTGAAAAGTGGTGAATTACGTAAGTCAGCGGTTGAAAACGGATGAAAAACGCTGAAAACCGTTTAAACGGGTGAAAACTGTTTAAAACGTATTTTATTTGCGATTCTTTACTGATTACTTGCGGAACAATATCGGTGACCCTACTGTAACTCAGTATATGCACGCATTAAATTCAGACTCAGACCATACATACATCCAACTCAGACCATACACGCATCCAACTCAGACCATACACGCATCCAACTCAGACCATACACGCATCCAACTCAGACCATACACGCGTCCATCTCAGCCCATACACGCATCCAACTCAGACATCAATTTCAGATCAAGCACATCCATCTCAGCCCAAACACGCAACCAGCTCAGACCATACACGCATAAACCTCAGACTATACACGCGTCCAAATCAGTCCATACACGCATCCAACTCAGACCATACACGCATCCAACTCAGTTCATACACGAACCCAACTCAGACTATACATGCGTCAAACTCAGTTCCTAGGCACATCCATCTCAGGCACGCGTCCAATCCAGATGATATAATTCGAACCCTACGCACATCCATCTTAGACACACATCAAATCCAGATCATACACCTATCCAGCGACCAGAGCCTCTGGACGTCACATGTTTCAGAATCGAGGACAATTATGCACATACAAGCAAATAACTAATCTTGTTATACCGATGGTAACTGTGGAAATACACACCTAATAATTAAATACTAATTACATTGATTCTAAACGTATAATGGATTACTAGTATCTTTGATATCATCCATATCACTTAGAACTATATATCGCGTTAGCGTATATTTAATTTAATTTTAGAAATGTGTTTGCATAGTGCATTCAAACTTCGACACACGTACAGTTAGCTGTGGGCAGATATAACGTAATTGTAAACACGGAAAAGTCAGTTTAATAAAAACCTTGTTGAGTTCGAAAAAAACTTAAACAGTGGATGTGGTATACATCCATAAATATACAGTATAGCAATGTGTTACAATGATGTTATAACCAATATATTTAATTGAATGGGTTACACATATGGTTTATGGACATAAATGAGAGACAGAAGGGTTTGTTAAGAATATTCGTGCCATGCACATTTCAGGCAGGCTAAGGTTCGCTTTTAGTGTGTGCACTTTTTTTGTCTAAGGTCCATGTTTTGTTCACTAAATATGACGTACACCGAATATTCCCTGCCCGTATGTATACGTCTTAGCATGCATTCGTTTCTACATTTTGATACTACTTCTCTATAAACCATGCTTTCCTTCGATGGTCACGTCTATATATCGCTGTGATTAATACCACAACTCGGTTAGTATTGAATGTTTTTTACGCACGGCCTCAGAAAGTGAAACATTCTCTTTGCCAGAGCCTCGCAAAATAAATGTGGTTATTTAAAACAATAGTAGGTGGTTTTGTTCAGCTAAATTATCAATCGGCGTTACAAAAACTGATACAGCTTAACATGAACGCTCAATGACAGTTTAGCAAGCCCGTCCTTTAATATCAAACATGTATGTTCAAGTATAGTAAGTAAACTGATATCATAAATGATGGCACCGGATAGTTTCTTATATATCGAAGTAAACGCTTCTTGAACGCCGATGAACAAGCTCAGAATTTTATTAGTCTACCTATATCAAACTTGCATGGCTTTTTGTGAATATCGACACATGGTCATGGTCATCAAAACTAACACGTTAAAATTACGTTAAGAATTCTAACTAAAAATACATCTTCTGAACGTCATAGTCAGACGACGCGGTGGATGGTCCAATCACACCACTTTCACTATTAAATTGCAATGTTTACCATTCACTTGGATGCACTGCTTTACCTACACAGGCATTCAAGGATAAAATCGCTAATGGTCCAGGCGAGTTTTAATACTATATCTTACTTGTTTTTGAAACAAATGTCAATGTGCCTTTTAAGTCAATGGTACCACAGTTGTAGCATAATGGTCATGTAGCAAACTTCCGTGCTAACTGCGTTAGAAAATAATGATCATTCTCTGGAGGTGTCTTAAACTAATGAACAACATATCTTATGCAAGGTTTCCACTATCGTGCGATCCGTCACGAGCGCCAGGATTGGTCACTCGTAGCTAATCGTGATATTTCCCTGAGATGTTAGACTTGGATACGATGTGATGCGAGTCCACACGTTTTGCCAATTAAAGGTGTCACGATCTGCCACGGTCTAATCTTCATTTTAGAAACGATCGAGTCCACGATAGAGTCTCGATCGGACACGATTATCACGATCGGGTTCCCCGAATTAGGGCGTTCTAGTACGTACAGATAAGTTCAGATAAGATTATCACGAAAAACGTTACGATAGGATACGATTTTGGTCGCGATGTCTTTCACAATCATGATCGATGAAGATCACGATTTGAGCTACGACTGGACCCGAATGACATTAATACAGACAAATTGCCTATTGACTTCATTGTTCCTTGAGATCTCAACACATCTTAACAGAGCGTGGTGTTTTTTCTTGTCTACGATCGATCAAAATCACGACGATTTGGATGCACGATTATATACGATCTGTCGAGCTTTGTTACGATATAAAAAAGATCTGATATGATGATCCAGATGGACAATTGATCGCAGTTGATCGTGTTAATCATAGATGCTTTTTGAACCGTTTGAAAATGTTCTACGACTAACACGATTGCCACGACTGACAAGATATTATAGGATCACAACGATTGGTCCACGATTAAGACCACAATTTCAATCGTGACGCGAATCGTGATAGTGAGAACCTAGCATAATTGCATGACATATATTGCATTTGAGGAAACAAAACCACAAAAAGCCTCCGTTTGGGTTATGATTGTATGTTTATTCTTTAATTAAATATCAATGGTAACGTATTGATACACACTTGACACGTAACAGCACCGTGCTTATAGTACGGAATACACTGATGCTTGTTATAGTGTGGTATCTGAAGAAACACGTTTGATGGTTAGAATGAAGTTTATTATTTAGTAATGCATTTTGTATTTTGAATACATTCTTAGCTCTTTTTTTTCCAAGTATGTCATGTAATGCATTGACGTGTTAGTAGCAATTATGTTATGAATTATTAACATGAAACACTTATGAAAATAGTCTACATTTTCACCACCGAATGCTTGCACGCGTCATTATTACCAGGTGATACTTGGCAAGAATGTAAGACTTACAAACTATATGCAAACCAAATAAAACGTAAAGTTAAAATACTTAATATAAGTACGTTGTACTCACACAAGATAATTATATGAAATTATGCTGTTTATATTTTTTTAAACAATATGTTTTGTTCGTTTATGCAACTGATACATTTTTGTGAAGATGATACAACTAATACATGTCGTATTGTGGCAATTTGACATGAGTTCGTTATTCCTTTTCACGAAATTCCTTCATATTTAGGATCGGTTTAATATATTGCGCTGATTACATTCATGATACCGATGCTCTGAAAAATCAACTAAATACTAATAATTATTAGTATGTCTTTAACCTGTGCAATCGAGAATATGTCGCTATTCTCGTTTGTATTGTATTTGAACGTGCCTTTGAATGTTGATTTGTTGCTCTGGTTACCGTAAAAAAAAATCGTGCTAAATATATAACCCTAGGAATGCGTATCTGCCACGGATGCATGTGAAGTTTCAGATCAGTTATATTCCACAACACATTATCCTTTTAATCAATGTATGTACTTCCCAGTGTACTAGTATCTTGTTGATGTCATAGATGACTCGCGTCGACATAAATCATTAAACTTGCAAATTGTTTAGACAGTATTTGCTATGAGATTTGAGCATGTCTAGATTGCTAAGATTATTAGCACTCCTCTCGTTCGTTGTTGAATTTATGTTATACGTTATACAATTCAAAAAAAGACCGAATACTTAAAACCAGGACACTGCTTACGTGCGGAAGTTTAAATACCTACTGTTCTCTTAACAGTATAATAAAAAATAAACATCTGATTTAATACTCGATATTAAATAAATAGTGTAATATATACAGATTGGAAATAAAATAGTAAGGCGATTATGTTCTAAATTACATTAATGTGGATGTGAATATTGTCACGAGTTAGTTGAAAGTTTCCAAAAGGACAAGCAGTTACTGCATTTGTTTTATTTTGTTAAATGTATACACATGTACATGTATCGGTGTCCGTGCAATACCGCGCGCATATGATACACTAATAAACGTTCGTAAAATGAAAATGAAAGTCGCACTCTTTTACATGATTTTTCTTCAGCAAATTCCCACTAGGTTGTTTTGTTAATAAAATCGTTATTAACCGATACGTTTTATTAAAATGCATGTTATGTAATTATATGTAATTATTGAATGACCAACACATCCGAAAGTGATAATTTTAAGGCACAAGTCAGTGTTTTAAACATAGTAAAATACTAACATTAGAAGCTAATTGACAGTGATATACATAACCACAAACAGATCAGTGCAGACGTATACATTAAACTTTGTCTTGCTTAAGGTAATTATGACAGAAGTCGTATTGCAGATAGGCACTATCTTTATTCATCCAGGTTAATAAGGCATACATGTATAGACAGATAACAATTTTGGTGATGAAATGTGTTTGCTTGATTTCCAGCTTCCTGTGTTTATCAAAATGCTGAAAAGGGAGATCGGAGCGTGCAGCTGGGTTTCCATTTCAACTGGACTGACACAGAAACAAGAAAAGTATTGTGCTACAAGGGACAATCATACGTTGGTGAATGCGTTTCTCTGTGTGCTTCTGTTTGCTCAATAATGCCTTCAGTTGTTGGTCTCAGCAGTATTAACTCAAATGCTGGCATTACTTCTGTATATGTTTATTTACTGAAAATCACGAACGAAACAGCTCAGGGGAATACAGCTGTTATAAAGAGAACGGTCTGATGATGTCAATACGTATTCAACTTGAAGGGATGTCTGAATACTTGCATGCATGTATGTATCATTTGGTGTATGCGTCTGGGATAATTGTGTGTTGCCGGTGTAAAATATTTCATGTGTGGGTGTTAACGTGTGCTTGCTCATGGTGCGTGTATAGAGTTTATATATCAACTGTTTTTCTTCCAAAAGCAGTTAATACTACCATTATCATTTGATAGCTAGAAAAACACCAACATAACACCAACATAACGAAATTACTACTAAACTATCGAATACGTAAACAAACGCATGCACCGACTTTTTCTTTCATATTTTAATAATTGTATTGTGCTATTTTCACTATGTTAATTGTCTCTTGTAAGATCGCACACACACGAACGCTTACCATAAGATAGGAAGCCAATGAATATAACAAATACGTGATACAATTGTATGGCTTTTGCATACCACAAGTTTCAACCACATAATGTACACGGAAACTAACATAAAGTAAAAAATCCTCATTATTTGAAATAGTACTTAATAATACCAATATCACAGTTACCGACTATGTGTATTATTTATTGGCATGCGTGTCTGCATATGACCTTTTTATTTGTATGTAATGGTATTTATAGTCAAGGCCGACTCACATGAAAATCAACGACCCATAATACATAATACGTGCATCTTGTATTATCAAACAAGAACCGTCACTGTGAGCAAAGTTGGCTGTTCCTGGGTAATGTAAGAATAGCCGCAGCATTATGAAGAGCCTAATCATGCTCTCGTTCAATCAATATCAAACGCAGAAATTGGTAGAGAATTAAAACGTTTGAATCACCTGGAGGCTGTTTATTAAGTGTTTAAGCAGAATTTTGTTCGTTACACACCTTATGATGCTGGTCAATAATTATGGGATGCTGTATTGAAATCTAACACAACTTCTTGACGTTATATCTGAGCCATGATTTGTAACGTTCGCACGGTCGGACAGACACACCTACAACATCGATAGTGGCAAACTAATAACGCATATGTTACAACACACATTAATTACAACGTTTAAGACGCTCAAAGCCTGAACGTCCCTGGTCAACATGCAGAGTTTCTTTACCCGTAAACTACTGCTTATAACACAGATTCCCTTATTACAGTTGAATAGTTACATAAAGCATTATCTTACACTAAGTTTGTTTCAGCTGTGGACTCAAAAATTAAGGATTGAATTTAATTTTGGTTGCGTTCATGCGTTTATGAATGCAATGGTCAAACTGGCAAATTATCCATGAAACGCTTTGCCAGTTTGAATATTGCGTTCAAAATCGCATGAATGTAACCAAAATTATTCCATAGCATTCCTTTATATTGTTTAAGTTTACATGCATTTTATTGCCATTCTAAGAGAAATATCACGCACAGCAGTTTTCTTATTGGAACAGCGAAGTACCGTCCCTTGTAACCGAACTACACGTCATAGAAGCCAAACTACGATTAATAAAATAGTTCCATACACACATGTCATTTTCTCCTTATTTTACTTTCAATTTGCTGCGACAAATGAAATTGAATGTAAATATTATACAATGGTGTGGATTTAAAGCATTTAAAAGCATTTAAGTCTCCATCTGTTGTGGAAATAATTGAACAGGATTATCCAGGATCTGTTAAACTCTCAGCCTAGGAATTGTGTGATTTTAAAGTGTTAGAACTCAACTGCGGTATAAAGTAGAAGTATTGATGATGTGGATTTACTGTAGTCCTACTAACAAAGCACCTCTTATTTTATGCTAAACTTTCCAAAGCATTAATAATGTTTGATGCTTGTTGGCTATACCGGCCGAAATAGCAGTTCTTCTTGATGTCACATGTATTTTTCATCTGTTTAAGTTACTCTTTTAGTTTTGTAGCGATATGATTTATGCAAGGAAAATAAATTGTATATGCGTCTGAGAAATCATACGTGTCGATGCAGACACACATTAAGGTACATGTAATAAATCACTACTCCTAATACTGGTCAAAGCCTGCGCTTATTATAAATTCTCATATAATGTAATAGCAATATATTTCTAGTCGGTACTAGTCTCCTTGGCTCAACGCGACTGATGAAAATCCAATTGAAAGAAAGAGGAAACACAAACAGCAAATGTTAAGAATACCTCTCCGATATATTGAAAATCTTCACTACTTTTCTTTTTGGTAATTCTTAACAAAATAATTTGAGTTCTACGACTGCAAAAGAAATCGGCTTCAATAAACCATTGAAATAATGCCAACTTTAACGTCTGCGTTGTGTACACGACAAGAAAGAACTTGTTGCTATATTTATTGTTCATGTTACCCCTTCCATTCTTCAAAAAGCTTACAACCTAAATTGTCAACTTCAAGCGTTAAATCAAAATATAACACACCGTAGTTTAAATAGTAAGGCAACATTTTTTCTGTGTTTCGTGCAACCCGATCCTATCTAACGAACCTCCTCCCCCATGACGTTTTTAGCGACGATTGTTTTCCGTGAAATCCATTTTGGTCAAATTTTAGATAATTTTGAATGTTTTTTTAACGAAATTTGTCCTTTAAAAAAAATCAATCCAAACCCTACCTAACTTTTTAGAGACTATTGTCCGAAAAACACAATTTATATTTTTTTTGGCCTAAAGGTCTTAAGGAATTTTATATAAATTTCACCATATCAATACTGAATGATAACACGGGCTGCTAAAATACCTCGCTATCTCCCGAAATGACAAAACTGTTTCCCCACAATTGTAATCTTAAATCTCCTGACTTTTATATTTGACCATGTGATACATTTGACCACGTGGCTTTCTGGTTATATAAACAAATTGTTAGGATTCCATGTTATGTAATTTAAGAAAGAAATGTACACTCAACAAAAGTTATCACACACCACATTGAAAGAAATAGAAATTGTTGTATTTTCTTTATTTATTAGAATTTCAGCTTGAAATGTCAGCTATGATTATTTTAGTTATATACATGGATGTGTTCGTGCCAAAATATGTGGGAACTAGAAATGTGTCCACAGACACGGATGCCCCCTCCTATGCAGCCTGTTTTACATGGCGCCGCTTTGTCCATATATGCATACAAACTATTTTGCAAAAGAAGTATTGTCCTTTTATATTGTACTTTCTGCTCATGTATTCTCTTATTCTTTGAAGTTGTCGAGGTATAACAAACTTGCAATCAATAGTTATAGTTCTGACAAAAAATTCAATAAAGTGTTGTAATTATAATTTTGGGCAATTATGAGTAATGGTTCTCGTATGCTTCACTTACTTTTGCTATTTTAAATAATTCTTTGAAGAATCAACAAAAGGGAAGTAATGCACTAACTTCACAAGTCAGGTTCTTACATGCGACACACCATCTGGTGACGGTGATCATGTCTGCCAATTTATCAGAAATCCCTGTATGCATGACAATATTACGCTCTGGACAATTATTTGACGTTTGACCTTGATTAGTGACCTTGACCTTTCAGCTGCACACCAGATTCTTGCACGCAACATGACGTCTTATAATGCTTATCAATTATGTCAAGTAATTTGAACATTCTTCCATGCCGGACATTATTATGCTCCGCACAGAGTCCATGGTATGTAATTTGACCTTTGACCTTTAAGTGTGACCTTGATCTTATACTTAGTTCTTGCACGTGACACGCCTTCTTATAATGGTTATCACTTCTGCCAAGTTATTTGAAAATCCGTCAATGATGGATTAAGTTATTGCCTGGACAAGAATCTTACAACCTGAACAAGTCAAAGATTTATTTAATCTCCTCTAAACAACATAACGATGGAAAAAATAAACAACATATCTAAACAAGGAGTGAACGCTCTCTGGCTTGATTATACCAGTAAGGCAGGAACCATGACTGGCCACAAGTATATTGACACAATTGATATACACTTTTAAAACAGTGATTATTATTTAATGACTGTATTTATCATGGGGGATCCAGATAATTGCAGCAAAAATTCCCACACTGAATAAATCACAATCAACCTAGCATGAAAATATTGATAAGGTGAGTTAGACATTTTGTCATTCACCCACATCACTGGAGACTGGCGCGTGTAACGAAAAGTGTTTCTCAAACATAGCACGTGTACGCATCTTAACAACAAATAAGACATACAGCGTGGTTCATTTCCTGAGGTGTACATGATTTCGTCGATAAACACACACATACAATTTGACTTCGTTGGTAAACATACGCACTCTCTGTGTGAAAAGCACAAAAAATAAACTACGAAAGATGTATGTATTGTATTATCAGAAAAAGAGTAAAACCACGCATTATTTCCAAATCACGACCTTTATTTAAACAATCACTATTATTAACCATTATTGTTTAGTACAGTTAGTTCATAGAAAAAATTATGCAAGAAAAACACAAAACTAATACTTTTATGACATTAACTGCACAAAACCATAAAGCATTACAAGATGCGTTTGTACTACAGAAAACAACATAACCCATCATATCTCGGAGAACAGAATGCGGGTGGCCGACTACCATCATATCTCGAAGAACAGAATGCGGGTGGCAGACTACCACCATATCTCGGAGAACAGAATGCGGGTGGCAGACTACCATTCACATGTGCTACATCATCTCCGGCCACGCTCGGAGAACATAATGCTGGTAGCAGACTACCATTCACATGTTCTACATCATCTCCGGCCACGCTCGGAGAACAGAATGCGGTTGGCAGACTACCATTCACATGTTCTACATCATCTCCGGCCACGCTCGGAGAACAGAATGCGGGTGGCAGACTACCATTCACATGTTCTACATCATCTCCGGCCACGCTCGGAGAACAGAATGCGGGTAGCAGGCTACCATTCACATGTTCTACATCATCTCCGGCCACGCTAATAAGTTGACTTGGGAGACCAAACGGAAGTTCTGAACAAACAGTCGTGATTCAACAGATTGTCGGCAGGCATTGTTATGACAATGCACCAGGTGAGCTGGAATGTTTCTGCAATTCAACAATGTACACATGTGCTAGTATAGCATTAAATTTAACTAAAGAAGGAGAAACACGGCGTTGTTCTGCGGAATAATATCTTTCAGCAATAACACCTACATTATCACTAATAAATATTAGTCTACCATGTTTAAGTAATACATATGGTTAATAACAAACACCGACGTATTGTAATAGTTGTATGAACCATCGCTTTAACATCATTATTTATAAAATTATATGTACGGTATTGTAACGCTGAATGTAGCATTCATTATCTTTTACATGCCGTTTTTTTCTATTTCTTAGCTACTCCAAATGAATTAACAACGCAAAAACATTCCAATGGTAAATAATTAAATCACTAGTTATACTACTGTATTATATTTCATATTGATTGAAGTGTGAAATCATCGTTCAGAACTTATATCACACAGCATACTATTTGTTAAAACTGAAAATGTGTCATATGTAATTATATCGATTCGTAATAACATGCAAATTGACGGTTTTTGTATTTCAGAAAATATACAACAATGATTTGTATCCAAATAAACAAACACACATCTCCAAATCTCTGACGCATTGAAATACCGATTTGTTATAAGGGTCACGATTATACGCATATTGTAAACGGTTGGTGTGTTTAGTAACTAATGCTCGTCAGGCAACGTAACTGAATAGACCGCAGTGGTCATCATCGCGAATCCCACATAATAAAGTGCACACATCACACATGTCACATTCATACAATGTAACAGCGGGCATGTCTGACTTTTATTGGGAGACACGCGTTTGTATTGTATATAATATTTGTAAGTAACAAATGTATGCTTTGACACGTCTATTTGTGATGATAGTTTATTTATTCCACTAAACAGGTTACAGTGCGGGACAACTCGCCGACATTATTTTTGGTAGCTTACTCGGGGTTGCTGCGTTAATAGTGTCATGTTTTTGATATGTACACGAGATACAATACAACACGTTGATAAGATATGAAAACTCAAATTTGCACATACAGTTAATCAATACCAGCACATATTATGCCGGCGAGTATATATTTTAATATTCATGCATGCATCGGTTATATCGTAAGCGTATAATGTACTATTTGCCTATTTAAGTAACCATGATACTATCAGTTTTTAACGTTTTAAACTAAATTGTACATACTATTCTGTGTTGGTTTATTTGTAGTTGGTGCAAAAATGGGGGTCTACACACAATGATATAACCGGATGAGAAAATATACATACACACATTCGATATGAAGTGGATGAACCGTGATGAGGAAATACAATCATGTGATATTAAGTTGGTAAACCGAGATGAGCTAAGGAACGTACCATGCGTTATGATGCGAGTAAACACAGATGTAACGATTCACGAGGTGAAGCACGCACAACTGAGAAAATAAAAACACGCACTTTCAGACCACATACAACTTACGTGTGAGCTGTATACGTAAGTTGACAACGTATACAGCTAACGGTGAGCTATATTCGTTTGTTGACGTATATATCTTACGTAAACTGCATACGTTGGATAGTATGCATATTATATACATATACACTTGAAATAGGTATTTCGTCTTAAGCCTTGGTTACACATAGGTCGCCGACCGATTACCCAACACCGAAAACTAAAATTTGCGGCAACTAACGACAACCTCTGGCGACCAAAATCCTGAAAAAAAAAGCAATGGAACTTTAGTCGGAGACTGGTTGGCGATTGATCAAAGACTGGTAGGCGACCTGTCGTACGAAAAGTCTGTGATTGTCTTCCGACCATCAACAAGCATCGAATATTGGATGGCGACTATTTGGCGATTGGTATCTACTAATTGGCGATCGATTGGCGACTAGTTGGCGACTGGTTGTCGATGCTCTGGGTGGGGGGGGGGGTTAGGATTATTCGATATTTTATTCGGTTCTATGATTTTTTCTAATTGTTCCAAAAACTTTTGCATATATATACATGAAATTAAGCAATATTTAAAGTATGCCTTGTGATAATGTAAGACACTGAATTTATTCGTGTTGTTTTGTTGAGTATTTAAATCAATTATGATTATTATACTATTATCCTAAATGTCCGGCAGCAAATTTTAATGCTAAGGTAAACTATCAAGTACACTTTCCATATCCAGCAATATCCTCTTGTCCCTGCCCTGCCTCTTTGAAAATGCCATGCTATCACTTTTAAATTATAACTATTACGTGTCTTGTCACGTTTAAAAGAAGTATTGTAAGATTGTGCGTTCATTTTTGTAAATGTGTTTTGGAGACGAAGGTAACTCGGCGAGCGGTCTCCTGATGGTCTGCGACTAATCGCCGACCAGACGGCAGTCAGTCGGCAATCAATCGCTGCCCAGTCAGCGATCAACAATTAGATTGCCACAAGTCACACTTGTCTGCGATTGGTCGCCGACTAAATAAAGACCAACAAAAACCTTCTCACAACCTGTTTGGTCGGCAACAGGTCTTCCACTCAACATCGAAGACCATCTACGACCAAAATCTGTATTAGGACCAGTCGGCGACCATCGACAACCAGATGCCGACCTAAAACAAATTGTTTAAGACCGTTAACACCACTGTGAGACCAGGGCTTTAACGTAAATAGCTAAAAAGGTGAGGGATCAGTATTAAATATAATTAGTGGTTAGCAGAAGTAGCGGAAGCAGTAGCAGAAGCAGCAGCAGTACTAATAGCAGTAGTAGCAGTGGTATTAATAGTGGTAGTAGTAGACGTAGTAGTAGTAGTAGTTGAAGGAGTAGTAGTAGTAGTAGTAGTAGTAGTAGTGGTAGTAGTGCTAGTAGTAGTTGTTGTTGTTGTAGAAATACTAGTAGTACTAGTAGTACTAGTAGTAGTAGTAGAAGAAGCAGCAGCAGTAGTAGTAGTAGTAGAAGTTGTAGTAGTAGTAGTAATAGTAGTATTAGTAGTAGTAGTATTATTAGTAGTAGTAGTAGTAGTAGTAGTAGTGGTACTAGTAGTAGTAGTAGTAGTGGCAGTAGCAGTAGTAGAAGTATTAGTAGTAGTACTAAGAGTAGTAGTTGTAGTACTAGTAGAAGTAGTAGTAGTAGTAGTAGTAGTTGTTGTTGTTGTTGTTTTAGTAGCAGTAGTAGTAGTAGTAGTAGTAGTAGTAGTAGTAGTAGTAGTAGTAGTAGTAGTAGCAGAAATAGTAGTAGTAGGAGTAGTAGCAGTAATAGTAGCAGTAGTAGTAGTAGCAGTAGTAGTAGTAGTAGTAATGGTATTAGTAGAAAAAGAAGCAACAACTGTAGTATTAATAGTAGTAGTAGTAGTAGTAGTAGTAATGGTGGTAGTAGTAGTAGTAGTAGTGGTAGTAGTAGTAGAAGTAGTAGTACTAGTACTAGTGGTAAAAGTAATAGTATTAGAAACATCTTTATTAAATGTAGGTAGCTCATTTAGTACATAATACTACATATACAAACACACAAACAAAGCATTGACCTATTTATAGTTAAAAGAAGACAGACAGACAGACAGACGGACGGAAAGTATTTGACACACGGAAATAATAATACTACTCTGTAGGTACGTTTAAAAAATAGTTTCGACGGTTTCGTATTTAAAATCTTCAATATGGATTTACTTGGATAACTGACTTACCATCATACATCAAAATATCGAGGGAATCCTTAAGACTACTATAATATGTAAATATACAAATGTTTTCCTAGATACCCTGTTCTAGTTGCATTCGAAATCACACCTACAACTCGCGCAATCTATCGAATACCTCCTATTGTCGTACAACGTTTTATCAAGGGCCCGCATGCACGTGACGGTATACCATAAATAATTCATTTCATTCATAATCTATTATACTTATACTACTAATTTCCCTGCGCCCGCGAAAGTAACATCGATGACCACAGTTTGTATATTTATTTAACTGGTTAAAGACATAAGGTCATGGTATTTACAATGAATCAATAGTTATACTATGTCAATTACCTATACTTTTTCAATTCTGTTTTTCGACCTACCGTCGATACGTGCCATATACATGTACTAAAATGTATTTACGAAAGAAAATCTGAACCGTTGGTGCCAGTTTATTAAATTATATTTAGTAACGTCGATGTTTCGATTTAAACACACATACTTTGACATAAAGTAAGACACTTACACACCCCATATCGAATGAGAATATTAACAATGCTGTTGAGTATTTAACAAGCTGATATAAGTATGTGTTTTGTATTAACCTTTGTATGTTGCTTCGGGTCTTGTCGATTTATACATACATTATCGCCGTATTTTCAAGTGGAACAAGTATGTGCATAGGACTGCTAAAAGCCAATGCCCAATAGAGTCACGTCAGTAACCATTTGCATCCGTTTAAGTCATATGCACATATATAATGAAACAACAGTGACGAGACTACACGATGAGAAATAATACATATCTTTACTTAATATCACCTTGACCGACCGTTATGCTTAATATAAACAAAGTCATAACAAATGCTTGTGTGCTCACATTAATTATTTATTGACTTTATAATATTAAAAGAGAATATTGTCAGTTTGTTCGCTTGATACAATATAAACCTAGCCATTAAATTTCTAAACTCGGCCAATACGGATAAAACGCGGCCAATATTTAAAAACGCGACCAATTCGAGATTCAGCCAATCATGATTTAATATTAGCTCAAGATTTTGACGCCATTTTGAAAACGCTCAGCATAATTAACTTTGCGCTTTGTATTTTTTACCAAAAGTTATTACATGTCGCACTTTCACAAAATAAAGTGAGCTTGGGCAACATTCGTACTTTTATTTTATTGGACCGAATCTACCGAATGACGAATCATGAAATCCTGACGATATCGACCGCAAAAAACACGTTTACTTCCCTTGACGTATTCTTCAATTTAGCGTTTGTTTTCACGAACTCGATTAAATTATTTATTAATAATTGGATTAAAATTGGACTTGATGGCTGGATGCACATCAGAAACGGTAGGCGGTTAGCTGAGCGTTTGTTCTGTCAACTCGCCGACAGCATCTTCTCACTGACAAGAGAGGATTCAGCTGAAAAAAGTATGATGGAAGGCTAAGCGTACGGAATTGAAAACTGTCTTAGTAACTTAGTAAGTTAGTAAATTAGTCATTTTATTTCACATCTAGTCGTCGTCTTCAACTTTTCAACAATGTCTTAAGCATACGCTGGAGCATACTTAGACTTTTTAAGAATATTCTTAAACAAAATGCTTTGGTGAATTACACTTGAGTATATTTTCTGGAGTAAGAGTCTATTCTTTATTCTAACGTCTAAGAATGGTTAAATAATGTTTTGGTGAATACTAACAGGTTTGCCAATATTTGGTTGGATAACAGTGCATATCGATCGGTGGTGTTAAACTTTTTGCGACTTTCTCGATGAAAATATTTTTAGCAATACAAAAATGTACTGTTTGGTTGTTATATTTCACAATACACAGTTAAAGGAATAAAAACAGACTAATACGGATGTCTTCAGCCCAATAACAATGCCAATATGAATTCAACTAATTAATATCATTATAGTATAACTTCTTTTACAAGCTCGACAGTTTCATATTAACATAATCACTTATATCAAATCCGCACTTTGTTTGAACGAGGACACTGTCGGAAAATGTCTCCTTTGGTTTTCGACTGTTATTAGATGAAAAGCTCGCATATTCCCTGCTCTTTAGTTCAGCAAGCGTCTCATATTTATTTGTCTGACAATGATCTGTAATGTAATATTAATTATATGCACTGTACACATGTACACATTAAAATTAGCATGCATTATTAAAATTATATTTCACCCGATATTTAACAAGCTACATGTTTATTTATACATGTATATAGATGAACCGTTAATAAGAGTTAAACACAAATTCTAAATAATACACGTAATGGCAGATGCAGCGCAGTTGTTGCGGTTCGTTTACGTTATAACTAATGTTCGGGATATATGTTTCTGCAAATATTGCCCCAAATTTACTGAAACATTAACACACTGAGTTATTGTAGGAAATTATGAATATATAAAAACATATTTATGTATATAATTCCAATAATATGAATATAGTTGTACTTGCGATGGGGCTGCAGTACAAGCATGTATATTCAGATACCGTGAAAGACAATTGTGGAGTCCTAAAGCAAAGTGCGCTGTGAGATTTAGAACCCACTTTGACAAACACGCTATTGTTTACAGAACACTGCAAAGTGATTGTATGAAACAGCAGATGTAATCAATTTTTAAGCAAAGCTATGTTTTACGATCATACTACGAGTGTCCACTGAAATACTTAACGTTAGTTCATATAAATATTAGTCTTTTCGAAACTGCAAATTTCATAACTTCTGTCGAAAGATGTGACTCCATGATTTCTTCTGGAATCAAACTCGAACTTCACAACCACAAATATTTGCAGCACTTATAACATTAACATTAACCTTAATAATGTTGTGATCATTATTACAATTTACTTTGCTTCAATAAATTGAACAATGACTTCAGTTTTATAAGTCATAATCTGCATTACATATGTAAGATTCGCAAGAATAAACACAACAAAACGCACTTACGTCTCTCGAACAAGATCTTCGTAGTGGCTTATAGTATGGGTGTTTTAGTCTACAAAGTTAATTATAAGCAGATTCATTCCGTACACACGATTATCGGAATACACAACTTTCTATAGTTTTTTATGCACGTAAGTATTTAAATAAAGCGATCTATTGAAACACCGATCGATGAATGAGAACGAACATTGCTACAATCATATATGCGTATAGACTTATAAGCACAGTAAGCAAACGTTTACGTCCGTAAACAATTTATTACCCTTAATATTTCAGTCTGAACGCTAATGCGTCAATAGTAAATGCACGTTGCCTAAGTTTTCATATGTCTCGCATCCCCAGCGTTTTGTTTGCGAACTTCGAAAAAAAAGAAACACACTTAGAACATAGATATACACTGTATATACTAGGGATGGGGCCGAATACTGAAATCAATATTCGAATATTTGTTTTAGGTATTCGAATATATTCGAATATTCTTTGGTAAATTCTACTATATACGGCACCGTACACAAATTACATAGATTACACGTTGCCTGGGTTTTTTTCTAATGGCCGCGTAAAGTACTTCCAAGCACATGATGGTGGCATTGTTTATTAACCGTGTATAATTATAAAAAGTAAAATAATAATAGTTGTGAGGCAGTTCTATGCAATGTTTCTTTTTATTTTGCATTATTGTGTGTGTTATACTTCGATAGCGAAATGTATTTATTAGTTGTATTTCATTTATTAAATATATGTTGAAGGTCAATAAATCATGTAGGCGGAACATACGAAAATATAGGTAGGTAAAGATTAGTTAATCCATTATAAATAGTAGTGCTTTATCCATTGCAACCAGTCATTAGAATGTTACTTTATTAGTTTCAATTGTCTATTAATTAAAAACGAAATAAATGTTGTAAATTGCAATGCACTGAACACTTAAGCAGAACAAATATACAAACATCCGAAAATCATGCAGTGAAATAAGTACCACACCCAGACTCGGTCCAAAGTCTAAACTGTTAATCCGGATATTTTGCACATTGATTTATGTATTTCTACTAGAGCATGTTTATAGATTTTAAAATATGTTCATGCAAGAGTCACGCGCAAACATTACATGATACATAATACCCGACCGTTATAAATAAGATTAGTATGTGTAAAAATCATGATATCGGTACCTATTGCAGGCCAGAACGCAGCATAAAATACGAAATACCAGGCCAATATGAGGACCTCGTGATGGAAATGTAAGAAATTGTATGACCGATATTACTATATATGTAGAAATCATATAAATCGGGTAATTTGATACATTGGTGGGTTTGTTTTGTCTACGCATATAAAGATAATGGCCATAAGAACCACTCCTCTCAACACGATTTAATAAGTAACGCTTATTGCAAATATTTCCAAATCATTATGTTTGTTTTATGTTGAGGCAAACTAGCAACTTCTCAAACACAGACAGAAGTTATTTAACCTACATATTGGGTAATGACATTAGTTGCCGTTATTAATTTTCAAGTCAGTAAGCCCACTACGTTAATAGGCGTGTATTTATATGTTTGGATGGACACAGGCATGTTTAATCTTTAACGCTTAATTCATTTACCCATTATTAAATAAGTAAAATGTCTGAGCGCTACTATTTGAATACCAACCCTCGTCAACAAGGTTCACTGTTGTTTCTTTTTATGGCATATGTTCAAGCTACCCGTTGTGGAAATAATTATGAGACTCTTAAAGAACAAGACGTCCGTGAATATGCGACTCGTTACTCTGATGACACTCGGCGAGCCATCAACACTTTGTCAGACATTCAACCTGAGATGGCAGGACAAATCGTGTCAGCAGACGACGATCGGGAATACGTTAATATGAAGCTTTCTGCACTGTAAATGTTTTATTTACGATTCGATACTGCTGCCTGTATACTAAACGACAGGAAACAAATCAACACATGTATGTGTAGGCAAATGTTTTGTATCAGATGTTTTAAGTAGTATATAATACATTAATTGTAAAAAAGTACAGTTTATACACAGCCTAACTGATTGGTCGGGTTAAAGTCATATGCTACAATTGATCGATTCGGATTCATTTTCCCTTAAATATAGTATTTTATGTGGTAATAAATGCTGTATGAAATCAAGACGTCAAGTTGTTGATTTATGTTAAATATATATTTGGTTATGTCGGAAACATTTCGTTCATTTTTTCTTCAAATATAATCAAATTAACAGTTGCTTACAAACACTCTACATATCATAAGTACTTATAATTTCACTCCACCAGTAATGATTCTAAGTGCTGATTTACACCATGTTAATTGCGATTTCGTAGATATGTATCTGTGCATCCATTAAAAGGTCCAATGACAAGCAATGTTAATTAAATGGTTGCTACGTCTTTACCGCAAGAACATAATTTGACTGACACCACTGAGCATTCAAGACGACATAATTTGACGTGCTGTAAAAATGATGAAATATACTTGAGTATAGCTCGGACACATTAACCTGACATTCGTGTACTCGTGATTTGCACAATACACGCTTTAAATATATCCTATATTAATAGTTAGTTTTGTCCGTGCACGTGTTTCAAGTTATTATTGATGTCATAACTGTATCGTTAGTGGAATACATCGATCCAATAGGATTTCATGACATAAACCATGTTTTATTTTCAGGGTAAGGGACTTGACATGTATGCTTGCATGATGGTCAGTGTCAGGTTAATGTTTCCGAGTTATAGTCCAACTTAAACTCAGTACGCAGCCATATTTTGATATTATTTCGAGCATACACATTGCAACATGAATATCTTAAATTAATAATAGTGCATCTGCTTACCTGTAATTGTGCCTTTATTGCACAAAACCATTCTGTGCGAAAGTTGTATTGCGGAAGGTCTTCAGACGTATGTTCCGGATCGCCTGTTGAACACATATCAACAACAACAGATGATATATATTATAAATCAAAATATTAATCACATTCACATTGAAAAATATGAACATGCACATCGTTAAATGTGAGTTCGGAATAGCAATTTCAGCGTGATGACTTAAATAAATTAAAACAAATACTTTTTTACAGTTTTGGATTTGATCTTGCTTATATATCAGGCGGCCATGATTAAATTGAATCATAATAATTACACCAACAAACATTTGCGAACATACTTAATAACGTGTACCGGACGAATGCGAAATAAATATTGTAAATTGCAATGCACTGAACACTTAAGCAGAACACACATTTATGCAAATTGAAATAACACACTGCTGACATACCGCATGCACAATATTTACTGTGCACAGTATTACAGTACTATCAATACAATGAATGTAATTGAATGCGTATTCTAATATCGCGCTTTCCATTACCTAATGTATGCCATTATTTTCATGTATTATGTATTAAGAGTATTAGCTAAATCTACCATCTCTGTATGACAATAGTTTTGAATGAACTGGTTTTAAACTTCTGTGATGCAAATTTGCTATATTCATTATTTGTAAAACTTTTTACAAAACATTTCAGACGAATAATTTTAAAGATTAAATGTGTGCAATGTTTGTTTTAAAACTTCCTCAGAGCAGTAAGACAATAGTTTAATACGATTGTAAGAACAGTTTATCAATACAGTGGATCTAAAGCTTGTAAATGAAAACACAATCTTGCAAGCCTGTTTGCAAAAATCAATAATTATGTGAATCAATACAAGCTTTTATATGCGCGCAAATATTTGTGAAATAATACATTTGACCGCAATCTACCGGGACGCAGCTTTATGTTGCATAGACAAACTGGAAATGAAATGGCTTGATAAGAAATCATTATTTAATCCAAAAACATTACGTGTAAGGGAAGTTGTAAGTAATAAAATATTAAAATATGAAACTCCAGATGTATGAAAAAGGAATTAAATAACAGCAACATTATTTGCGTCATGCGATCATTTGTGTCAAGCAAGTGGCCAATAACACAATTGCAAAAGACATAACAAAATGGACAACACCAAACACAAAGGGTCCTATGTTATGGTATTCAGACATAATTTGTATTCAACTATATACGTCATGTCTATACGCGATATACCGATACTAACACAATACAAGGCATTGACAAATGGAGACATTAATAATACATCGTATTCGACCTTTTATGTTTACATCATTTTTGTACGAGTACAGCGATTTCAAAAATTTGATTAATACCAATTATAGGAAATATTAGTTGCACGGAATGAAGTTGTTAGTATGCAAAATACAGTATTCACATCACTGTCAGATTTACCAGATAAGGGCATCACCAAAGGCAGTATCATGCGATACAGGTTCAATATAGCTAAGATGAAGCCGTATGTACGTGAAACAAAGTCTGAAGTGTATTTAATATTTCACAAATTGTGTACTACTATTCAGAAATTTTCACTAAATTTCGATCATATCAAGGGATGTAATAAGATGCATGTAACTAAAGCAGTACCCATGTACACATAGAGGAAGTTCAGTTTAAAGTTAATTAGCAGCTGTGTGCGTTTCGGTTGAAAGCGTTTTTAAGGAAATTATAACAATGTGCACACATGCTGCAGTAAACCAAGCATGCTTCACCCTCGATGTGTCTTCATCTTTGTCGCGCATTTACTACTAGGTATGTACATTTGTCTATATTTATACAAACAACGATTCAACAAGTATATACCACATCAATCAGTGCATTGAGTTTATCTAAACTCTTATTATTGTCATCCTTTGCTGTTTCGGTTGTATACATCTTATTATACGTGTGCACATGCGCGAAAAACCAAATCGATTGGTACATGTGTACTGTATTTATTGCCGTAAAGCTGGATTGCTATTACGTTGCAGCAAATGCCAATTTAACATAAGTATGACCAAGATCATCATAAAAATCAACGTTAAAGCACAGATATTTTTTTTCATTGTTTACAGACGGCAATTATGTTTAATTGATAAAATATACCCCCTTGGCTTTGTATCGCTATGTGCTCAATATATAAACCTTCATGCAAATATATGAACACACTTGATGACGTTGGATAAGCACTTTATGCTCATAAATTGTTAAAATACACATTTGTATAGAGAAGAAGTGGCAATAAAGCTTGCATCTTTCTCAATACTATTGTTAGTATTGTAGTCCGTATTATATTTAATATACACCACTGTAAGTAACTGATTAAAATATATGGAATGGAAATAATACGACGATGCATGCTATTGATTAATTGGCTGTGCTTCGTAAATGCTGTTTTGTATAAATATAAAACAAGTATATAAAATTAAGACACTCGTTTACAATGTAGGTTTAATTCGTAATATATATGACAACGATATATACCCACGTTTGCTTCGTTTGTTGTTTCTAGTCATGCGAAACTAATTCATGACCAGACATTGGTAGTTGAAACAAGAGTTGCATATTTTCTGAATCATATTAACTAAACACATGCACGGAAAAATTATGTGTTGGCGAATATTTGACGAATGAAAGATGTATTGCATTGTGATTTTATAGATAATTAATCGACGCTGTGTACCGGTACTGCGGTGTGCCAGTAAAAATTATACGTATAAACGATCAATCTATTAGTTGATTTAAGATCGTTCTTTGTACTGGATTCATAATTTGTCAGCGATGTTTCTCAACTACGTATGTAATCGTTGATATTGGTGCATAGCTCACAATTAAATGTGCCCTATCGTGAAAGCATGTTTGAAAATTCGTGTCATGTATATTTGCAAATGGATACTTACAGAAAATTAATAGCCCTAGCCTCGCCGAAAGGTTGTCAGATTGTCACCAATACAAACAACCCGTAGAGGGATTGCAAACAAGCTTGCAAATGCATAAACACATTGACAGCTAAGTAAATATATAATATACGTTGTATTAAATGTATAGCTCTAAATTTATAATATACCAGTACGTCACTAAATAAACACACGCACAGTACTTATCAAACAGGCCATAAATGATTGCGTGTGTATAAATACATTTCTTTTATCAAAAGTTTGCATTACGGCAATTGACAAAATATAACGAAATGCATGAATAAACAATAATTCATTATCTTGTACGTATTGTCTAAATAGCAATTAGCCAGATCTCTACTATAAAAACACCTTTGTATTATTTTTATAGACAATTCCTAGAGTATTTAATATTTGTTAAACATGTACATGCATTTGAAACGAAAATGAATACAAGTTGTTTATTGTTAGATTTTATTTTTTAACGACACGTTGCACGTAAAAATAGTTCATCTCGATTATTTTCCTTTAGCACAGTGATTGTTGATATATGCAATGTTTATAAGGTTTTGTTATGTATTTTAGTTAATAAATGAAATGGTCCTATTTTAGTGTTAGGATGCATTTTAACGGCAATCTAGCGCACTTGTCAATACATTTTCATAACAGCAGCCTAATTAATGGTGCGTCACAACGCTTCTACTCGCGTACTTGACAATACATGTTCATTATAACAGCCTGATTAATTGTGCATCACAACGCTTCTACTCGCGCACCTGTCAATACATTTTCATTACAGCAGCCTTATTAATGGTGCGTCTCAACGCTTCTACTCGCGCACCTGTCAATACATTTTCATTACAGCAGCCTTATTAATGGTGCGTCACAACGCTGTTACCACAACAAACATAATGAACTGCATTCAATTCAAGTCATTATGTCGTGCTTACGGCTATATGTATGTTCTTTTTTGTGCGTTTCCGTCGCTCCGTTGCCACTGAGTCAGCCCCTTCAGATAAACAAAATATTGTATTAAATGAACAAT
>CM051029.1:2621368-2643868 GCA_027627225.1 Congeria kusceri | reverse complement strand
CGGTATCACACCCGTTTACTCGCTCACTCACTCACGTATTCGGTTACTATCTTACTCACTCTCTCACAGAAGCATTATGAATGTTGTGTACGAACATTTAATATTAAACGGCACTAAATATAAGGAAGTATACGTATTCAAACATGTCGAATAAAGTTACAAACGGAAATTATATTTAATTGATAAAATATCCACAGCTACATACGCTTAGTTTTAATATTAACCTCTTCCCCCTTGGCTTTGTATCGCTCTGTACTCAATATATAAACCTTCATGCAAACATATAAACACACTTGCCGACGTTGGATAAACTATTTATGCTAATACAATGTTAGAATACACATTTGCATACAAGAAGTGGCAATAAAGCTTGCAGCTTTCTCTATACTATTGTTGGTATTGTAGTGCATATTATATTATATATACACAATTGTAAGTAACTGATTAAAATGTATGGAATGGAAATGAAACGATGATGCATGCTATTGATTAATTGGCTGTGCTTCGTAAATGCTGTTTTGTATAAATATAAAACAAATATTTAAAATTAAGACTCTCGTTTACAATGTAGTTTTAATTCGCAATATATATGACAACGATATATACCCACGTTTGCTTCGTTTGTTGTTTCTAGTCATGCGAAACTAATTCATGACCAGACATTGGTAGTTGAAACACGAGTTGTATCTTTTCTGAATAATATAATCTAAACACATGCTCGGAAAAATTATGTGTAGGCGAATATTTGACGAATGAAAGATATATTGCAATGTAATTGTATAGATAATTAATCGACGCTGTGTACCGGTACTGCGGTGTGCCAGTAAAAATTATACGTATTAACGATCGATCTATTGGTTGATTTAAGATCGTTCTTTGTACTGGATTCATAATTTGTCAGCGATGTTTCTCAACTACGTATGTAATCGTTGATATTGATGCATAGCTCACAATTAAATGTGCCCTATCGTGAAAGCATGTTTGAAAATTAATGTCAAGTATATTTGCAAATGGATACTTGCAGAAAATTAATAGCCCTAGCCTCGCCGAAAGGTTGTCAGAGCGACACCAATAAATACAACCCGTAGACGGATTGCAAAAAAGCTTGCAAATGCATAAACACATTGACAGCTGAGTAAATATATAATATACGTTGTGTTAAATGTATAGCTCTTAATTTATAATATACATGTACGTCACTAAATAAACACACGCATAGTACTTATCAAACAGGCCAGACATGATTGCGTTTTTATAAATATATTTCTTTTATCAAAAGTTTGCATTACGGCAATTGACAAAATATAACGAAATGCATGAATAAATAACAATTCATTATCTTGTACGTATTGTCTAAACAGCAATAGGCCAGATCTCTACTATGAAAACACCTATGTACTATTTTGATAGACAATTCCTAGAGTATTTAATATTTGTAAAACATGTACATGCATTTGAAACGAAAATGAATACAAGTTGTTTATTGTTAGGTTTTTTTTTTAACGACATGTTGCACGTACAAATAGTTCATCTCGATTATTTTCCTTTAGCAAAGTGATTGTTGATCTAGCAATGTTTATAAGGTTCTGTTATGTATTTTAGTTAATAAATAAAATGGTCCTATTTTATAGTTTTTTTTTTTTTTTTAACGACATGTTGCACGTAAAAATAGTTCATCTCGATTATTTTCCTTTAGCAAAGTGATTGTTGATCTAGCAATGTTTATAAGGTTCTGTTATGTATTTTAGTTAATAAATAAAATGGTCCTATTTTATTGTAAGTCTATAAATTATTATTAAATACGTTAGGATCCATTTTAACGGCAATTTAGCGCACTTGTCAATACATTTTCTTAACAGCAGCCTAATTAATGGTGCGTCACAACGCTTCTACTCGCGTAATTGTCAATACATTTTCATTACAGCAGCCTTATTAATGGTGCGTCACAACGCTGTTACCACAATGAACATAATGAACTGAATTCAAGTCAAGTCATTATGTCGTGCTTACGGCTACATGTATGTTCATTTGTTTGTGCGTTTCCGTCGCTCCTTTGCAACTGAGTCAGATAAACAAAATATTGTATTTAATGGACAATTCCAAAAACAATAATATTTTTATCGTATGTAAATGCAGTGGTTGTTTTAATAAGTCGCATTTGCCACATATGCTAACTTTGTAAAAATACTTTAAATTGTAAGATATTGCATCGGTATATGATTTAATATACCATCGTACATAATGTATACAGTCGTTGTCAAAACTAGTGCATACCTGCTATTTTGAGTACTTGTGTATTGGTAATTTATGTTTCACTCAGTGTAGTTTTCATTGTTAATGTTTATTTTTTCCTATGGGGTTTTTTCCCCACATTTTTTAATATGACTTTTAATTGCATATATATTCATATTAAGCGTTGTTAAACTGTTTGTACTAATTCTCGTTTGAAAATTATGATTAGAAAAAAAACAACATTTTATTAATTCAAAAGAAAACAATCTTGGGTCATTTAAACATTGTGTTGTTTAATATTTCTTTATAAGCGTTTTCTGAATTTTTACATTTTGAATTTTCCCACTGGATTTTTTTACCAATTCTGAAAGAGGGAAACAATTTTCCCATAGTTGAAAATGGAAAAATGTGTCCACATTTAAAAGTTTTTTTTCATTTTGTAAGAAAATGTGTATTTCCTCATTTGCTATTTACGTAATGTATTACTGTTTATGCTATTCAATGTCTAAATTATCAAAATTCCATTGTTTAAAAGCATGTTAAGTATAGTAGAACCTGTTATACCTAGGTTGAGCGCAGACAACTGCTTGACCGATTCTGTACATTTTGCTTCAGCTAGTTATAATATGAAAGTGTTAATACAATTATTGCATATTATCCTTAATTCGAACGTCGATCCATTTGTGTCATCTATCAATCAGCAAATAATAAAATAAGGTAAGTTTAATATTTGTTTCGTGAAACCCGAGAAAACGTTCAAATTTGGTACACACATCATTCCACTCAATTGATGACGACACTCAAATAAGGAAATGTACGAGTAATTATGTATGCATGTACTTATTGTTCTTCTATTATATATTTAATAATCAAATAAAAATAACACAAATAACTTCAGATCTCAGTAAAGTTTGTTTTGTGAAACCCGAGAAAACGTTCAAATTTGGTACACACATCATTCCACTCAATTGATGACGACACTGAACGAAAGAAATATACGAGTAATTGATGACGACACTCAAATAAGGAAATGTACAAGTAATTGTGTATGCATGTACTTATTGTTCTTCTATTATATATTTAATAATCAAATAAAAATAACACAAATAACTTGAGATATCTTGTAACATTTCATAAAGTTTGAATAAGTATTTACTAAATACATGTATGTGAAAACAGAAACTAGATTTGGATCCTTTTAAATCGATTGCCGCTAAAAAGAATTGTAAAGTAAATTTTAAACTTTAAAAAGCGTACAAAAATCAATTACTTGATCATTAGTTACAACATATTTCAAATAGCTATAATTTTATAAATCGAAAATACGCAACAAAGCTGACCCGTTTTGCAACTACATATGCCCACAATTCCCGTCTAATCGCCATATAATTAAATAGTACATGTTTAATTTCACGCCTATCTCAGAAACCATCAGCACTTTTACAGTCAGTTGCTGAGATACCGCATTTTAGCTTAGTACGTAAAACCATACAGGGCGCAATTTATACTGGAGCTGCGGAGACCTCCTGTACAGTGTAAATGTCTATTGCCGCACAATTTGTTTACTACTAACGGTTCGAGCCTCTATGCCCGGACCTAACCAGACAGCCGCGGGAACCTCACGCGCTTCTACTGGATGTAGCCCGACGCCTCCGTTTCCGAGAGAGTTAGCAATGGCATAACGCTGCCTTACTAACCATGTATATTTCTATTGATATATAAGCAAATGTCTCATGGCGCGTGATTTCTCTACGCCAAACGATTTGAGCATCGATGCCCTGACATAAACAGGGAGCCGCGGGATCCTAAAGCGCTCATACCGGAAGTGGTCCTACGCTTCTCGGTCGCACTGTTCCCGAGAAACGCATTAATATATTCGAACAACTCAAAATGTATCCTGGTGCACATGCTGCGAAACGCTACTTCTGGTTTCGAATTAATATATTGCATGGATCGAAAACATTATCCTGACACTGACCATTATGCCGGAACTAGGAAGTCAGCCGCAGGAGCTTCAAAAGCTCGTACGTTAAGTAGTCCACCACCTCTCCGCCGCATCGTTCCCAAGAAAGGCGCTCTGTTAGCAGCAGTGCAACGCTGTCTTACTTACAGTGTATATTCATTCGTTTTAATATGTAGGCAAAACATCTTTGCGCACAATTCCACACGGTTCGAGCATTATTTATGAAAATAGCATTATTAATTAAAATAATTGACGCACAATTATTACTTTTTAGCAGTAATACACATTGTGGTATAATTTACATACTTCTACGTTGTATCATATACCCGATACATGACGTGTGTGTATGATTATATTTTGAATAAAATAACGTTAAATATGATTTCAGCTAAATAAGTAAAATACCATAAAATACAAAGTATAAATATGAAATGTGATGTTATACCAATAATAATTGTACAACTACTGCTTCTACTGCTGCTGCTGCTGCCACTACTTCTACTACTACTACTATTACTACTTCTACTACTTCTACTACTACAACAACAACAACTACTACTACTCCTACTACTTCTACGACTACTTCTACTACTACTACTCCTACTACTTCTACGACTACTTCTACTACTACTACTTCTACTACTACTATTACAATTACTTTTTTGACTGCTTTTATAGAAGGGCTCCGGGTTGTGCTAAGATAGTACGCCTGGCGCAAACCAATGCAAGAATGACGTGATGGTTTGTGTGCAGTAGTGTTATTTTGACAAAAATGTCTCCACCCAGAAGCTACACGGCCACTGTAAAGCACATTTATGTTAGATAAGAAAAAATAAAGTTATTTTATAGTTTACTGGCTAAGTACGTGAATCCGGCCAGTTTTTAAATTCGGACTCCTGAAAATAAACGTGTTTGTATGCTCTATACCAATAATTGTATGGTATTGATTGATGTACACGCCTTCCTCAGCAACATATGCCAAGTTTCAAGAGAACTATTTAGTATTTATACACCTACTTACTATTGTTTTTATCTTCCATTTAAATGTAAACATTTGCACGCGGGGGATTAAAATCAAACCAGTATCTCCGGAAAATAATGCCTTATAGGGAATTTTTTTTTTTAAAGTAAACACCAGAAAAAAAATTAACAAAGAAAGAAAAACAATAAATCTGACAAACTATGTGTAGTTTAATGTTATTTTCTGTTTTATTTCTTTAAATTAGACATATTTTTAAAAAGTGTCCGGATTTAGGTACTCTCCATCCGTATTTCAGTACGTGTTACAGTATTTTTATTAAATGCATCATTTAGTAGCTTTTAGATAGCAGACTTCACTAATAGTTCGACCAAAGCTTCCGATTAAACCCTACTTATTATGTTTAACTTTGTATTTTTGTTTGATGCAATTATCCAGAAAAATCGTCCAAAAACTACTACTACTACTACTACTACTACTACTACTACTACTACTGCTACTACTACTACTACCACTACTATTACTACTACTACTACTACCTCTACTACTACTACTACTACTACTACTACTACTACCACTACTATTACTACTACTACTACTACTACTACTACTACTACTACTACTACTACTACTACTACTACAACTACTACTACTACTACAACTACTACTACTACTACTAATACTACTACTACTGCTACCATTATAACAGGGTGCTGCCCCTGATCCTGTTTGGTTCCCTTCTGCTGCCCTTCTGGGCTGGTCAACATATTAATGCTATATATATATTTAATTTTAATATATATTTTTTGCAAATATTTTAAGGCAAACGAATATACGATGGTTAAAAATCTTAACTGCAAGCATTAGACTAATAAATACCCTGGATTAAACAAATCATTAGGATATGTCAACGCTGATACTTTTAAGAAACACCCTGTACCGTTTGGTATCGTATATTTTTTCCAAACTGTTACAACTACTGCTACTACTATTACTACTGCAACTACTACTACTACTACTGCTACTGCTACTACTGCTATTACGACTACTACTACTACTAATGCTGCTAAAACAGATTCTACCTAATACTACTACTACTACAACAACAACAACAATAAAAACACATACTACTATTAGAATTTCTACTTATACTATTATTACTATTAACACTACTATTAATAGTACTACTACTATTACTAGCACTGGTACTATACCAACAACATCAACATCCACTACTACTACTACCACTACTATTACCTCTAATACTACTACTACTACTACTACTACTACTACTACTACTACTACTACTACTACTACTACTACTACTACTACTACTACTACTACTACTGCTACTATTGCTACTACTACTACTACTACTACTACTACTACTACTGCTACTACTACTAGTTTTTCTACTACTGCTTCTGCGAATTTTACCAAATACTATCACTACTACAATAACAACAACAACAACTGCTACAACAACTATTACCACTACTACTTCTATTAATATTCCCACTACTACTACTACTACTACTACTACTACTACTACTACTACTACTACTACTACTACTACTACTACTACTACTACTACTACTACTACTACTACTACTACTACAACAACTACTACTACTACTACTACTACTACTACTACTACTACTACTACCACTACTCTACTTCTACTACTACTACTTCTACTACTACTACTACTACTACTACTACTACTACTACTACTATATCTGCTATTTATACCAATAGTAGTATAACCACACTACTACTATTACTATTAAAAAAACACAACAACAACAACAAGAACAAGAACAACAACAACTATTACTACTACTAAAACTTGCTAGAAATACATCACATATCAACTGACTTGTGCATATTAAACATTTAGTCCAATTGCATTCAACTTAATCACAATAATGGACTGTGTTAAAGTCTTCTAAAGGTCTAATAGTTCCATGCCAATACCATACAAACATATGTTAACTGTATCAAACATGTATCGCTTTACATACCATGTCTAACACCAGACTAAAATTCATTCGAAGGATTATTATAAATAAGATATTCTAACTGATCATGAATGGTTTGTTCAAGTATTGTAGAAACCATGCTTTAAGGGACTTTACGCTAAAAATCTTATTAGCTCTACTGGCCAAACGGACCTAATGCGATAGTGTTACGTTCGTCGTTTGTGAGTGTGTCCGTACGACGGTGCGTGTGTACATCCGTTGATACTTGAAACATCTTATCATAAACTACTCCGCCGAATTTAACCACAAATGGTTACACTGAAATCATCTATAGCAGATAGAGATTTGAATGTGTTCATATGTATCCGGTCCATTATATGATTGTATAATTTGATCACAGGAGCTAACGTTGTTTTTGTTATTACAACTTCACAAATCTTCTTGTCTTAAACCGCAATTCTTAGGCGCATAATACTTTGAATGTAGCATAATGTATGGTCGAGATACTAAAATTGTTATAATGATACCCCTGGGGGGGGGGGGCGGGGGGAATGGCCCCGATCCGGAACTTTAATTATATTTTGCTCGACTTCATTAGGAAAAACCTTAAAAATGTAGCATTGCCTTATTGTCCTTTACCAATATTGATATATGGATGCCACTGGATAAAAAAATGGCTCCTGTCCGCCCAATACATGTACTTACAAAGGAAAAAACCTTTAAAAATATTTTCGTCTGAAAGTACAAGTCCTGGGCCTTTGATATTTGGTATGTAGCATTGTCTTATCGTCCTTTACTAACATTTGTTCTATTGATGCCACTGGGCTAAAAATGGCCCCACACTAAGGTTTAATAATTTATTTAAATGTACTTTAATAGAAAAACTATTGAACGTTTCTTTTCTGAAACTACAAGGTATACATGAAGGACTTTGATATTTAGTGTGTAGCAAAAATATTCATATGGTTCTTTGCCAAGTGTGTAAAAAGTATGTGCTTAAAGAGTAGCACAACCACAGTGCTAAAAGTCTTTACATTGACTTCTTGTCTGAAACTTCAGTGCCTACAGCTTTAATGTCTTTTTATGTACCATCACCTTCTTCCCCTTTATACCTATTGTTCAAAAGTTGCCTCTGGGCTAAAAAATGGCTCCAACACAGGGCTAAATATTTTATAAACAAACATGGATATTGGGTATGTAGCATTGCCGTATATGCCTATACCAAAGTTGCTAAGATAGTACCCATTTGCCAACAATGGCCTCTACAGGGCTCGATAAATACTTATCAAATGAAAATACTAATCTTCTTGTCCAAAACTACTTCATGTGGTGCAAACAAACAACGCGGAAACTATATGTCAGTGGTACAGAGCATTTTTTATTTCGACACAATATTTCCTTTGTGTAAACACATGGAGAACATATATCGGCACCTTTTCCTCTCTGTTTTGTGCCGTTTAAGAATTTGATCAGAATACGCAGAAATGTGCATACTAAAACAGGTATATAATTGGCAATCCTTTCAGCCGTGCCCAAACATATATGTTAAAGTACGGAGATTGTGCATTCCTTTGTATACTTTTAAAGTATTTATTAGTGGAAGGAATATTTCAAGCTGATTCATAACAAATAGAGTCCATTAATAGTGTTGTATTTCATTCTATTTGGTATGTTGAAACACAGTACATCCTGGTTTCTAAATTGTTTTAAGCTCCGAACATCGTTTAAAATAATAATAAGTTTGAATCAAAATGTGCGTTCTTCTCTAAATGTTCAATATGAAAAGAGAAAACAAGTGTTTTGCCACCGATATAACGTATTAATATGCATTTAATCAATTTGTCAATTAATAAACAGGCATTAAGAATTTCAAATTCAATTATTGTTCACTTAACATGGATAAACATGTAAGGTAAATAAAATATCACGTCGATACATGCTTATCAATCATACACATACATTCATTAAAATATTGTTGAGAACTGTGCAAATCGGATGTTTATTTAATAATGTTCATACATTGTGTATGAACAATGAACACTGTTTTTGTCTTCGGAAACAGTGACGACGTTTATATGTTTCGGTTATAATTACCGTGACTTGTAGTTAAAACCACTAAGTACTGTACAATCACAGTGGGATATTATTGAAATATATGATATTCACTAAACTAATGAACTAGTAACGTGAATACTAGGTCCACACACGCCGTTGGTATACAAATATCGCATGTGTCTTATTAATTAATGTCTGAGAGATGCATTTAACTTTTGAAAAGGTATAAACGCATTATTTCAGAAGATAACAGTATGCATACAAATACAAATTAACACAACTTTTTAAAACGTCACAGTGTTTGTTCAATGGTTTCAGTAGTTAAAATTTGATGACACGAAAGTTCAAGACACTTACACTATGTACACAGTAAATGGTTTGTATATCTCAACTGCACACATCCGTCATTACAAATGAACCATCATAAACGATTGCAAATACATAAAATCAAAACTCCAAGTGTGTGTCCGCGTGTTTATGTCGTCTCCCTGCCTTTCCTCATCTGTCACTAAAAATATATATATATATATAAACCACATATTGTATCGATAATATGGTGGAAACGTTAAGACATATGCCAATGGAACTTTGCCTGAGGATACCGCTTAACACTTAAAATGTCAACCGCATTTTCAGCATGTCAATTAATATAAGCCGGAAAACTGTATATTTCATTTTTCACCACACTGTGCACACGAATATGAATACTGCATCTTAGTATGTTAGCCTGTGCAATTGCATTAAAAAAATCGTTTATACAAAACATTAAATGACAGTAAATCAATCAATATTGCAAAAAGTGTATCGTTCTTGCATTCTGCATATCACCTGAGTTTTCACAATTACTGTGTGAGTCCTTCATTAGTAATAACGTTATGTTTTGCATCAAAACTTTGATTGTTCATTGGTTAGTATGAAATATATAAAGAAGCCAAAAGTATTATTCTTGCTGGATTCGAGGTCCTCAGTCATTATAATGATGTTTCACCGGAATCCCTTTAATATAACTCGAGTTTTAACATATAAAAGACAATTGAACAGATAATTTAGTTCTGAAAATATTTAAAATTCTGATATTGTGTCTAGACCTTATGAGCGTTTTCTGCACATAGTCTAGCATTTAACGACTTTCGATTTGAAAACCTTTAAAATGTTTTTATATATGATCTTCATAAGACGCAAAGTGTGTGACTTTCCACCACACGCTTACATTTCCAGTAAGTAATTGGTGAAGAAAAAATAAATATTTAGGACAGAGTAAGTGCAGATGTCAAAGTTATTATTGTTTATACTGTGTACGTCCTTTCAATGATCTCTACAAATATATGACAATCTATGACCGTAAGTGATTGAAAATTATAGGCAGACGCATACCACTTGCTCTCATTCTTCTCTGTCAAAATCTTCATTAATGGAGTTGATATCGACGGTACTTTGCAAAAAGGTGGACATTTATTAAAACAAGATACAATCTTAGTATCTCGAATATATTTTATACATGGAAGTGTTAAGAAAATTCATGTTTATCACAAGATCACTGCTAGCGGTGCTACCGCTCGTCTGATGAACACACTTAGTTTAAGTGACGTCACTGACTGTTGTTTCAAAACATGTCAGAATATTGCATCTTAATGCAACACAATCATATAAAAAATTACATACAATAATCACTATGCACGACAGAGTTACGATTCTATTCCTGCACATGAATTTTGATTATACTGAGTAAGTGTTGCGATTGAAATGAAAAATACACGAAGTTTGAAGCCTCAATGTTTGATAGTTTTTGAGACATGTGAGTATGTTTGAGATTCTTTGTCAAAATGAATTTCCTGACTTGAAAAAAATACCATTAATAAATTAACATCGGTGGAAGTGTTAAAGATGTTGTTATTCACACGTTACGTTTAAACGTATTTTATTTCCGTCGTGTAACTCTATTTTACATCAACCAATGTACAAGTAAACACAATCAGCATATAGAGGAACAAGGGTTGATCTAAAAGTTATTTAAACATTCATGGTGGTTCGCCCCTGAATATATCGAAATACACAAATAAACAAACACGGTTGGTTGGTTAAACATAACTGAAGAATACATTTATGTAATAACGGTATTTTCAACAAACTAAAGTATACAAAAATATATACTGTGGAATCATTAATTTTCGTGGTGGTTTAATTTTTGCGCTATTCGCGTTCCCGCCATTGCGCGAATGTATGACCACCGCGAATATTTACCGATTTCGTAGCAACACATTGGGAGCTTACAAGTTTGTTCAAATGTACGTCGGTTATCGTTGGTAAATATACGCAGATAGGATGCGAATGTTCTTAATGAAAAATCGCTATATCGCGATTACCGGGGTCCATATAAATAAATTTACATGTATGCACTATAGCCCATTTCGTGACCTCAAAACCTAAACGTAGTTAACTTGCATTTTTCATTGTTGTTAACATCCTTAATGTGTTATATTCATATGTAAAATATTCCATTTGTATGCAAAGTAAAAAAGATCTAATATTATTCCTTGTATTTAATTTCAAATCGCATATAATCAATTAAAAATCCGAAACGCCTTTCCGAATATTACTGTTCACGTGATGTAAACACAAATTCAATGTTACCATTAAACTGCAAGTGTATTCCATGTTAATCCTTAGTTCTGTTTAAAAGGCGCGCGAAAATTATGCCGACATGTACAACGTCACGTCATCCGCATAGAAAGCGTGGGTGCATTGGTTGGCCTAAAAACACTGGAGCGCAGAGTTCATTGAGATCTTTACTTTGTATAAAAATTTTGTAACACATAATAGCAAACTTGTATTTCTTTAACACAGTTGCGCAAATGCATGATTTTGAACACTCGTAAAAGGAACACGAAGATGTTACTTTTCACAAGTTCATTTTTTGAGTAAAGAATTAGCGCCCGTGATGTGGAGCCGAAAAGAGTACTTCAATCGGCACTTAATTAACAACAAGGTGTCAGTTTGACATAACGTGATACATTGTACATATCGTACCGCCTAAATCTGCGACCACTGTTTTCAATTAAGAGCCTTATCCGGTAATAATATACATGTTTATTGCAACAAACAAGCTGTCACAATAGGATCCTTTATTGCTTTTCTGTATGGTTTTTCATGTTATTGCATAATTGACACATACTTTGTGTAAAAAACAATTAAACATTTTTTATTTCGAAATCGTAGTTACGCGAATTTAAGACCACGCGAATATGTCCGCGAAATTTGTACCCCGCGAATTCAAGTGATTTCAAAGTATTACATAGTACGAATAGAACATATAATTGAAAAAAGAAGGCACTTTAAAGAACATCAAAGTAATATCCTTAATACATTTAAATATATACAACGAAACGGTTGTATGTGTTGTGTTGTCTTGTTCTTAATAAACCAGAATTGATAAACTGGTAATATAGTACGAATGATCGCAAGTTAAATAAGATGTGCGTTTGAAGCGTGCTTTTGTCTTTTTGTAGATATGGACCGCTGTAAATATAAATAAGTATAGCTATATTGTTATCAGAACTTAATTAATGATTGCCATACAGAAGCAGGCCGCATTTGTGCATGGGAAAGGCGTGTAACTCTTAGACATTGGTTTCTGAAAAGATGACAATTAAAAATATAATGATTGACATGCTCTAAAATATAGACGCATGCATATGTTGGTAATGCTAAAAGATGGTTTTAAAGTCGTGCCTGCATAACTGATTCAAACATCTTCCCAAAAAGATAATAATCGGGAACTTTGTTACATACAATGCAAGTTTTGTATATAACCATTGAATGTATATAGAGTGTCAATGTAACCTAAATTTACATGCAGTTTATTCCATAGATTGATAGCAGAGGGAATAAAAGACTGTGAGCAAAGTTGTGTTCTCCTTCTTACAGTTATATAATCTGAGAAATTCCTTAAGTTGTACTGATTTACAGTGTTAGGTAAGAGGTTTCTGAGAAAATCATTTTGTATATCGTGACAAGTGTGTTATATCGCCTACGATCAGCTAAACATAACCAGTTAATATATGTAAACACTTATCTTAATGAACCGATCTAGTTAGGCGAAAAAACTATTCTTGCAGTTTCCTTTTGAATTTTATATAACGTCTGTTTTTCATATAAGTTGCAACCATCCCAATCCACACAAGCATGTTATAATATTGATCTTAAATAAGAAATATACAACTGATTAAGGGTTTTTCTGGATTCTGGGAATATAAGTCTTCTGATATAACCTTAAATGTTTGAAGCAGTAGTCGTAATGATTTTGATGTGAGCTTGCCACTTACCATCAGTGCTCAAAGTTATTCCAATGTTTGTAGGTGTCTTTTAAAATGTGATGGGGATGTTTTCAAATAGCAAACATGGAATATTAATAAAGGGTTGTAATGCAAATCAAATGACGTCAGTTTTATGCGGGTTAAAGTCCACTAACCAGGTGTTCAACCATTGTCTTATCGAATATAGGTCATGGTTCAGAATGCCTTCTAAGTCACTTGACATGGACGTAGTTCATGCGAGAGACGTGTAATCAGCAAACAGTCGTGTAATGCTTAAACGATTTTCAATTATGCCGTTAACATATGTGAGACAAAAAAATGGACCTAAAACAGAACATTGTTGTACATCTGTGTTTATTGTAAGTTCAGCGAATAAAACTTATCCTACGAAAACCTTTCGTGTTGGACTCGATAAGTAATTTTTTATCCAGGCTAATACATTACCACAAAAACCAAAATAATGTAACTTGAATGTAAGACCACGGTACCACGCCCTATCAACACTTTTGAAACATCGCAAACCACAGACCACGTGAATTGTTTGTCATCGAAAGAACGAGATAGTTGATCTGAGTATGCTGAATAAGTACACCAACTGTAGGGGAAATTTTCCCGAAGAGGAAAAACGGGGATTCCCCTGACCTGCTTATGTTTTTACTTATTTTAGCAATTTGTTTCCCAATTGGGAAATAAAATCATGTTTGTCAATGGGTTCAGCAAAATTGAGGTTTTTAAGTGACCTAGATGTATGTGGTCTCAAAAGGTTCAGGACATGTTTTCACAATGTTCACCGTTCATAATTTTTTGAAAAAAAATGACGTTTTCAAGAAAACTGTTACTTGAGTGTATGGTTTTTACACACAAAGACTAAATTAATATTTTTTTCCGAATTGGAAATCCATGTCTCAGTCCGGGAAATATAGCAGACATTTCTCACTACAAGCACTCCAGAGTTGCAAACTATGAAATGTAAATTACAACGTTAAACATACAAAGTTACATTTTATGTCATGGAGTATTCTATATAGTAAGGAGAATATGAGAATAATACAGTTTAAAGATACCCTCTTTCTATTAAGCAGACGTTTAAATTGTGTTGACAGTTTCTATACGGCTATACCAGTTGGTCTTTCTTGTTTGAAATAATATTTGATCATAAAACAACATTCGTATTATAACGGATGTTCATACCCTTATGCTGGGATTTGTTCGTCAATATTGTTAAAAAATTAAATTAAATTTAATTTCAATGTAAATTAAACTTCTATGAAATGGCAAAATTTGCCTTTTCGAATGTGCAATATTTTACTTAGCGTCTTTTTTTCTGTTTCAATGTATACAACATAACACTGACTTATGTTGGTCATTTTCGATGAATATAAATTAATCCTTTAAAAATAGCTTCGGAGGAGTTTACACTATCCGTTGCAAAACCCGGATTGGTCTATTCAATATTGTGCATTTGAACATGAAAATCATGCGAGTAAAATTTAAAGATGCCGAAATGAATATGCAATCCGTAAATAATACACAATTATCATTATTGTGTTTCTTATTTATTCTACAATTTTATAGTTATATTATTGCAATGCATAGCAACGTATCCAATATTTTATCATAAATCACTATTACTTTGCCAATAAGAAAATGTATTGAGAATGTTCAGCCAAATGTTATGTTACAGTATGAAATAATTTGTTTCAAAAAATGTACAGACATTTTAATCAATTATTTTATGTATGACTAGTATTTAAATGAACTCAATGTATCGTTAAGCAAAATCAAGGTGACAATACTAAATGTTTTATAAATTGTGTATGACATTTTATTGAAAATGTTTAATCGACCACTGTTGACCACATTGGGAATATTAATTATTATCGGGTGTAACATTTTTCAGATTTATGCCATTGCTTTCAAACACACGAATTGGAAAATAAATCACAGCCTTGCTTGGCAGCAAAAAAAACCTGAAATGATATAGTTCAATCGACCACGATTGACGACTTTGAATATTATTAACAGCAATCAGTTAAAACAATTAGTTAAAACTGGGACGGTTGTTAAGTACCACCCTGCTAAAAGGGCAATCGCCCTGGAATTTAAACTCTTATCTTGCCTATGATTATACGCATGTTTTACACTTACAAATTTACACGATTGTAACGGTTGCATAAAACATATATTTCCGACCAATCATGCATTCAATACAACTTATATTTTGCAACAAAGAGCCAATAACTATTGCGTAGATGACCAACCTGACCTATTATAATTTTCAATTGGGAACTGCTGGTAATTCACGATCTCAGCAAGCTGTTTAAAAATGAACAGAACTGGATATGAAAATGAATTATCTATTTTGCAAATCCATTAATTAGATGATGAAAATATACCATCATGAATTAACTGACTGATCAATCCAATTCCACGAGTGATTCGACAACATTTTTTTTTATGTTTTCATTTTTATTTGTAATAAAATATAACATATCTTGACATATATGACATATCAAAACCAAATCATGTATGCATATAAACAGACCAAAAAACAACAATAATAATGACAATTCATGGCAACACAAATTACACAATTATAAATACATTCATTATATTAATCAATACAGTGTGTTTAAAACAATGTAATGTTAACTGTTTAAAAAAAAACATATTTATATTTATATTTATATGAAATTTTAAAACTGGTAAATGGAGGATACTCCTTTTAAATGTTATAGAAGGTTATTCTTTAAACAATGATTTATGAGTGCAAAGAATCTGTTAATTTTAAGTCTTGTTTTGTGCCGTAACGCTAGTATGTTTGTCAACAGAAAGTGTATTGTAGTGTTAATAATATATAGATTTCTAGTGTTTATATTACAAAGTCATTACTAAGCTATTGTAACGAGAGAAAAAGAGACGACCAAACCGAATAGGAAGAAGAAAAAACACACCATACATCACTTAAACATGTAAAACTACATTATCAATGTAGTGTACTGTGATGTGTAAGGCGTAAGCTAAGTATACCCGAAGTTTAGATAACATTCCGGCAAAAAACGAAATGGATTGTTGTTTGTCGGAAAAGGAAAAAAATACCTAAAATGTTAAATGTTTGATCGCATTAAATTAACAAATTGGGATAACCAAATTTGTTTGTCAAACGGTAAGGGCAAGAAAAATAATCTGTTAAATGTTTCATTGTATTAACACATTGGATAGCATGCATTGTTTAACATGTTTGCTATTATAATCCCTCGTCTATGTTAACATATCATAAAGAAGTGTTTTCATCAGATTAATATGATGTAATTTTCTATCTATAAATTAACAAAATTGGATAGTAAAAAAGTGCTTGTCAATAAGTAAGGGAAAAAAACTTAATATGTTAAATGTTAGGTGTTTGATTGTATTAAATTAACAAATTTAGATAGTAAGTGTTTATCATTTTTATTATTATAATTACTCGACAATGTTAACATATCTTGAAGAAGTGTTTCCATCATATTGATATGATGTATTCTTCTATCACTGATCATATAACATTTATAAATGGTATAACACACATGACTCAAAATAACGTTTACATCTTTATAACCATCACAATCAACTTTCAAACCAATTGTTATGTTATGAACAGTATTCAGTGGTATAGTAAATTCCTATCTCTCTATATATGGCATTAATATTCTTCCAAAGTGGGTCAATATAAGGACATTCTATGAAAAAAATGTTCAAAAGTTTCTATATCTCCACAGCATAAACAACATGGGGAGTTAATTATTTTCCATTTGAAAAGATTTTCATTTGTCGGTATAGTTCTATGTATCATTTTGTATCTTAATTGTTTGACGTTTGTGTTAATGACATTATGTAATATGTTGTAAATAGAGTGCCATTTAATGTTCGATCTTAAGTTGGTTTCCCAATAGGAATGTAAATACGGTGATTTAGAATGTTTCTGTAACAGTATGTTTCGAATTTCCTTGTTACTTAGCGTAGAGATGTCAATATTTTTTCCAAATCGGCATTTGGACAATGTTTTAACGTTGGACGCTCTAGAGTCCTCTGATTTGAGTATAGTGTTCCATTGTGATGGAATAGCGGAACGTAATATATTTATTTCTGAAATCCAATTTAGTTTATTGCTTAGTTTTGGTCGCACGATTGTGTCAGCTATTTTATCCATATTATCGATACTGTCATTCACATACAATATATTCGAATTAACCCAATTTTCAAAAATAAGGCATTTACCGTTGTTCTTTATAAATGTGTTACCCCAGATAATTTGTGTTCTTATATCGAAGAGAGTTGTAGGTTTCAAAGTAGATTTGATATTGTTTAATTATATATATATCTCAACAATTTCCTTGTAAAAAGGTGGTATTTTATGTTTTACTCTAGGAAGAGATTTCCATGAATCGATCTTCATTTTAAAGATCAGATTATCTTTTCCACATTGACTAAGATAATATCTGGGGATAAGTTTCCAGTTGGCATCACCCTTTGAACACAATAATTTAACCCATTTTATTTTTAATGTTTTCGAATATATTTCAATATCCGGCATTTCTGATTCAAAAACATAAACACTGGTATTTTACTTTACAAGATGGGCAATAACTCTGGTATCTGACCCGATCTGATGTCCATTTTAATTCTTCTTAATTTAAGTCGTATACATATGTTTCTAAAGATTTGTTTAGTCCCATACAGACTTTGCATTTTAAATGCATCTTCCATTTATTTAGTGCATGCTTTCAAGTGGGTATGAATTACCTCCCTTTAACGAGAATATGAACCTACATTTCAATACTAATAGCATCTGCTGATTAAAAACCGACTAACGTGACTGTTTAACACGTATACATAATTTATATAGTCATGATACATGTCGTTTATTGAAGCTCTTGACATAATAATCTCGATCTTAAATACCTTATTTGCAACAAAAACAATACATAGTTTGTTTAGTATAAAAATGAAGACAAATTATATACTAGTTAAAGCAATGGTTTCATCAATCAAATAATGACTTCACGTTCTATAACACAAACATGTAGTTGTTCGTTCTCGAGAATGTAGATCTATATGTGTACAAAATTATCATTTGAGTTATTAACGTTTACTTGCAACAACCATTTTTCGAAAAAACAAACAAACAATACTTGCTTACGTAACGTGCACGTTTCTACTGCCCTCGTTTCAGCCAAATTTTAATTTAGCACCCATAACTAATATTTGACGGTAGACTCATGCTTGATTCATGGCACAAATGCAAATCAGTCGTCTATTTAGCAATATTAGACTAATGAAATCAACATACTGTGCATGTAAAGCAAAATACGTAAACGGAATTATAGTTCATATAGTGAAATGTGAATGTATTTTTTACAGTTCTAGTTACATTAAGTTTTCCACAAACTTCTAAAACTATGTGTTAAGGCTGAAACCGTTAGAATACAAGTTCAAATATTCACAAGTTATGTTATAACACGAATATAAATACAGAACAAGAGAGCATATACATTTTAAATTGCCTATTTGTGTACTTTAACTATAAACAATTATTCAACCATGTAGCAATAGGCTATTCAATACAGCACCCGTATAGCCTCGTCATAAGAGGAATTCACGCCGCAATCAACAAGCTGTCACCGATAGATCCAAGTACTATGCCGACAGTGGTTTGTGCGGTACTAGCTGTTTTATATATGGAATCAAATGCAAAAGTAATATAAATAATACTTTTGGAATAATATCCCAAATGGCTCATCTAAGTACAGACATCCGCTGACATGATATGTAGGACAGGCATGGTGCTAGCTTGAACATAAAGACGACAATTGAACGGCATCATGACTTGACATACATCAAGTTGAGTAACCGTCCTACATTACTTCTATCTTACACTTATTTATATCAAATCAAAACCTCATTTCATAACGCACATCGCTTTGAGGACAAAACTTATCGTTGGAGAACAAATGGGGCAACATCATGGTGTTACTGATCCGACCATCGTTCCAGCCAATTTTAAATGTGATCAAACCATAACTACTTTTGTCGAAAAGTAATGTTTGATTTATGGTAACTAATGCATAAGTATAGGTCTTTTGTAAATGAGGTGTGTACATAGCAACATGTTCACGTAAAGCAAAATGCGTAAACGGAATTATATCCCGAAAAGTGAGCTACGAATATATATTGACAGTTCTATAGCACAAGTTATATTATGTGCTCCGCACACGTTTAAATGTAACTAGTAAGCCTGAAACCGCTTAGAGTAGAAGATCAAATTTTCGTATGTTGATATGTGTTCATGAATATAAATAAATAAATAAATAAGAAGAAAACATATTAATTGAACTAATTAAAATGTACATATTATTTATCAATGATGAAGGTGTTTATTACTGCTTGTTCGTTACGTAACTTGAATCTAAACACGTCAATGTATTCAAACATGAAACAATAAGCTACCCAATACAGTACCTTGTTTGCAATAGTCACGTACTGCAAGAAGAACAATCATCGCAATCAACAAGCAGACACCGATAAATCCAGGGCCTATGATGCGAGTATATCTTGCGGCCCTACCTGTTTTATATAGAGAATAACGACAAGCCTAATACAATTTAAATAATACGAGTGATATGATGTCCCAAATCGCGCATCTGAGTACAGACTGATGCTTAAATGTAGGACGTAAGTAATAACAGGTTTGGTTCAAGTTTGAACAAAAAATGAAAAATAAATGATATCATGACTTAGTATACATCCGGTTGATTAACTGTCCTACTTAACTGTATCTTACGCCTTTGATTATTAAAACAACTCTTCAGTCTAATAACCTCATCGCTTTAAGAACAAAACTTGCCGTCGGAGAACGAACGAGACAACAACATAGCGGTACTGGTCCGATGCACATCACACGTTTCATCCAATCCTTATGTTAGTAAACCATATTTACCTTTTGACGCAAGAATAATGCTAAGGTAAGGGTCTGCTGCAAATTAGCAATGTATTAAGCAATATTAAACGGATGAAATCAACAACACGTGCATGTAAAGCAAAATGTGTAAATGGTATTATATTTCAAATAGTGAGGTACAAAAATACATTGCCAGTTCTATAGCACTATTTATAGTAAGTGGTCTACACACGTCTAAACGTCATGTATATGGTAAGGCCGAAACATTTAGAGAACAAGATAAAAAATAAAGATTCACATGTTGATATTCTTATTACATGAATATAAATAAAGAAAAATAAGAATATTAATTCCAATTTGCGTAGTTTTTAAAAATAACAGTGATGCTTTATGTAAGTTCGTTAATTATGTTATTTAAATCAAAACATGTCTTTAAACAGATAAAAAAGATACTCAATACAGTACCTGTCATGTTTTTTTCTTTATAACAAAGACTTATCCAGACAAGCATCAAGATGACACCGATACATCCAAACACTGTGCCCAAAGTGCATTGTATGGTCCAACCTGTTTTATATGGGGAGTACAAAACAAATTTATTTATTTTAAATAATAATCGTGAAACGACGTTCCAAATCGCTCATCTGAGTTCAGACAGTTGCTAACATGTTTGCCTTAAGTAATAATAGTTTTGGTGCCGGTATGAACAAATGATAAAAATTTAATAACATCATGACTTATTATACACCCAGTTGATTAACTGTCCTAATTCATTTCTATCCTACACCTTTGCTTATAAAAACTAAACTTCAGTGTATAACGCACATCACTCTGAGAATAAAACGCCGTAGACTGAATGGGACAACAACATAGCGTTACTAAGTCGGTATTCACAAAGCTCCTAAGGAATATCTTAGACAAAGGTGAAATTAAGTGAGAATTCTATGTAATTTATATAACATCCAATGATATGTTTTCCAATTAGTTAAATATGAAAGACATAAGCAATATTTACTATTTTGGACCATTTTTATGTAAAATCACAATTACATGAAATACAGATTTAAGGAGTTATCTGAATTTAAGAAATCTCTTCAAGTTATCCCTAAGGAGCCTTGTGAATACGGGCCCTGGTCCGATCAATGTCTGAAAGCAAATGTTTTGCCATAGTCGTTCAACGTCACATAATGACGTCACCATTACAAAAATCATTTCCTATAAAACATTATTTATGTATCATAAATTATCACGTTACTTGTTTTGTGAATTGAAATAATAAAATTCAGGAAACGGTCAATTGAATATTACACTAGTCTGAGAACTTGTATCAGTCTACGACGTAGCACAATCAACTCGACCGATGGAAGTTCTCAGAACACCATACTAGCACAATATTTTATAAGCTATAATATGTCATGAATTGACTGGTTTGTCCACTTTACACATGCGCTTGAGAATGATTAAATATAAAAGTGTTATCAAACATTTACAATACAATTTGAATAAAAACTTTATTGGCATCCGACGGACGACGAAGGAGAGTTCCTGTATACCAATATTTCACCGTTCAGTTTGTGTTCAGGTGAGCTACATGTAAAATATCCACACACAAAATATAGTAATACATGTATATTTATTTTAATCACGTAATTGATAAACACGCATGTACATTAATACAATACATCTTAAAAAAAGATTAAATTATGTAAAAGTATTATTGTAATCTATTTACATAAATACATATAATGTTTGAAAAAGTGTCAACTTACAAGAAGAGAATCAACTAAGGACATATTTTTAAAGATACGTAATACTAAAACATTAATATTTATCACGTTATAGTTTATGTAACTTAAACGTTTTTGTGTTTTATCTTGAAATAGACCACACACGTAAGTTCAGTTATGAATACAATTCCAATGCAAATAGGGGCAATAATCCAAATCAGATTATGTGTTGTGCGATTGGCTGTAATGTCAATTGAGGTTGGTGTAGTTGTGGTTTCTGAAACGACACGAAATGTCCTGCGATTTAAGCTT